>JAOQMS010000180.1:7163819-7175951 GCA_027563885.1 Erythroxylum longipes | reverse complement strand
TGTTCATAAACTCCTTCTGTGTTTTGGTTCTTCTATGTTCACCTATACCTATCTTCTATCCCATTGTTGACCCCTCATACGATAGAGTCAGACTTAGATGTCTTCATGGAAGTTGTAGATTTTGGAATTCGCTTTCGATCCATATAAAGAACACTGCGATCCGATCCCTCTAAAGAATTGAAAAATATCGTCTGTGTTACTGTTCACAGACTTTGTTCACCTATACCTATCTTCTATCCCATTGTCGACCCCTCAGACGATAGAGTCGGACTTGTATGTCTTCATGGGAGTTTTAGATTTTGGAATTCTCTTTCGAACCATATAAAGGACACCTTGATCTGATTCCTTTAGAGAAAGTTATGGCAATCAGAAAATATCATCTGCGTCACAGACTTCGTCTGTGTTACTGTTCACAGACTTCGTCTCTGTTATATTCACGCTATCGTCTGGGTTACTATTCACGGATATCTTCTATCCCATTTTTGACCCTCCAGAAGATATAATTGACCTTCAAGGTATTCATGAAAGTTATAGTTCTTGAGATTCTCTTTCGAACTAGCCAAAGAAACCTTGATTTGGATGTCTATAGCAAAAGTTATGCCAGTAACCCTGAAGCACGTATATGTAAAGTGGGGTCTGGCCAACGCTATTCTTGGAGGTTCTTCAGGTTGAAATGAATAAATGGATAGTCAAAGAGTGGAGTTGAATTAAGAAGGAGAGTTGTTGAAGACAAGTATGAGTGATGAATATGCAAAATAAGTATGCGACAGTGGTGATATCGGAGAAGAGAAGATAAAATGATAATGGTTAAGGTGTTCTCTTTGGGAGATAAGCATCACGTATTAGGTTATGCTGCATGTAAGTTGGACTTCAGAAACGGGGTCTAACACTTTTGGTATCAGAGCAAGCACGAGTTAGACTCCGGAGACGGGGTCCAACAGTTCTAATATGCTTCGAATCATTATACATTTATTAAGAGAGCTAGGAAGTTGCTCCTCCTAGTCAACTGATAATTTTGGAACTTTTTTATGCTTTAACACTGAAAAACCTAATAACTCTTTATCTTACTTTTATGATTTACTAAATATGTAATGTTTAGCCTTAATAAAACATGACTTGTAATGGTTTGGTGCAAGTTTAGAGCTATTCTTCGAGTGTTTATCACATTTCTTATTCTGTCATTAATATATTTATTTATTTTTTTCAAAAAAATGGTTATCTATCTTTTGTGATAAACCATTTAAGTTATATATTTAGATGTTTTGATATCCTATAATTATGAATTCTCCTGGAAAATTTTTGATGATGTCATTTTCTTTATTATTTCAGAAAATAATCTTACTTTTATTCTTAAAATTTGAAATATAATATGTCTATAGTGTTTGATAAATTTTTCAAAATCATTAAAGATCACTTAAAAACCAAAATCAAGACTATTTATATGAATGATGGAGCATAGTATCAAGCAATTTCAAAATTTTTAACTTAATATAACAGTCAACATATGACCTACCCATCTTATAGATATGATTATATTGGCTTTATTGATTACAAACACTAGTCTTACATTCTAACGTAATGCTTTCATGCATCTTTTTTTAAGTCCTGTGCATTCTAAAATACTAAAAACTATAAGTGATATGGCCTGTCCTGTGATGATGTTGACTATATTTCCTTACCCTTTTCTATACCTTACTTTATCTTTAATGTTCCTACTTTTAATCCAAATGTCATTCATATTGCAATCACTTGTTTAGAACTTGTAAGGAATTTGTCTTTTTCCAGGGTCACTATTTAACATACTCCACCACAAGTAAGTAGTTGGCCTTCTTTAACTCTATATCAGCCCTAATGCTACATCCTCATCCACTTTTATAATAATAACAATACTTATAGTATATCTCTTTCCAAGAACCTTTTAATTCCATTACTGTTGATATAAAACCACTAGCCAAATCATCATGTTTTATTACCTACTTCTAAAAATAAATTTATAAATCAAGAAAAATATCTTTCCTAAACTCAACTTTGTATCCTTCCATTTATCAAATCATTTACCTAAGATAACGAGCAACCTTGTCAGTGTGGTTCCATGAGAAAAGAATTTCTATGTTACTAAGCTCATTAAAATGAATGGTTTTAAAGAAGTTTAAAATTCATTATCTCTATTTATAATACTTAATCTTGATGATGGATCTCCTAGACTGATTTAATTAAGTATCAATACTCACATAACTTGATTTTAGCTATGTTCTCAATAAGTTAGCCCACTTTATAAACAAATTGACCTTTAATCATTGGTTTATAGTGAAAAGGGTCCTTGAACATCTCAAAGTAGTGTCTTACTATGGTGTCTTTATCTTAACTCATTCCCCTAATGATTTGTGCCTTTCCCAATATATATTAGGATAATAATTGTCAGTACATTTTTTCCTATTTTGTCCATCATAGCTCCAACTATTTTATTTGAAGCTCTAAAGTTAACAACCTTGAGCACATTACAATAAACATTAATCCTACTTTACATGCTACATCAACATTAATCCTATTTCACATATGACATAAACATTAATCCTAATTTAACTATCATATATCCTATTTCCTATCACTTTAGTGCCTTTTCTATTGTCATATGTTATTAACATTTATGTTTTATATGTTAGTAACATTTATGTTTTTTATCTTATAGATATCTAACATAATGGAACCTAGTACAAACAAAGGGAAAAAAAGTGGCTGCTATAAAGATTGTAGAATAGAAAGATGTGTAACTTCAACCAGATCGATCATTTTAATATTCGGCCTTCAAGTTATACACAGCAACTTCATTTTGCCTCAAACAACAATAAAGCTACTTGTACAAGTTTGTTAACATTTAATACCTTAAACTACACTTATGCTCAAATATATATTTATATATTCTAAAACTTTCTTATCATTATTCATTTTTTGTCATCTTTTGATACTAATATTCGAAAAAGAGGTACAAGTGAAACTAAAGGTTGTGAAATGTAATGAATGAATGTTGTAATAAATTGCAAGTTAGTAATACAAATTGATACTTAGTAAGGTCATCCTATAGATAAGATCTAATTTGAAAATTTATCAAATGAGCTGGGGATTATTGCAAGAACATAATTACCTTATCTAAAACATGTTAAGGACTTGAAGGAAGACAACTTGCTTAAAAATGCTTTGGAAAAAGTTGCAGTAATTGTACAAAATCTTTAACTTTATGTAGTATTATTTTAATGATTTTGAGATTAATTACTTTTTTAGTTATTGTTCACAGTTGAAATTGAATATTGTATATAGTGAGAACCCAAATGTTTCAAACTATGTTACTTCATTATTGAAACAAAGGACTAAAGATTGTTGCTTCAAGTTAAATAAGTATTATAAATCTTATCCTTCTGATGGGAAGGCATGAAGCCATGTTCCTAAATGAATGTCTGAAGAAATTAGAATAGTTTGGGTGATTATTGGGACAACCTGCAAGTTTAGGTTTATTTTCTTTGCCTTCATATTTGCTTACATTAATCTTTTTAGATGATTTATTGACTAAGTAATGTTCTTTTCTTGATTTAGGAAAATTGTGAGAAGACAAGGGTCAGTAAATCAAAAATGAAAACATGTAATAATCAAAGGTCAAAGTCATTTCTAGTTATTTGAAATGAATATGCAAGATCTAGGTTTATAAGTTATACTTAAATCAATAAACAGCACATTATTTATTCTACCTTATTTTTTATTTCATAAAACAAAGTGAGAAAGAACTATATGGACAAGAATGTGATAGGATAATGCTATATAAAGCCACTCACTATAAGAAAGCTAAATGATGGGTTTCAAAAGAAGTAGAAAGCAACTATAGAAGTATTAAATTTTGTTCAATATTTTTATTCACTTATTAATCTAGTAGTAAGTAATAGTATGTGGATTGAATATTGGTTTTCTTTTTCTTAATTTTAGAATAAGATGTAAGAGTTATTAGAGAAATCTATGTTTGAGGGAAATGAGCTCGATATGGAAGACATTTATAATACAGTACTTGTTACTCGTTCCAATTATATACAAGGCCTTGGTTATAACCCTAAGCTAAATATTTCAACCTCAATATGTAAAACAATCATTAAACAACTTCAAAAGCAAAACAATAAGCTTAAGGGAGCATTACTAGATTAAGTAATCAGGGGACAAGAAAATTTGAGCTAAATTAGCAAAATATGATAAGTTATTCAAAAGATTACTTGGTTCAAATTATGATGAAAATAAAGAGGAAAGTGAAATGTATTGATTCTATCTCCCTACACTTTTACTGTCACTTCCTGTATGTATTATAATTTAACTTTAATACTTTTTTTCTTAAATTACAAAATGGATGAAGATGCAAATGATGAGTGATTATGTTGTGAATGGTAAAATTATGTAATGTTTACTTTAATCAGAACCAAATACTTTCTATATTAATACTCTCACAATATTTTTAGTTGATTTTAACTTACCCTTTTGGATGAATTTAGGTTTATGGACATGGACAACAAGTAGTCGATCAGGTTATGCTCTAATATTTTTGTAATCTAAGCATGTTTTTAGCATGTTAAACATATTCTAATTTTAAGTGATTTCTTTATTTATAGTTTTGTGTATAAAAATTTCTCAAGTTGTCATTAATATTTTGTACAGGAACAAATGATCGTCCTTTAATGTTATATTATTTTTATTGGTATAAATTAATGATGTTAATATAATTTTACTTTATATATACAATGCTTGAAATTTTGAGTTAACAATATTTTCCTGCGATGTAATTTTACAATAATAAGAAAATAATTGACAATAAAAAACATGCTCACACGTTATATACAAAACATATTGTTTAACATCATGGATTAAAAAAGTAATAAATAATATGTTACGACATTGTTAGAAACGTAGCAAATAACATTTTGTTGTTGTGTTATGAAAAATGTAGTAAATAACATTTGGTTGCATCACAAAAAATTTAACAAATAACATTTGGCTACGTAATGAAAAATGTAGTAAATAATATTTGGCTATGTTTATTTTCGTTGTCAATTATTTAACACCAAAATTTTCCTCGTCAATATTTGGTTTTTAGCTACAATTCTGTGGTTAATACTTTTTGTCTATGATTTTTGGAAATGTCACCTATAATTTTCAGCTATTGAGAATTGACAATGCTTTATACGACGAAACATAAACATCATAAATAACTGTAGGCGACTTTTATGGAACAACCAAAGACATTCTTTTTCATAGCCAATTGTCTACTTTGTTGTAGTGACATATCATTGAATAGACATTTAAAGAATGCCTACACAAGCGATACTTCAAAATATATTACTTCACGAGAAATTAGTGGTGATAGGTAAATGTAATGACTCCTAAAATTGACTAAATAGCATGATGTATTAAAAAAGCATAATTGTGGAATGCTAGTACCAAAAGTATTCACTTGCAAGGATCAAGAAAAAAGATGAGATTTTTGCTTTTATTTCTTGCTTTAAACCCAAGTCATGATCAACGTTCTCTAATGTTGTGGTGTGGATATAGAATTACCCGCCATTGGATGATTAATGTTTCAACTTTTAGCTCACTAAATTTTGAACTTGAGTTCTAAACTCTTTATTCTAATACTAGATCATGTGGCTAAAGATTTTCTCTTCTTTAGTTTTCATAAACATATCTTCACACCCAAACATATCTTTATACCTTATAAAGTCTTTGTAAATTATACTCAAACATCCTTAACATAAGTTAATAATAGATAGATTATCCTTCAAGATGGTCTTGTTAGAATTTTATTCCTATGGAATATTTATTAATTTTAAAATTTAAATTTTATTCAATATAAAGAAAATAAGGTAGTCCAATAAATGATTTAATTAAGTGGGCTGAAGTCAGGTGAAGAAAATAAAACATTATCGATGTAGGTAAAGTGCTTATTGGGCCTATAATGGGAAGGCTCAATAAAAGTTCTATAACTAACTATTAGATCTCTTGTTACTTGCTTAAAAAAGTTTATAGTTATATTAACTCATTAATAGATTCCTACATAAAGAAAAGCACATAAAAATCGTATTAATATCATCTTAAACAAATTTTATTAAGGAAGATCGAAAGTTACATCAACTTGTTTAAAGGTCGACAAGCTTGCTTAAAGTTTTCAACAATTTACTCAAAGAGAGATGAATAGTAAAATATTATTTTTTACGTTTTCTCTATTTGTACAAGTTCTTAGATGATCTTAGGCTAATCAATAAAGTTTGGGTTATATTAACATGTGGTATTATAGTGCTTATTTAATTGTATGAATTTAACATATATTTTCATATTTCTCCACAAGGAAATAAGAGAAAATATTGTTTTTTGCTTGAACACATAGTGTACATATTTTATGGATTATTTTTGTTTAGAAATTTTCCAAAAAAAATAGGTGAAAAGTTGAATTTTGAGATTTTTTGAGTAAAAATCATCAAAATCTAATAAAATCACCATATACATTTGTCAAAAATTGTCCTTGTTAGCAACTAGAGGTAAAAACACTTAAGAAAGAGACAAAAGTCTTTTGCATGAAAGAGAAGCAAGCAGGAGGTTCCAACTATGTAGTGTACGATCCCCTATATACATTGGATAACTGGCTCAAGTAAAGGTAGAGGGTGTAAAACAACACATGTAACACACACACCATAAAGGCTACACATTTCTATACACATTTAGCGCATACATCACATGCTCCATAAAGTTAAAAGTGTGTCACTACGTTACAACATATACAAAATACAACCGTAGGTGCATCTTTATATGTTTGTCTTATGAAATGCATGTGCTCCACACATTTGATAATTTATAGAGCACTGCATGCATAACGCCTGCACATGCTGACTTTAACACACTATAAGATAAAAAGAAATCCCAAATTTTCAAAAATTATTAAATAGTCCTTAAAAGTTATTTTGGATTTTTGGGACATATGGATGCGAAAACTGAAATTTTAATTTTAAAAAATTATCACATCGATGATAATTAATATTTAACTCTAAAAGATATTAAATAAGTCTTTAAAGATATAATTGAGTGAAATTTCATGCAATTGACTTGAAATAAAAGAGATAAATATTATCTTATGACTCATGCATTTTATCTACTATTGCATATTGCATTATTTATCATTTTTGAGATATTTCTATTATAATTCTCAAATACAGATAATTAATAATATTCTTCAGAACTTTTATTTAACAACAAATAGGTGCATCAAGATTTTGTATCATCCAACAGTAAGTTTGTCACAAGTTTATGTATACACAAGAAAATGTGAGGATAACATGTTGGCACATCTGTTATGCTTATAGAGTTGTTTGAATGCCACTAAGAATGTAATCAACATAATGGCTTTTTAAGTTGGTATTTGTATTCTTTTGCTTACATATTAGGGGACAACTTTGACTTTGTATTTGATTATTCTTCTCACAAATGTTGATCTTATATGAAATTATAGTCATTGCTTAAGTGATTTATACTCCCACAAGTGATATAATTACAAGGGCTAATGACATATATTCTGACCGTTTTTATATGAAGGTCATATTCGTATGTATTGCATTTTTCCCTACTGGTGTTTTATGATATATCTAATAAAATATTGTTTATATATATTGCTAATGGATTTTAATATCATTGTTATCTTATATTTATACTAGTCATTACAGTATTTGATTTTAGCATTGAAACCCTGAATGGTCTCAATTTAAAAAATGGAAATGTGATCTAAAATTTACTTTAAAGGTGGTGGACATAGGCATAACCATAATAGAAAAAACACAATGTATTCTCAGATTGTAAGTATATAAGCAAAAAAGTAACCTATATAAATTGCAAAAGGTTAAATAGAATGTGTTATTTGACCATTAATAGATATGTACCTAACTGTCTACTTAATAGACTATTGAAAACAAACATAAGAAATGACTTCTAACTCACAAAATAAGGCTTCAAATGTTAATTCTTAGTTTACTCATTGTGTAATTGAAGAATAAAAATTAAAGAACATCATACAAACAAACATGAAAACCACAAAACCAAAACCTAAATCTAAAAAATGGTGAGGATCCTATAAATCCTCTACTTAAAGAACAAGGTCAAGCTAATGCTGTGGGGATTCTTACAAATGTCATAAAGAATATTATATATTTATTTTATAAAAATAAATATCATAAAAGATAAGACTGCATGAAGTATAAAGCCTAAAAGGAAAAATATGAATTATCGTGTAACTCTTTGGCTTATATCATTCACGAATCTAATATTAATATAGCCATATTATGTAACTCTTTAGTTTATATCATTCATGAATCTAATGTTACTAGATAATACA
This sequence comes from Erythroxylum longipes, assembly GCA_027563885.1. Lineage (NCBI taxonomy): Eukaryota > Viridiplantae > Streptophyta > Magnoliopsida > Malpighiales > Erythroxylaceae > Erythroxylum > Erythroxylum longipes. Next base: position 7,167,550 of record JAOQMS010000180.1, on the reverse strand, counting down.
GCTTTTAATCATGTTAATTCCATAGTGTAGGATTCATATAAAGAGACAGTCAAATAAAGATGATTCAAAATTAATGGTTGATAATAATGAAGAAGCTTATATAGATATAGGATTATTTGTTTAAACCTTTATATTAGTTTTAGACTTATTTTGTGTAACATATTCTAAATAATTTCTTTAAGATGAAACTTGATTTTTGTATCTATTTTGAATAAAGAAGGCCATAGCTTAGTAATAAAAAACTCTAGCGTATAATTATCTTTTGATATAAAATATGTTAGTACAACTTTTTTATTAGATGGTTAATATAAAATGTGTTTAACTCATAATGAAATTTATGTTTCTTGATATGTTATTTGAAAGGTTGTTAGTAACAAAGGAGAAATCATTCATGTTTTCACCTAAAATATTAGGTCAAGTCTTTAAATAAAGAGTTGAAAGATTGATAAAAGAAAATATTCTTTCAACTCTTATTTTTTATGTTCTATAGACAAGTATTGATTGTTGCAAAGGAATTTGATTAAAATAAAGAAAATTTTAAATTTTTTTTAGATTATTCATATTGATATTTTTGGACTCACCTATTATTTGTAATTTTAGATATTTTAATTTATATTGATAACTATTCTCATTATGAATATGTGTTATTGATTAAATTCTTGATAAATTTAAGATCTTTAAGATTAAAGTTGAGAACCAATTAGGAAAATCAATCAAGATTGTCAAGTTTGGTCGTGGTGGTGACTATTATGATAAAAATAGGATTTTTAAAGTTCCTTTTATCTTAGAAACTTATAGAATAGTAGATCAGTTTACTATGCCAAATAGTCTTGAATAGAATTGTATGATTGAAACGTAGAATCAAACCTTAAAGATATGATAAGGAGTACATAGAGCACAATTAACCTTCAAAATTAACTTTGGGACGAAGCTATTAAGATTGCCTTATATATTCTTAATAAAGTTCTAAGCAAATCAATACCTAAAATACCTTTTAAGTTATGGAAAAGATGAAAATAAACTCTCACTCATGTTTATGTTTAGGGTTGCCCTATACATATGTATAATTTTAATGAAAATAAATTGCATTCTTATTCTACTTATTGTTACTTTATAGGTTATCCAAACCATTATAAAGGCGACATATTTTACTATAAAGAAAGAGGATCCAAATTTGTGAAATCACAAATGATTTAGTTTTTAAAATATGTTGTCCAAGATGAGGTTACTCATTCTCACATTTCAGATGATAATAGATTAATACTACTATAATTTCATATCCTTCACCCATTCAGTTGTAATTACTAGATTTGAACCTATTGCCACTTTAGTACAAGATTATTAACTAATACAAACACCAAATATGGTTCATGTGGCACACTATTAATTTGAATAAGTTCAATTAAGAGGGTCTACTAAAGTGAGGAGACCATCTATATCATCTAATTATATAGTTTATTTTGGTAAGAATGACTATAATGTTAGATATATTGTTAATCATGTTACTTTTCTAGATATTGTTCATAGTTTTTATGCATTGTTATGGTGGCATGCAATGAGAGATAAAATGCAATTTATGAGGCATAATTAGGTATTAGAACTTGTTAACTTACCTTAAAACTATAAATTTTTTTACTATAAATGTGTTTATATGACAAAAAGGAATCCCAGGGTAAAGTTTGAGCGATTTAAAGTTGGTTGCCAAATGTTTCACTTAGAGAGAAGGAATAGACTTTAATGTCATGTTGGTTTGTAAATTAAGGAAATAATTATATGAATTAAAATAAACTTTCCATCATTTGGAATTATGAAAAATAAAGTTACAAAATGTTTGTACCACAAGGTCAATGGGCGCAAGATTTTTTTCTACTTTATATGTAGACAACGTCTTACTTGCTTCAAATAACTTAGCTATGTTACATGAGGTTAAACACATGTTGTCCATTTAAAATAAAGCAATTTAATGAAATATGTTTCATCCTTGGTATTTAGATTCATTAGGACAAATCTCAGAACTTGTTAAGTCTCTCATATATAATATATATTAAAAAGGTTTAATATTACAAATTGTAAACTTTACACAATATCAATCTCACATAAAGAGATGTTATCTTTAGCACAATGTCCAAAGAGTGAAATAAAAAAAGAAATCATGAAGAATATTCTTTATTCTAATGTTGTTGGCAACTTGATGTATGCTCAAGTTTGCATTAGATTAGACATTGCATTGATTATTATATTATTTGATAAATATTTTTTGACTAAAAATGTACCACTATAATGTAGTTAAACAAGTTTTGAGATATCTTCAATGAATAAAGGAATGTATACTGACAAACATGAAGATTTAGAAATTAAATTTGATTGGCCATATAGATTTTAACTTTCTTATATGAGCCAATGACAAAATGTTCATATTAGGTTATATCTTTATATTAGTATATGGTTCTGCTTCATGGAAAAGTATTAAGAAGACACTTATGAGCTTTTTAATTATGCATACAAAGTTTGATTCTTGTTATAGGACCACTTAACAGGCAATCTATTTGAGAAAATTGGTTTCTAAACTATTTAGATGTATTGTGATAATCTGTCTGCTATATTGATTTGTAACAATAATAAGAATTCATGTGATCTAAGTATTTGGAGGCCAAATAATTTACTGTAGAGGAATTTGTATAGAAATGTGACATTATAATGGAGCACATTTCGGCAACACTTAAGTTGACTAATACTCTGATTAAAGGATTTGCTCATCCATTTTTTTACAGATATGTATGTAGTATGAGTGTTTTGAAGTACTTTGGCATTGTTAAGTAGAGTTTATTGTAAATTCACTCTAGATACATATATGTATATATCGTAATGTACACAATTTGACTTTGATCTTATATCTCTTGATAGATTTAGGTATCTTAAGATATTGACATAGGGGATATCAATTTTAATCATGTAAAGGTTTTCTCTAATGTAATTTAGCATGTAGTGAGAGAATACACATTTCTCTATTGTAATTTAACATAAAGTTCACAAAAATTGAGGCCAATAAATACAATATGACAAATTTTTTATTTTTTTGGTATTAAAGCCTAATTAGACTAAATAAAAGACTTTAATTATTTTTAGAACAAACGTTTTATTAAGGTAGACTAATTTAGTATTAGTTTTATTATTTGGCCTTTATTTTTCTTATTAAAAATACAATAATTAATATTTGTCGGAAGGAGAGAATGATAGACTTTTATTCCTATTAGACATTTACTAATTACTGACTTTCAAAATTATGATTATGAAAATTGAAACTTGATCTAGTGTAAAGATAATGAAGTAGCTCAATAAATAATTTAATTAAGTGTATTACATATAAGTCTTAAATCCAAATCGAAACTGTATTAAGGTTTTTATAAACCATAAACAAAACACAAAATACAACATATCTCATTACATTGAAGAACAACTCAAAACAAACTTAACCTTTCCAGAACAAATCACATTCTTGGCCATTGCGGTTTTCTTTGTCCCAGTCTCAAGTCTTCTTATCATAACCTACACGGGGATAAAATCACCGTGTTAAGTGTATAGTGTAACACCCCCTCACCGTAGGGTACGCACCGGGACGCCCGTAGGGGTCAAAATTCACTGGGAAGAGGTCTATCCTATCAATCTCATCTCAAAACAATAACACAACTTATAGACATTATAACTTCCTATTCTGTTACTCAAAAATTCCA
>JAOQMS010000180.1:7131991-7163719 GCA_027563885.1 Erythroxylum longipes | reverse complement strand
TTATTATTATTATTATTATTATTATATGTTCTATGTTTTTTATTAGAGTTATAAACTTAATTTTTGTAGAATTTAATGTCTAAAATCTAAATTTCTATAAGAATATTCAACGAAATACCAAGATATATAATATTCGTACTATTATTATTTTTTAAAGTCATGTCCTCATAAGTCATTTTATACATAAACAGCTAATACTAAATAGCTAATTTTACCAAACATCAAATGACAAACAGCTAATACAATTAGCTGGTCAAATCAGCTGATAGAATCAGCTATTAGCTAACAGATGATAGAATCAGCTAACAGCTAATGCAATCAGCTGATTGCCAAACAGGGCCATTAAGTATCAGTAAAATTTGGATTTTTTACAAAATGAAGGACCGTAGATCTTATCGGTAAAACAGATCAAACTTATTACGATCCAAAAGATTCAAAATGTTTCAAAGACCCAACATCTTTTTTTTTACATTGGCTCTCGTATTAACGGATTTTTTTTATCAGTTAGTCTACCAAAATTCTCTTGATAGAAAGATAAGAAGATGCCCCCCTAATTCAACCACCTTTCTTTCTCTACACAATCTCAGCTCTCAACCTCTTGTCTTTACGTCCAATCACGCTTGTCTCTTCTTGTGTCATAATGGCGACCTGTCGTAACCTATATAGTCTGGTTTCTTACTTCGTACAGCCCATCGCAACTTACACAGTTCTCTATCATCCTCCTCCTACTTCTTCCACATGTAACCTAAAAGATTGTTATCTTCCTCTGTCGTCATGCTCTGCCATCCCAGTAGCCTCAAGTTTGCCAATTGTCGATTGTGTGATGTGTGTTGTGATTGTTGTCTATGTTAATTGTTGAATTAAATAATAATTAAATGAAGTTTTGTTTTCTCTCATGTCTGTGTTTATGGTATTTAAGTAATATGGAATAAAATTTTGTGTTATTTGTGTCTTAGATCTAAACTTTAGAATGAAATAGTGTGTTTTCTTATTTTTAAAAAAATATTGTGTTGTCTGTGTTAATTAAATTTAGTGATGAAAATTTGCCCTAATAAAGATTGAATATCAGTGAAAAATAGTAAACCAAAGGTTAAAATTAGTGACAAAATCATAATAAAGATGGGCAAAGTAATGAAAATAATGCTTGCTTATTGGAATGTTTTGGATTTTTTATTTTGTACACAAATTGGGTTATATATTGTCACAAAGTAGTCGTCACAAAATCGTATATAAATTGAATTATATAATCATACAAAATTGATTAGTTTATGGTTGAATTATGTTATTATATAAAATAGGTTATAGTTGTGAGTTTATGGTTGAACTATTTAATCACAGAAAATGGGGTATACTTGTGTTTATGGTTAAATTATACAATCATACAAAATAAGTTATAGTTATAACTTTATGATTGAATTATGTAATTATACAAAATAAGTTATATTTATAACTTTACGATTGAATTATGTAATCATACAAAATGAGTTATAGTTGTGAGTTTATAATTGAATTATGTCATCATACAAAATGAGTTAAAGTTATGGCTTTATGATTGAATTATGTATTATGAATTTATGGTTGAGTTATGTAATCATACAAAATAATTTATAGTTACGACTTTATGGTTGAATTATGTAATCATACAAAATGAGTTATAGTTGTGAGTTTATGATTGAATTAAGTATTCACACAAAATGGGTTATAGTTGTGAGTTTATAATTGAATTATATAATCATACAAAGAGAGTTATAATTATGATTTTATGGTTGAATTGTACTTACAAAAATAAAATATAGTTGTGACTTTATAGCTGAATTATATAATAACACAAAATGAGTTATAATTATAAATTGATGTTTAAATTATGTAATAACATAAAATGGGTTAATGTATATACCTCTATGATGTTTGGGTTAATAAACATAAGAATTTCTTAGATAGAATGTGCTTAAGAAAGAGGCAAAGAAAATAGTCTTGATAGCTAAAAGTAGAGCTTATGAGAAATTGTACGAATGATTGGAAACTAAAGATAAAGAAAAAGACATTTTTAAGTTGGCGAGAGCTAGAGAACTAAAAGTGAAAGATCTAGATCAAGTTCGTTGTATGAAAGATGAAGTAAGACGGGTGTTTATGACTGAAAATGACATCAAAAGAAGATAAAAAAGGTATTTCTATAGCCTTTTCAATGAAGCCACAAAGGACAAGATCTCCTTAGGTGATCTTAACACATATGAGAGATTTTGTAACTATACTCGTTGTCGATATATTACAAGGAAATAAATTAAAAAAGATTTGAGGGAGATGAAAAGTGAAAGGACAGTAGGGCCTGATGAGATACTCATAGAGATGTGGAAGAGCCTAGCAATAGAGAGTCTTAGTTACCTAAACTTTTTAATGTAATCCTTAAGTCTACTAAAATGTTAGATGAGTGGAGACTTAGTATGTTAATTCCTTTATATAAGAGAAAAAGGGACATCTAAAATTGTAACAAATACAGAGGCATCAAATTACTTAGTTACATCATAAAGTTATAGGAGAACGTGAATGAAAAGAGAGTGAGAAAGGATGCTCCTATCTTAGAGAACCAATTTCGCTTCACGTTAAGAAGCTACACAACAAAAGCTTTACATCTTCTTAGAAGATTAATATTACAAGGAAGATGATTAAATCTACATATGGTTTTTATTGATTTAGAGAAGGCATATGATAGAGTACATAGGGAAATCATGTAGAGGTCTTTAGATATTAAGGTAGTTCCTATTACTTATATAAGGGTTATTAGGGATATGTATGAAAGGGTAAAGACTAGAGTAAGGATGATAATACAGAGAATTTCTCTATTGATATTAAGTTACACCAAGGCTCTTCATTGAGTCCTTTTTTGTTTGCAATAGTAATGGATAGGCTTACCAAGAATATTCAAAGGGATATGCCTTGGTGCATGTTGTTTGTTGACGATTTTATCTTAGTTGATGAGACAAAAGATGGTGTCATTGTCAAGATAAAACTTTGGAGGGATACGTTAGAGTTGAAAGGCTTTAAATTGAGCAGGACTAAGACTGAGTACTTAGAGCGTATCTTTTCAGGTCATAGGGTGGCCTTTGATGTTGATCTAAAGATTGGTTCAAAATTCATACCACCAAAAATCTAGGATCTATCATCTAAAGCAATAGAGAAGTGCAATGGGAGTTTTAAGTGGCAAGAAGATACCACTCAAGCTCAAAGGTAAATTCAATCATTTAGTAATTAGGTCGTTCATGTTATATGAGGTAGATTATTGGCCTATCAAACAAGTGCATAATCATAAGCTAATGGTGGCAAAGATGAAGGTGTTTCGTTGGATATGTAACCTTATCAGAAGAGATAAGATCAGGAATGTGAAGGTAAGAGACATAATAAAGGTAGCTGATATCAATGAAAAATTAAGAGAAATGAGGCTTAGGTGGTTCAGACATATTAAGAGGAGACATTATGACGCTTCAGTGAGAACCTATAAGAAAAAAAAATACTTATAGACTGTAAAAGAAAAAAAGGAAGGAGATGCGGAACCCCAAGGCTAAAGAACCCGAAACCCCTTAAACACACACTTTGGATAAAACATAAACAAGACAAAATCCCCAACCCTAATGAACTCACAATCAATTATATGAAAGGAAACACATATAATAAGGTTGATTTGAAAATAAGAATATAAATTTACCACAAGTGTTACCTTGATAAGAATTATATTCTTGATGCAATAGAAGAAGACAAGAAATCCTCTCTTATAGAATTCGTTATTCAACCAATCTAACCCTAAACAATGTTTATTATGATATATTTATACCTCTTGAAAAGAAAGAAACCCTAACTACATAAAAGGCCTTTAAACATAGGCATTTCACCAAAATAATTAAAGCCCAAACTAATATTTCTAAAACATAACTCATTAAACCTAAAAGCTTTACATAAGCCCAAGACACAAGTAATGGGCTGTCGAAAGTTATACTTCTAACGTAAAATAATTAATTAAATAAGAAGGAAAGTCTTCTTGCTCATTCTGCCCAACTTGATTAGTTATCTTGTCATTAGCTCTCATTGTCTCTTGAGATTCTATGCCATCTATAATTCAGCCATATAAGATTGAAGAGCTTCTTTGAACTTTTTAGCTCTTAATCTTATTATTGGTCCTCTAACATTACTAACTCATCTTTGGTGCTATTTCGCTTACAAAGTCCCACAATCGTGCTCACATCATCCCATCCCTCTTCGAAAGGATTCGTCCTCGGATCTAAATCAAAGTCAAAAGGAGATAAGTCAAAAATATTAAAAGCAGCACCAATATTATACGCACCTGGCAAGTTTATCTTGTATGCATTGTCATTTATACGTTTCAAAACTTGGAATGGTCTATCACCCCTTGCATCAAGTTTTGACTTCCTTTGCTGTGGAAACCTTTCTTTTTGCTTAAGCACCCAAACTCAATCACCTGGTTCGAAGAGAACTTGGTTTATACCTCTATTTTCTTTTGTGTATATATGTGATTCTTTCTCTCAATCTATACGCATGCTTTCTCGTGTATTGTTTTAACCAAGTCAGCCTTCTTTTTGCCATCTAAACTAGCAATCTCAGTCAAAGGTAAAGGCGTCAAATCTAACACAGTTAATGGATTAAAACCATAAATATAGAGAATAACTTGTAGAAGAATGTATAGAACGATTATATGTAAACTCAATGAATGACAATCTTCCCAAGTTTTTAATTTCTTCCCAACAATTGCACGCAACATTGTTCCTAAAGTCCTATTAACTACCTCAGTTTGTCCATCAGTTTATGGATGACATGTAGTAGAAAATAAATGCTTATCACCTAAATTTCCCCACAAAACTCTCCAAAAGTGACTTAGGAACTTAACATCCCTATTTGAAACAATGGTCCTTGGCACACCATGAAGCCGAACCACTTCCCTAAAGAAAAAATCAGTAATGTTTGTTGCATCATCTATTTTCTGGCAAGCATTGAAATGATTCATTTTACTAAATCTGTTCACAACAATAAATATGCTATCTCTACCTTTCCTAGTCCTAGGTAAACCCAATACAAAGTCCATAGATATATTAGTCTAAGGTTCACTAAGTACAAGTAAAGGTGTATACAAACCATGAGGCATAGACCTAGACTTAGCTTGTTTACATGCAATACACTTGGTACAACTTTTCATATATTTTCTCATATTTGGCTAATAAAAACGTTCACTAAGTATATCTAAGGTCTTTTGCACACCAAAATGCCTCATTAACCCTCCACTATGTGATTCTCTAACAAGCATCCCTCTAAGGCAAGAATGCAAAGTTGTTTACCCTTAAAAAGATATCTTTTATGCCTATAGAACTTATCAAATGCAGTATGTTCACAAGCTTGATATACATTAGCAAAATCAACATCTTCCATATACAACTCTTTCAAATGCTCAAATCTAAGTAACTTAGAAGTAAGCATAGAAATTAAAGCATACCTTCTTGATAATGCATCAGCCATAACATTTTCTTTACCTTGCTTATATTTAATCACATACAGAAAAGTTTCAAGATACTCCACCTAACTTGCATGCCTTTTGCTCAATTTCCTTTGTCCCTTCAATTACTTGAGAGATTGATGATCACTATATATCACGAACTCTTTAGGTAGTAAGTAATGTTCCCAAAATTCAAAAGCTCTCACCAAGGCATAAAGCTCCTTATCATAAGTTGAGCAGTTCAAAACTAATCCACTTAACTTCTCACTGAAATATGTTACGAGATGATTCTTCAGCATTAAAACAGCCCTTTTACCAATCCTAGAAGCATAACATTCAATTTCAAAAGTCTTGGAAAAATCAGGTAAACGTAAAACAGGTGCAGTACATAACTTTTCCTCTGAAGTATTAAATGCATTTTATTATTCTTTCTCCCATCTAAAACCAACATTCTTTTTAATGATTTCATTCAATAGAGTAACAATGGTAGAGAAATCTTTAACAAATTGCCTATAAAAACATGTTAAGCCATGGAAACTCCTAACCTCAATAATTGACTTAGGTGTTGGCCATTCTTGAATAACTTTCACCTTTTTAGAGTCAACCTCAACTCCCTTAGTAATTACCACAAATCCTAAGAAGACAACTTTATCCATGCAAAATGAACACTTCTTAAGGTTTGCATACAGCTTCTCTTTCCTAAGCATATCCAAAACAGTCTTAACATGCATGACGTGTTCATTTAAGTTCTTACCGTAGATCAAGATGTCATCAAAGTAAACAACCACAAATTTACCAAAGAATTCACACAAAACATGATTCATTAAGTGAATGAAAGTACTAGATGCATTGGATAAGCCAAAAGGCATAACCAACCACTTATGCAATCCATATTTGGTTTTAAATGCAGTTTTCCATTCATCACCTTCTTTCATCCTAATCTGATGATAGCCACTTTTTAAATCAATTTTAGTGAATATGCAAGCACCATGCAACTCATCTAGCATATCATCTAATTTAAAATAGGATGACGATTCTTTACAGTAATATTGTTGACCGCTCTACAGTCCACACACATCCTCCAAGTTCCATCTTTCTTTTGCATTAAAAGAACTAGCATAACACAAAGACCCATGCTCTCCCTCACGTACCCCTTCTTAAGCAATTCATTCACTTGCCTTTGTAATTTCTTCGTCTCCTCTGGATTGCTTCAATAAGCTAGATGATTAAGAATTTGAGCTCCTGGTACTAAGTCATTCTAGTGCTCAATCCTTCTCAAATGTGGTAACTCATGGGGTACCTCTTTAGGAAAAACATCATCATAATTCTGCAACAAGGTCACAAACACACTAGGTAAACTTAGGTCATTGTCAGTGTTAGTAAACAAATTTTCCTTAAACAGAATTAAGATTAACGCTCTCTTGCCTAAGTATGCACTCTTTAACTTTCTCCCTTTTGCATAAAAACATGATTGTGTCTTAACTTTTTCACTCCTCTCAATTTTCCTTTTCTCACTTTTGACTTTCTTTTCTTTCTTTTCACTCACTAACTTCTTCTCTCCTACACATCCCACTTTCTTTTCCTCACTTGTGTATTCACTCACCATTGGGCCTTTAATTTGATTCTTTTTTTCTCATGGCCTCTTTTCTCTCTTCTTTCTTTTTCACCTCACTACCTAAATCCCCATTTGATGATTGATGAATTTTCAATTGTTCAAGCTATGCTTCTTTGGGTGAAAAAGGAGCAAGGGTAACTTTCCGCTCATTATACATAAAGAATACCTATTCATGTACCTATCATAAATAACATGCCTATCAAATTGCGATGACCTGCCCAACAATATATGACTAGCTTGTATAGGTATGACATCGTACACAACTTTATCCACTTATCTACCAATAGAGAATTCAACAACTACTTGCTTAGTAACTTTAACTTCACCACTTTCATTCAACCATTGTAGTCTATATGGATTAGGGTGTTTATCACATTTCAGCCCCAACTTCTCTACCAAAGTAGTATTAGCTATATTAGTGCAATTACCCCCATCTATAATCATGCTACAAGCTTTCCCACTTACTAAGCATCTCGTGTGAAATATGTTCTCCCTTTGTTCTAGGCTATCTTCTTGCACATTCTAAGTTCAATGCATGTCTAGCAACTAAAGATTCACCCTTCACAACATACTCAACATTCTCATCAACATCAGAAAAATCTTCCAAAGGTGGCATACTTAAATCACTACCATCAGACTCATTACCATCATCAGACTCAGAAACAATTTCCCCACCCCAAATAAATATAGTCTTCCTATTAGGACAATCAGATGCATAATGACTACACCTTTGACATTTAAAGCACTTAATATCCCTATGTTTAGAAGGTTTAGAGGATGAATCAGTGATACCTTTTTGAATTTAAATGAATCAATGATACCTTTTTGAATTTAAGTACTCCTCTCCTTGCCTTTCTCCTTAGAATCCGCATAATGCTCCCTCTTCTTATCTTCATTTCTGCTCTATTTTAGATTCCATTTGTTACTGGAGTTTGAGAAAGACTTGGCTGTCTTTCTTTGTTTTGTTGTCTCTCCACCTTCATGGCAATGTTCACTAAGTATTGCATCTCCACATAATGTTACAACTCAACCACATCAACAATTTCCCTATTCAATCCACCCATGAACTGAGCCATTGTTACTTCTTTCTCCTCTTTTATGTTAGCTTTAATCAGTAGCATCTCCATCTCCTTATGATAATCTTCTACTGATCTAGTTACTTGTGTGAACCTATGTAATTGCTGGTGCAACTCTTTATAGTAATAAGGTGGTGCAAACCTCTTCTTCATCACTCTTTTCATCTCTTCCTAAGTGGATATAGGTGGTTCCCTATTCCTCCTCCTATTCTTTACCAATTCATCCCACCAAACTAATGCATAATCAGAGAATTTCACTGCTGCTAATCTCACTTTCTTATCTTCAGAATAGTTATGATAAGCAAAAATCATATCCACCTTTCTTTCCCATTCGAATTACACTTCAACATCATTCCTACCTTTGAAGGATGGAATTTCATCTTGATGGCATTAATGTTGCTATCTTTTCTCTCCACTCTTTTTTATCTCCTTACTCTACCCCTCACGGATTGCACTTCATCTTCATACTCGTCATACATTCTTTCCAATTCTTCCTCTCGATTCCTATGACTACCAATTGATCTACTGTGGTTTTGGATTCTACTGGTTTCATTAATTCTCTCATCCATCCCATCCATCCTAATAGATAACTTCTTGAACTCATTCATGAATTCCTTATACATCACTTTCAAATCAGGCACATTGTCGTCCTCCTCATGTAATGTTTCTTTTCCTTCCCTTCTACCTGTCATTCTTATGACAAAAGCTGTAAGAAAAATGGTTAGCAATAAAAGATAACCTTACAAGTCACTCCCTTATATGTTTTACTCAAAACATGACACTTCACTCGTGTTTCACTCAAAATTGGCCTTTTCCCTCTTTTAAGCTTACACACTCAAGTCTTTTTTCACTCAAACTTGTTGTCCTCAATTGCACTTTAGAATTCAGTTTTCAGTCAAGGTAATGCACAAACAACAAATTAAGATTTAGGAATGCATTGAAAATAACTAAGAAAAAAGATGAACACAAATCTAGAAGTAAGTATACCGAAATGAATGAAGGCAAAATAGGCACACAAGAGGAAAGGATATATGATGCCTAACAATTCAAATTAACAAGAATCAATTTGTTAATTATAGTGTAAATGGAAACAAAAAGAAATAATAAGAGATAAAAAAATAGAAACTTAGAATGAAAGAAAATGATGAAACTAATGCATAAATGTGGGAATTGAAATTTCCTTAGTGGAAAAATCAACTTGAATGCAAAGATGTAAAAACACTAAACAAAATAGGAAGCTTGCAAAAGAAAATCCTATAATCAAGCCAAACCCAAAGATTTTTTTTTGCAACTGAATTTTTTTCTTTTTTTTTTACTGTAGCAACATTTTTCTCCTTGTCTAGCTACTGATTTTTTCTTTTTTTGTTTTACTGTAGCAACATTTTCTTCTTGTCTAGCTACTTATTTTTTTGTTTTTTTCAAAAAAACACAATAATAACCAAACCAAACCAAATCAAACATACCCAAATTCCCGCCTAAGTAGGGTATGGGGAGGGTAAGATGTACGCAATCATGCCCGCATCTCCGATAGAGATACAGAGACTGTTTCCTGATAAATGAACCTTAATTTCGAGTTCTAATGGAAAATAATAGTAATAACAACACATGAACACAAGGTAAATAAGAATTTATCCTAATCCAAGCTCTGATACCAAATGATGCGGAACCCCAAGGCTAACAAACCTGAAACCCCTTAAATACACACTTTGGATAGAACATGAACAAGATGAAATCCTAACCCTAATGAACCCCCAAGCAATTATATGAAAGGAAACACATATAATAAGGTTGATTTGAAAACAAGAATAGAAATTCGCTATAAGTGTTTACCATGATAAGAACTATATTCTTGATGCAATAGAAGAAGACAAGAAATCCTCCCTTATAGAATTCATTATTAAACCAATCTAACCCTAAAAAATGTTTATTATGATGTATTTATACCTCTTAAAAAGAAAGAAACCCTAACTACATAAAAGGCCTTTAAACATGGGCTTTCACCAAAATAATTAAAGTCCAAACTAATGTTTCTAAAATACAACCCATTAAACATAAAAGTTTTAAACAAGACCAAGACACAATTAGGGGGCTGTCAAAAGTTATACCTCTAACGTAAAATAATTAATTAAATAAGAAGGAAAGTCTTCTTGCTCATACCGCCCTACTTGATTAGTTATCTTGTCATTAACCCTTATTGTCTCTTGAGATTCCATGTCATTTATAATTCAGCCCATATAAGGATGAAACGCTTCTTTGAACTTCTTAGCTCTGGATCTTATTATTGATCCCTCCAACATTACTAGCTCATCTTTGTCGCTATTTTGCTTACAAAGTCTTACGGTTGTGCTCACATCAGAATGCCTAAGAAGAACTGGGAGGGGGAGGTGATCAAGAATGATATGGCTCAGTTGGAACTTACCGAGGACATGACTCGTAATATAAAGTTTTGTCATACTAAAATACAGATAAATAATTTCACATAAAGAAGTCATTCTCATTCTCTTAGGTCTTTTAAACTTTTACCTTTGACTTTTATATCTTATATTTAGCCTAATTTTTATTTTGTAATACTTCCCTCTTCGTTATTTAGCCTAAATAGTTTCCTATTTAGGCATCAATTCATATGGTAAGATCACCAAAATTTCATTAATATCTAAATGAAGATGAGTCCACCCCATCAGAAGCAACTTTCTGTTTGAGAACATCACATAGGGCATGTATACATGGAAAAGTTGGGTCTACTACTAATTTTATTTAAAGTAAAAAACTTTTAGCTCTTTAGTAGAATATGGTCTACTACTAAAAAGGAGCAATCTTGCAAAGGTTATGTTGGTGGGGAAGTTGAAATCGAGGCTAGAATCTCCACTTCAAGTTTTTGAGGTCCTATTTTCAAGTCTAAAGAAGAGGTGATCAAAATAGGCATGGCAATGAGGGCCCGGCCCGCCCGACCCGACCAGTTTTTGGCCCGGGTTTGGCGGGCCATGGTGGGCCACGAGCGGACCATGGTCGGCCTGCATGGGCCACAGGCCGGCACGTCTCTGCCCGTGGCCTGACAAAACGACGTCGTTTTGTCCAAAACGATACCGCCGGCCCATCCTGGCCCACGCTGGCCATGGGCCGACCCGCGGCCCGTCGTGATCCTTAGATCAAAAGTGAAAAGGATAGTAATGGTGATGGTGTTGACGATAGTGACATAGGTTGTTCCAAATGAGCCTGCAAGGAGTTCAAGTGCGAATACAAATTTGAACCATGTTATTGAGATTATAGAGGAAGAAGAAGAGGAGGAGGAAGATGAAGAGCACATTATGATAAAGCTAGAGCAAGTGGGAAGGGAAGAGCTCAAGCCCATGAAAGACCACATATATCTTGATTCTTCAACAAAAAGGAGATATTTTAAGGAAATTGTAGGGAGTTTCTGGTCTGCAGCTTCTGTTTTTAGCAAGAAGTTCCAAAAATGGAGGCAAAAGTAGAAGCTAAAAAAGAGGAGTTAATAGTTTAATTAATATATTAATTAATTAAGTTAATTGATTAGATTAATAATATTTAGTGTTAAATTGTTATAGTAGTGCTCTAAAGGCAATCGCTTTTAACACTTTTTTACAAACTTTATTTTGATTAATAAAGTGAAAAGCAATTTTAATTGGTTTGATATTCATATTTATGAATTGATGTCGATCTTAAATCGAGTTAATAAAGCCCATGATACAAAACATAGCATGAAGGAAATCATGATGAGATCATGATAATGAGATTCTTATTATGTGCAATTATGTTAGTATATAAATTATCCCTAGTTATAGGATTATTGAGACAGGACATTGTTAATCCAGATAGACTAGCAAATGTTATACTCCTTGATTTGATCAAGCAATGGTTCTCATAAATTGTAAGCATAAGATGTTCAGAGTTAACATGTAGATGTTTACTAAGAGTAGTAAGTACATTAGATTATCCGCTATGAGATTATCATATGGATGATCTATCAAATGTCAATGATTAATATCATCATAGCAATAGTGCAAATATCCTTAGACTTAAGGTACTCAAGGATATCTTGGATACTGATCCTGTGCTTTAACATCATTCCTTGTTGCCTTAAGACGAGGTTGCTCATAAGGTGGTGATTGGGTACAATATTAGTATTCGAAGGTAATTAAGTAGTCAATAAAAGATTCACCACTCCTAATAGAAGGAGATGATACCTATGGCCTCTTGTCGAGGTCATTACTCAAGAATCTCTGGCTAGAGTAGATGTGTCATGAAGAGAGTCTTCAATGACATAAAGAGCAATGAGGTCCCCAGGATAAGAACTAATATCACTTAGACTAGATGTGACATAATCAATCTAGTAGGAGTTGACACGTGGCCCATACTCTAAACCAAGTGGGATATAAAATGGTGAAAGGATGAATTGCAGGGTAATTGCCTACGGAAAGGTTTATAAGTCGGATAATTGACTATCAAAAAATTTGTATGTCAATCCACTTACTTTCTAGTAAATTGGCATCATGAAACTATTCATGAATTGCTTGGATTAAAAGATAATTCAAGTGGCCAAAAATCAAGAACCTAAAGGGTCACATGCTTAGGAGATTGAGGGAATGTTTCAAGATAATATCGCGATATGATCGTGGTAAGAAATGTTGAAAAGGAATGGATGAAGCAAATGTTGCATGGATGTCCAAGGTGGAGTCACGATCGTGACCCATTAATTCTGGCGACATATATAAGTGATTTCTCATCACTTAAAAATATATATAATAGCCAAGGAGTCCAGAAACGTTTTGGACATTTAGAGGGAGTTAGAGGGATAATTTCTTTGCATGTCACGTAAAGATTGCTTGATGTTTATTGCATGTGATATAATTCTCTTCTATGCTTTCCATTGAGCATCCTACTTGTGTTTACATCTTGTTTGGTACTCAAACTTTCCCTACACACTATATTTCTTCATCTCTGCGTGTTCTTCACTAGCTGTTGATGGTATGTGGTGTTTGCTACAACTCAAACAAGGAGAAGATTCAAGAAAGGAGGAGCATTTGCAAGGTACATATGTTGTAATTTTATGTTCTTACATATTGTTTATCCATGCACATGGATTTTGGGTTCATGGGGATATCCTGGGAGTTGAAATTTTGATTTTAACACTTCCGCTGCCTTGTCATGCACGTGATGCATAATCCCGAGCCTCTCCAACATAAATTATATGAATGAGTCCCACAATTTTTAATAATAATTTGGTTCAAAATGTTTAATTTAAGCTTATGGGTCTCACAATGTCATGTCAGATGCACGTGGTACCGTGGGACCCATTTAAACATTTAAAAATTATAAATATTTTTTAAGTGCAGACTTGACAGAAAATTGATGGCATCACATTATCGTCAGTTTCTCCATTAATTTAGGATTAAATTTTAACGTTTTTCAAACGTTAGAGTTTAATTTGTACTCTTTGAAATGTTAGAATTAAATTTGTCGGAAGATTTGAATATTGAGGTTAAAAATGACCATGTTGCCTATCATCAATCTCTTTTGCATAACATTTGCCAATTGTCTCAATACCAATACAACATCGATTTAGTCCTGGACCCTAATTCACATGCCATCAAGAATCAAAAGTTGTCAACTAAAAAAAATATGAAAAACTAGTGAATTCTATACATAATTATATCTTGACACATATTAGTATTTGTAGAATAAAACAAAAAATGAATAGACTGATATAAGAAAGAAAAATAAAATAAACTTTTATTTTTAAATAAGGCCCCACTCCTGATGTAAAATTAGTAGGTATATTTAATTAAAATTAATTATAATATTATAATATTAACATTATATTTAATTATTAAAAATGATGTAATATTTAATTGATGAAATTTTAAATTTTTGTTATTAATTTAAATTTTAATTTAGATAATTTTAAAATAAATATTTTAAATGTTTTTAAATATTAAAGAAATAAATCATAATTTAATACAAACATTAAAGAATAAAATAAGCCTTCAGCCATAAATATAAAAAAGAATTTATATTTACAATATAAACGAACGTGCAAAACAGCATCAATTGCAGATACAAGTCTCAATCCCTTTGGAATGCGCGTTAATAGGACAGGGATCAACGAGTGTGTACATTAGCATCTACACATATAGACTTAAGGCCCTATTTGGTGAATGGCTTATTAGTCAAAAATTAGCTGTTTGACTGTCTTTAGCTGGTTGACTACATTAAACAGTTATATATTGGCCTTGTTTAGCAGTCAGCTGATTGTATTTAGCTGTTAACTGATAGCTGATTTGATCAGCGGATTGCATTAGCTGTTTGTCAGAGATGTTTGGTAAAATTAGTTGTTTAGTATTAGCTGTTTATGTGTAAAATGACTTATAAGGACATAACTTTAAAAATTATAAGGGTATGAATATTATATATTTTAATATTTCGATGTATATTCTTATAAGAATTTAAATTTTAAATATTTAATTCTACAAAAAATTAAGTTTATAACTCTAGTAAGAAACATAGAAGATATAATAAGCGAGGTAGTTTTACATTTTGATCATGTTTGCTTAAGTTGGATCGGATTAGGTTAGTTTCTATTGTATTTTTATCATTAGCCTAGAGGAAAAGACATATGATAAGTAAAAAATTATTTTATAAACAAGTATATAAAAATTAACTTAAAATAATGATATATTTTATTGAAATTGGAATTTTCAAAGTCCAAGTTGCAATGGTTTGGTAATCTTCTATTTTGTTGGAGATATTTATATTTTAATTAATAATTCTTTTAATATACCAATTTTAATGAATTTGAATTGGACCAAAGTGATAAAATTATAAGAATGAAATATTCTAATTATATTGACTTCTCAAAATTTGGAGTTTTTGAGTTCTGTCATTAACTTAAATTGAAATACAAAAATCATGACATAAATCTTTTATATATTTGTATAAACAAATTATCTTGAAGAAAATTATGTTTTAGTTGGAAACTAAAACTTAAATATTAGTTATAACTAAAAGTAAAATTAAGTGTATATATGATAGAATCAGTGACTCTACGTTGTTAATTGTTGGATAAGTGCATGAAAACTCTCTGTTCTGTTTGCTTTACATATTTTCTAGTTTAAATCTCAAAAGCGTCACCATCTTTAACTCTAAATTCAACAAAATTTGCCTTTTCTGGACAGTTGCTCACTCTGATGTTGATAGGTTCGTTGTGATTCAATACATGTCTGTATTTGGGTGTTCTTTGCACGTATGGAGCTTTTGGGATTATGGCTTCATAGATTATTTGTTGGTTTTCCACCGGAACTCCAGATGCAGAAACTCTCCACAACTGCAGGCAGAAAAAACCAAGTTCGTTAACTTGAACCCTCAATATGACAAGGTATTATCTCTCAAACCCTTCAAAATTTGTATACGTAAAATCGAGAGCTATAATGGTAATGGATAGGAAATGTCAGGAAGTTGAAAGAAACCTCAACCTTTTAGTTCCTCAAACATCTAAAGTTCAAGCATCAACAAAGCTACCACATTATAATGCCAAGAAACAGACACTAACTCAATTTGCAGATCACAAAAGAAAGAAAAAAATATTATAGACCAAAGGAGAATATAATCATACCTTTTATGAACACCACACTCGAGTAAAGAAGCTTCACCAAATTCATACTTGATATTTACCACCCTTCAACTAAACTACCACGAACCTAATTAAGCCTTAAGGAACTTTTACAGGCTACGAATATTCTTCCTTCCCAAAGTAGAGACATCAAAGAAATTATGCATTGGAATAAAACATCAAAGACATCATTCATTGCAATAAGTAAAGGAAGTAGAAACAAGTTGGTTTTCCTTATCTCTTAAGGAGCAGGAATATGTTGTTAAGTTTCCAACCCTGAAGGATTCCCATGAAGAAGCTGGCATCTCTGTTGATTGTAACCTCCATGCCACCTCCATTTTATGCGCAAACATACTTCTGTAGTGTCACTGATTTAAGTTGAACCTATGTTGCATCCTACATGTCAACATTTGCTAATGGATTAAGAACCCTGGAAATAAAAAAAAGAAACGAGGAAGACCAAGAAAGGAAACAACATGAAGAGAAGCTCACAAGCATAATCCAACCTTCTATAACCAGCCATCCTCCCAGATTTTTTTTTGTTGAGAATTCGTCTGAAACACAAAACAAAAGGGAGAAAATAAAAAGAAAAGCATATATCGCCGTTGATTTGACACAGATCAATTTAGGAAGAACGAAAAAGGCTAATTTGCAATACTAAACAGCAGAGATATAGCACGAGCAATGGGGCTTTCACTTTCAACGGCAGTTTGTAACCTCAAAGAAGCCCAGGGTGCATCGTGCATACCAACAAAATCAAACACAATACTAATACAGCATAAACGCCGCCCATCAAACAATACACCACCAACAAAGATCAAACAGACTACAATACTTTCCACACGTACAGAGAAAGCGTTTTATACATATTTATGCCAACCTCCCAAGTTCACTCCTCACTTTGGAATTTCCTCTTACTCCTTCCACTTTTTACCAATTAATAGACCACCAAAACAATCACTAAATTCAGTTCCTATTCACCTCATATAGCATTTTTCAACTTACAAAGAAAGAAATCCAAGAAAATACAAGAATAATCTCAACCTGCATAAGCGCCGGAGAAGAAAATGCAACAAGATATGGTGAATACAAATACCCATTTACTGGAAACAAGCTCCATGAAGAATGCTGGACCATTCAGTGTCAGAAAAGCCGAAATACGGAAAACATCTACAGTGGCAGTGAAAAAACCATCTCAAGCAACCCACTTTACAGAACCTTAGTAATCCCAAATGAAAGGAACACCAAAGGGGAAAAAAGAAGAATGAGGAAGATGAAAAAGAAGAAGATGAAAAAGACCAATAGCAGAGAGCGGAGAGTAGAGAGCAAAGAGCACAGAGCACAGAGGGGCAATACTGACATAAACAAATCAGCTATCTTGAAACACTCCGGTAAAGGAGCCGGTAAAAATTTAATTGGTTGAGTTGAATCAGCTAACCCAACTAACTCTTAACCAAATAAATAAAGAGCTGATTGATGTAAGTCAATCAGCTAAGTTAAGTCAAACAGGCAAAAAAACAGCTGAAAAGCTGTTATTCAAAGATGGCCATTGTGTTTGGTAATCAACTGATTAGGTTGGCTGATTGAATCCAATCAACTGATTTTTGAGAAGCTAACTTGGACCAATGTTTGGCTTCAGCTTATCAAAAATTATCGAATGTGACCAATGTCTTCATCAATTTACGTAAATTGATGACTAAACTCTTCTCATATAGTACAATATACATCAAACATGAAAAAAAAAAAAAGAGTAATTGTTTTCTCTATTCTGATTTTCAAACACGTTATTGGAAAACATGCTTACCCAATTAATTCATGAAGCCTCTTAACACTTGTTACTTTGTCATTCCTCTGTGGCAGAGACTGGAGTTAGCTTCCAACTCACAGCACGTTACCTGTCCGAAACTCGTCAAATGATGCCAAAATAAAAACTTCGATTGGACTGTAAAGAATAAAAGCTTATTTCTCTTGGAAGATAAAGACATGAAAAGCAACGTTTTCAAAGAAGGATGGGGACAAACCCACCGTAATTGCTTGAGAAATAAAAGCCCAGTTAGCTTTATCTATCGATTTCCATATTCGTTACACCTTTTTTGCTATTGTAAGTGACTTCCATGCCGTAGTTTTCACAGGGAGTGAGCCAAGTTAGCCGCTCATTCTTATCTGACAGTTGCTTCTAGGAAAAGGATACTTGGAAGAACAGATAGACCTATTCGTGCATATTTTATTTTATGTGTATTTATTCATTTAATTTTTATAGATATTCGTGAAATATGTTGAGCACAAAATAATAAGAACAAGTCATCTAAACTTGGTACGGATAACCTCAACCTTAGATTGGCCACTGATATTAAATATCGGTCAACAAATAAGTACGCATGGCTAGATGTCAATCTAACTTGTTTATTTTCTTCTATTTAACATTTTAATTTCTAATTAAAATTTTAATTGTTGAATATATATTTAAATTAAATCTGTTATTTATATAATTTATAGATGACTATCAATAGATCATATACACCTATGAGGAGTCTAATAGTTATTGTTCTTTCAATAACTACCAAGTACCAAAGGTAATTAAGTTTTTAAACGTAAAAACAAAAATATGAAAAGAACAGAGGTCTTTGCGTGTTTTTTTTTCCTCTGCATTATTTTTTTTATATGAAGAACAAAAAGAGTGAAAGATCTGCAGAACAGTGTGCTTTAATTGGTGGAAATTCAACATAATTCAAGTATGTGATTTTGTTTTGCATGCACATGCTATGTGATTATGTTCTTGCTTATTTATTCTAACATTGGTATCAAAGCATAGGTTGTTTTTTTTACACGTATGCTATGCTTCCCGTTGTTTTTAGATATACTATTTTTGGACTTGTGATATATGCATGTTATACTTTACGATGTTTTTAGATATACTGTTTCTGAACTTGGCTTCTACGGTTGGTTTACGACTTCTGCATTATATTAACTGTGACTTCTACGGGTCATACGAAGATATTATTTCTTGTGTACTTAATCGTGTTATTGCATCATGTTAAACATAATAAGTACATAAAACACGTCTATGACAGAGACAAATATCTCTAGTTAAGCAATATGTTGAACTCGTCAGTGTGGGTTACACGTGTTGTAACAAAGAGAGAGAGAGAGAGAGAGAGTTTGGTGGGAAGGAGAATTCTGTGAAGAGTAAACGAGAGAGAGAAAAAGACGAAGACGTTTTTTTGTTTAGCCCCAATACAAGGAGATCCTTTCTGCAACACCAAAAGAGTGTTTTAAGAGAGAAGTAACGTCCCATTAGAAGCCAGAATCGTTTTCTTTTTTAAAAGCAACAAAGGACGAAACGCCCAGAGCAGAGTAAAGAAGGAAGAAGCAACTCTTCTTCAAACCCAACAAAAGGCAAGTGGCCTTTTAAGAGTTAAATGTTTTTATTAAAGAATAACTTAAACAAATGTTTTTTATGTTTTGTCCTATGTGAACAAATTTACCGTCATTCAAAGTCCAAACAATGAAGACTAAAATGTCAAGTGTGAAAGAAGCACTCACATTTGACATTTTTTTAAAATAGTTTTTAGACATATGTATCCTAATAACCAATAATGGTTTAAGGCTGTGAGCTTTGAGATCTAATATGCTAATAATCTTATCATAGTTTTGGCTGACATAAACTAATTAATTTAGTTAAATTATTTTTTAATTAAAATAAATTAGTTTTGTTTTATAATAAAAAATTAATTTAAACTAATTTGTTTAGTTATAAAAGAAACTTAGAAATAAGTTTATTTTCGTTGAATTATAATTAGACATATGTTTTCTAATTAAATCAATGCTAAGTTGTTTAGTTGAAATTAGATAGAAGTTTTATTATAAATTAGTTTCCAATTAAACCAATATAAATTGATTAGTTCAATTATAATTTAAATTAGAAATAAATTTCTATTCAAATTGACTTATTCATATTGGAATTTGATTAGATTAGAAATAAGTTTCTAATTGATTAGATACTAATAGCATAATTTGATTAGTTCAATAAATTGCTAATAGAAATAAATTATTTCCATTGTATGAGCATGAGTTCGCTATGTGTTAGACAAAATAATTTGTTTATTTTGTGCACTCTTCTGATTCCTAAAAATTTGTTTTTCAAGAAGACGCCGATTATTAAGCAGACGCCTAAGCTTATTCAATCTGAGGCACAAAAGAGACGTATTGGCAGCATGTATGTACAATTAGTTAATATGCGTTTAAAGCCTGGAGACGATCTAACACAATATGTTATTTTAGTTAATAACATTATGCAAGAGTTATACATTGGAGGTTGTCTAGCTTATGCAGATGTTGAAGTAAAATATATGACTTTACTTGCGACATTATCTCAGCCTCAAGGAAAACTGTTACGAATGCTATGCCTAACAAAAAGACTTATAATTTGTTAGTGATGACATTTATTAAAGAGATGAGTAGAAGGAAGTTGATTAGGACTTTATATCCTATAGGTCTTCCAATGGAAATAGTAAACGCTATTGTACATCGAGCTTCGCGAACTGTGTCACGCGAACTTATGAACACATTTCCGCGTAGGGTTCGTTACCTATAGACTGTTCGTAGATTGTAGCATATTTACATACAATATGTAGTTTTATAAGAACAAGGTCTTGATATTTATGTAATATGTTTACATGTATATCATATAGGAATTCGTCTAGAGTAAGGTAATTAGGATTCGATTATTGTATGAATGATGATTGAATACATTAGTGGACTTTTGATTTCATAAGCAATTGTGATCGAATTATTTACTCTATGAACGATTAATATGACATTAACGTGTATATATATTTCTTTCCTATTATAGAAACTTAGTGTTTCAAAATGGCTACTGCTTCAAAGAATATTGTTGTTGAACTCAATAAGGGTGAGAAACTCAATGGTGATAATTATGAAATCTGGAGTATGAAAATACAATATATGCTGGAGAAGCAAGGGGCTTTTGAACCATTAAACCTAACCATGGAAGTTCCTGAGGAGGGTACTACGGCCCAGCATAGGAGGGATCGTGATGCATATAAATTGTGGAAAAAGAAGAACTCTTTAGCTCGCATCACTTTGCTGAGTAGCGTGGATAATGATATCAAGCAAGAGTTCCGTAAATTCAAAACTGCAAAGGACATGTGGTTCGCATTGGCTGATCGTTTTAGAAGTGCTTTAGTGACCAAAGTGAGGTCACTTACAATTAAGTTTGATACTTACAAGAAGCACTCATATGATACAATGCAAAAGCATCTGAGGCAAATGTCCAACATGGTAAGTCAGTTACGTGATGTCGGTCATGAGCTTTTTGATGAGCAACAAGTACAAGTTGTGATTCGTTCACTGCCTCAGAGTTGGGAGCATATGAAGATGCACCAAACTCATAATGAGAAAATCAAGACAATGGAAGATGCTACGAGGCATCTCATCTTGGAGGAAGAGCGTCTTGAAGCCTCGAAGATGTCTTCTGAGGCATATGTAGTTAGTTATAGCTCACATGGAGCTATGAATAAGAAACGCAAGCATCATGGTGGACACAAGTGGAAGAAGAATAAGAAATTTAACCACTCCCCTCAAGAATCCAAGAAGAAAAAATGGAACCAATGTGGAAAGGGAAAATGTCCCTTCAAGAAGAAGAACATGAAACATGTGAAGTGCTATAATTGTGGTAATAAGGGCCACTTTGCTCGAGATTGTACCGAGCCTAAAAGGTACAACTTCTTAGTACAAAAATTTGTTATGTGAATGTTTCTTGTTCTATTTTTCTAACTGAATCACATCCTTTGTGGATTGCAGACTCAGGAGCAACCAACCATGTAGCGAAGGATCGTGATGCCTTCGTTGAGTTTCGTAAACTCCCACATAGTAGTCGATGGCTTTATGTAGGTGACAATTCCAGAGTTGCTGTACAAGAAATTGGTAAGTGTAAATTGGATATGCGTGGAGGGCGACCCCTTATCCTACATGAAGTATTATATGCTCCACTTATTCGTAGGAACCTTTTATCTATTGATATTAGTTAGACTTAGTTTCAATATAAATTTCCACGGCGGTGGAATGGATTTGTATCTTGGATCTATTTATTATGGTCATGGTTTTTTATGTGATGGTTTTATAGTACTGGATGTGTTTAAGGAAAATAATAATATTAGTTATTCATTATTTACATCTAGTAATTCCAACAATGATGCAACTTTGTGGCATGCTAGACTATGTCATATTGGTCAAAATCGAATCATTTGATTAGCTAAAGAAGGACTTTTAGGTAATCTAAGTCAAGTAGATCTACCTACATGTGAGCATTGTTTAGCTGGTAAAATGGCGAGAAAGCTATTTGGAAAGGGAACACGAGCTTTATATCCATTGCAATTAATTCATTCTGACATCTGTGGTCCAATGAATGTAAGGGCTAGACGTGGGGCAGTTTATTTCATCACCTTCATAGATGATTATACTCGGTATGGTCATGTCTATTTGATTTCTCATAAATCAGAAGCATTCGATTGTTTCATAAAATATATGAACTTGGTTGAGAATCAATTAGATAAGAAAATAAAAACATTACAAACTGATAGTGGATAAGAATACTTGTCAGACAAGTTCAAGGCTTTATGTGATGAGAAAGGAATAGTAAGGTAGTTAACAATTCCTAGAACCCCACAACAAAATAGTGTCGCTGAAAGACGAAGTAGGACGCTGTTAGAAATGATTAGGTCCATGATGGCCCAAACAAATTTACCAATCACCTTTTGGGATATTGCGTTGCTAATGGCTACCTATGTACTTAATTGTGTGCCCAAGAAATCAGTTATTAGCATACCATATGAGTTGTGGACTAGTAGGAGACCTGACATGTCAAGTCTCAAACCTTAGGGGTGTGCAGCATAAGTTTATGATCTCTCTCAAACAAGGGAAATTAGGCTCAAAAGGAAGAAAAACTATTTTTATTATATACTCAGAATACTCAAAAGGATACGTGTTCATTGGTGAACAAGGTAATGAAGGTGTAACTAAATATGAATCACGAGATGTAACATTCTTGGAGAATGATTTTCCTAAGCAAAGAGAAATAAGTAAAGACCTATTGTTATATAAGACACTTGATCAGAATGATTCTGTTATGAAGAATCAAGATAAGGAACTTCAACCAAGTGGGAGCAATTCTACATAAAGGTTATTTATAATGACTGATCCGAGTGGGAGCAATCAAATCAATCATGAATTTATTTATGATGAACCTCGTTTAAGACAAAGTAATCGAGGAATAATTCCCTGACGTCGTTTTGATATTGAAGGAGAAATTAATATGATTGTTCCGCAAGAGGAAGAAGAGCCAAGGAATGTAAATAAATCTCTTTATTGGCCCTACTAAAGAAGAATGGATGAAAGCAATGAAAGAAGAAATGACTTCTTTAAGTTCCAATTAAGTATGAGACTTGGTTGACCTCCCTGAAGGGCACAAAGCAATTGGGAACAAGTGGGTTCTCAAAATAAAGCGAAAAGATACAAGGCACGCTTTATAGCAAAAGGATATACACAACAGGAGGGAATTGATTATGGGTAAACTTTTTCACCTGTTGTAAAGTTTACTTCAATTCGTCTTATTATGGCTCCAGTAGCCAGTATGGATCTTGAATTACATCAAATGGATGTAAAAACTGTTTTTCTCAATGGGGGATTAGAAGAAGAAATCTATATAGAACAACCTAAAGGTTTCATCAAAGCAGGTTAAGAAAATAAGGCATGTCGGTTATTAAAATCGATTTATGACCTAAAGCAGTCTTCAAGACAATGGTACATTCGTTTTCATAATGTAATCATTTCGTATGATTTTCAAATTATTGATGAAGACCATTGTGTGTATGTTAAGAGATCCAAAAATAAATTCATGATTTTATCTTTATACTTGGATGATATATTGATTGCTTGTAATGACTGTGTGTTCCTTAAGCAAATCAAAGAATGGTTATCATCTAAATTTGAAATGAAAGACATGGGTGAAGTGGCATGCATTCTTAGAGTCAAGATTTCAAGAGATCGTTCAAAGAGATTGTTATCACTTTCATAAGCGATGTACATTCAAAGAATTCTTGAACAATTCCATATGCAAGATTCTAAACCAATTGATAATCCTATTGCTAAAGGTGAAGGCCTTAGTAAGAGAAATTACCCGTCAATGCCACAAGAACGGGAACAAAAGAAGAAACTTCCTTATACCAATGCAGTTGGAAGTCTTATGTACGCAATAATGTGTACAAGACCAGATATTTGTTACGTTGTTAGAATGGTGAACAAATATCAATCAAATCCAAGCCAAGCACATTGGAAAGTAGTAAAGAGAATATTAAGGTATCTAAAGGGAACTGTGGACTATACATTATGTTTTCAAGGCAATGATCTACGTATACAAGGATATACAGATGCAGACTGGGGAGGAGATTTAGATGAAAGAAAATCTACCTCAGGATATGTATTCTTACCTAACCATGAACCAATATCATAGAAAAGTAAAAAACAATCTTGCGTAGCATTATCCACAATGGAAGCTGAATTTATAGCATTCTCAACTGCAGTACAAGAGGCTGTGTGGATTCATCGATTCTTAGTGCATTTAGGAGTCACTAAAAGTGAAATTGATCCAGTGACCATTAATTGTGATAGTCAAGCTGCAATCGCTTATACTAAAGACCCCAAATTTCATTGTAAGACAAAGCACATAAATACAAAATATAATTACGTGAAAGATATAGTTTCACGAAGAGAAGTGAACATGAAATATATATCTACACGAGATATGATCATAGACCCAATGACAAAGCCAATTTTCAGAGATGTATTCATTGGGCATGTGAAGTCACTAGGACTACGTAGATATTAACATGTATTGATAAACATTTCTCTGTGTATGTTCACTCATTATAATGTCATATTTTGAATATAATGTATGATGAAGATTATACATTGTGTATTATTTGATTCATGATTATATATATGTTTTGCACAAATATATTTTGGGATGAATCATAAGTATATGAGATAGATTAAAGATTGACCATCTCATACGGGAAATCATCTCTAGTGTTTATGCTCGCTAGAGATGAGACATGTTTGAAGTTTATTATCTACGTGATAATTGAGAGCGAGAAACTTAAACCATAAATGTCACAAGGAAATTGGTTCAAAGTGATTTAATGATTACTATATCTGTCTTGTGTTGTCAGATGTGAGTTTTGAACAGGTTTTTGAGTAGATAAGTAAACTCCAAGTTAAACATTAAGTATGTTTGATCTATCATCTGTACGGTACTTCTTGAATGAAAGATGTTCAAGTTAAAAGAAATGGGTAAATACCGTAGCACATGACTCGTACCATGTGTGCAAAATTGACCACAAAAGGGATTAATGTAAGTCTCCAGATCTCATCTTACATTGTGAGAGACTCTTGAGGTTAAAAGGAACCTCGTCATATACTCTTATAACTCTTGTGCCATTCTTGAGAATTGAATTTAAGGTTTGCTACTCTAGGTTATTATCAAAAGACCATGCAAGATGCGATCCTATGGAATAATTCTAGGAAAGCAAATTAAATTTAATTCAAAAGAGAATTGAGAACAGAGGAAGGTCATTTATTTAGATCATTAACTCGCATGAAAAGTATTTATAAATGGCCATTGTCTCTTTAGTAGAGAACTTGAATACAGTCATGATATAAGAAACTAAATGAGATCAAAGGAAGGTGCAAATGCGAGATATGACCTAGGGTATAGCATACAATGTTTACTCAAAGGTAGATAAGTCCTATGATCAATTTGTTAATCGAGATGTCATATACTCCTAATAGATATATGACAATGTGCTCTCGTCGTATGCTGGTCATACCGGTTATTGAACATATATGAGCACTGCAGAGTTTTTTTTAATTAAAACCTATCATGTGTGAGTAGGAGATAATGGATCATATACACCCATGAGAGGTCTAATAGTCATTGTTCTTTCAATAACTACTAAAGATAGTTAAGTTTTTAAACGTAAAAATGAAAGTTTGAAAAGGGCAGAGGTCTCTGCCTTTGCATTGTTTTTTTTCATACGAAGAATAAGAAGAGTGAAAGATCTACCGAACAATGTGCTTTAATCGGTAGAAATTCAATATAATCTAAGTATGTGATTTTGTTTTACATGCATATGCAAAGATCCAATTTTTTAACATAATCTATGTATTTATGTTCTTGCTTATTTATTCTAACAATTATGATGTTAGTTTTAGTTGATTTTAATTTTTATTAATATCTCTGCTTGAGACATTTTGTGATTTCATAAAAAAATTAAGAATGGAAATAATTCGAGACGTTAGATGCTGGGACTTATTATCTAAGAAGGCGTTTTACGTGTAAAGTGGACAGGAATTTGGACAAAATTGACATCCAAAACAAAAGGAGTTTGACTTTCCAAGTGGAATAATTGGTAACAAAAAAGGTGGAAAAGAATATATAATTTAACACAGTGCCAGTGCCACAAAACACCATCGACTCTGAACACGTGCTCAACCCCTAGCCTGTTCGAAACCCAAAGTACCGAAACCTTCGTTTAGCTGAACGACAAAACATCGAAGAGATAGGACATCGTGTCTAGAAACGGCAAGTGGCAGGGTAAATCCTCCGCCTTGTAATAAATGACGTGGACAACAAGTCACATTTAATGCACTCAATATATTGTTAATTATATTGCTTTAATCCTCCTGCTGAACACTGAACCAAACTCACTTAATCCTTGTATTAATTAATGTATTGTCTCTTTCTTGCCCTTTTATCTTTCTCTTGTCTGAAAAGTTGGACTAGAGACCAAAGACTTAGCCTTCTCTCACTAAAAGCGTTTACACCAAGTCTCTCTGGTTCTTAGTCTCTGTTTTGCTCTGTGCATCTGTGTTTCTTTTCCGACTTTACAACACTGGGCATTTCTGTTTTCTGAGCGTTGACCCAGGAGCAGTGCAGAATCTGGATTTTTTATGGGTTTTTGGAGGGTTGGAATTGAGTCGCTGGTGATCGGATTTCAGATGGTGTTTGTGTCGAAAGCTGAAAATTAAGTGGTCGGGTGATACTAGTGTTGCATAACAGTCTTTGGGTTTAATCATTGACTTCTTTGGTTAATGTGAGATGTTGTCAGAGGCTGTCATGAAAGCTGGTAGTTACGTTTAAACGAGGAAATAGAAAAAGTTGGATTGACTGGTAGCTGCGAGTGGTGTGTGCGTATGTGCCAGAGACAGAGCTGAAACGAAGCCCTGAAGAAAAGGTGAAAGTTTGTCTCTTAAAGAGGTTCGTTGAAACTTCGAGTGAATGTTTCGGATTTTTTCACTTTTTTTTGTCCAGTAGCTTGATCTAAAAATAATCCATCCTTTTAGTTAATTTGCTTCATTTGTCTACTAGTCCTCTAGTCATGCCGGTCGATTTAGATAACTCCTCCACTGCCTCCGGCGAAGCTAGTGTTTCATCCTCCGGCAACCAGCCACCGCGACCTACATCCACAACAACTGCGAAGAAAAAGCGAAGCCTCCCTGGAACCCCAGGTAATGAAAACATTAACTTGAGTTTTGAACTCGTCGAAGTCAATGGTAATTGTAAAGTTACAAAGTGACTACGATTAAAATGTTTTCTTGCAGATCCAGACGCAGAGGTGATTGCTCTGTCTCCAAAGACTTTATTGGCTACCAACCGATTCGTGTGTGAAATTTGCAATAAAGGGTTTCAAAGGGACCAGAACTTGCAGCTTCATCGACGAGGCCATAATCTTCCATGGAAGCTCAGGCAAAGATCGAGCAAAGAAATGAAGAAAAAAGTTTATGTGTGTCCTGAGCCGACTTGTGTTCACCATGATCCATCAAGAGCACTTGGTGATCTTACCGGAATAAAGAAGCATTTTTTCAGGAAACACGGAGAGAAGAAGTGGAAATGCGACAAGTGTTCGAAAAAGTACGCGGTACAGTCGGATTGGAAAGCTCACTCGAAGATTTGTGGCACGAGAGAGTACAAATGCGATTGCGGGGCTCTGTTTTCGAGGTTTTTTGACATCAAAGTTCTTAGCTTTGAGGTTTTTTTTTTTTTTCCTCTATGGTGGTTTGGTTTTTGAAGAGTTACTGGATTTTCTTTGTGGTATGCTTTTGAAGGAGGGATAGCTTTATCACGCACAGAGCTTTCTGCGATGCTTTAGCGGAGGAGAGCGCCAGAGCTCAGACTCAGTCTCCGAATCCGCCTGTGGTGAATAAGAATCAAGAAACGGACCCTATACCTCAGGTTGATTCATCCCTTCAGCCGGCGTCAGCTCCGGTAGCTGCATCTGAATCGCCTTCACTAGCTCAATCGCAGCCTGCTGCTGTAATTTCATCGTCGGTTTCACCAATTCAAAGTCCTGGTACGGTGATACAAATTTGGAAATTTTTGAATTTTGTCGGTTGTGGTTTTGTCTTAAACTCTTAATCAACACGAAATCTTGGTTTGGTCTCTCTGTTTCTTAACATCTTGGAGTCTAGTAGTCTTTGTCTGTTACCTACTTTGTTGTTATTACGAAGAATAAAACACTGTTAGCTCTGAAGAACTAACTGGACAATTGAACGCAAGACTTTCTTGTCCAAACTGTGGAATTTAATTTGCGCAAAGTTGAACGATTAGACAATCCGAAGAGATTCAAAAGGTATAGAGAAAGAAAAAGAGCGATGGTTTTAGCTGGATAAAGGAAATCATTATTGACTCTGCTTTTTAATTTAAAGGCTTTTTAATGGTAAGAACCGACTTTTGATGACTTTTTTCATGAACTTTATGGTTTTTTTTGTTTTTAACTATTGGTTAGAGCTGCCGGAAAATCAAAGTCCGATCATAGATGAAGTGCCAGCAATGGTGGCAACAACAGCAGCAGCAGCAGCAGCAGTGGGGTGTAGCAGTAGTGCTAGCTCAAGCAGCAATGGTAGCGCCAGCAGTAGTATGTTTGCTAGTCTATTTGCTTCATCAACTGCATCAGGAAGCTTGCAGCCTCCTCAAGCTTCTGCATTCTCTAACCTAATGCGATCCATGGCACCACTTGAGCGGGTGATTGAAATGCTTCCATCCTCCTCTTCTGAACCCATATCGCTCTGTCTTTCGACCAATCATGACTCGTCATTGTTTGGTGCTGCTGGGCAAGAGCGTAGGGCATATGCACCATCACCACAGCCAGCTATGTCTGCAACTGCATTGCTGCAGAAAGCTGCTCAAATGGGTGTTGCAGCAACAAATGCATCTTTGCTTCGTGGGTTAGGGCTTGTATCATCATCTTCATCGTTATCATCATCAGCATCTGCGCATCAAGACAATATGCAATGGGGTCAGAGGCAAGTAGAGCCTGACAGTGCCTCGGTTCCTGCTGGCCTTGGACTTGGCTTACCTTGTGATGGAGATTCTGGGTTGAAGGAATTGATGATGGGAACTCCCACGGTGTTTGATCCCAAGCATACAACTCTTGATTTCCTTGGATTGGGAATGGCTGCTGGCGGTAGTCCTAACGGTGGCCTATCAGCTTTGATGACCTCCATTGGTGGAGGTCTTGATATGGCCGCAGCAGCGGCTCGTTTTGGAGGTGGAGAATTCACTGGAAAAGACTTGGGAAGAAGTTAATGAGATTCTACATCTCTATTTTACCTTGGATATTAAAGTTGTATATTGTATCTGCTATCTATTTGGACAATCAGTTTTTCTAGAATACACAAGAAGGCAAAGAAATAGATATCAGAAAGCAACCATGAAAGCCATTTTTAGCAGTTGGGTTTTTTTGAAAATATTCGGCTGCAAAGTGCAAAGACGATGCAGATTTGTGATAGAAACTGAAGTTGGGAGACCCGTTTCTTCCATGTACCTGTACTGAGAGCTTGAGGTGCTATGCATCCACTAAATGTTACAAGTTCGCTCAACGGGTGGGGCAAGATTTGAAAAGTCTTTGCATGCAAGTTTTATTATTCTTGAGACATCCTAACAGCTTCCTTTCCCGCATAAGGGACAAGCAGCTATAAGGATGAACCATGATAATCCGTGGCTACGGGATGGGAATCAGATGTAATCAATTAGGCCAATCTTAGTGACCAGCTTGTATCAAAGTTTTGCTTTCTGTAACCTGTCAAATTATGTATTATATTTGTTCTCCACTTCAAGTTTTCTTTATTCAGGTTTAGGTGAATGACATAAGATTGGTTGATGATTGGACCTTTTGTTAGTTGTTACTACCAAATAAAGATTTTATACTCGCGTGTTGCGTGTTATATTAATTTCTTTTTCTTTTTTTAACATTGAGTAGGTGCTTCTGGATTCACTATTACCCTCCTAAGTTTTCTCAATGCTTTTTCTTTGTACAAGGAAAGTTAATCGGTTTGCTTTAGTACTGTTCCAATTTCCTCGTCGTGAGAGACAAGTCGAAAGTAATGGAGATGCAAAATATAGAAATTGTTTGCTGGACCACGAGGACCAATTCAATGACCTAGTAGGTTGGAGTTCGTACCTAGTGAAAACTTTCTTCAACATCAAGAAGGCCGGGGAAGAATTAAAATAAGTGGAATAAGCCATCGAAGTCCAATCTCTGGTTGTCTTGACTTCTTGTCGTTTATCAATTCCTGTTTACTTTGTCCGCAAGAAAAAGCATCGTGTTTGCGTTTGTCCTTATTTGTTATTTTGTTTTTTTTAGTTTTTTTCTAAATATTTTAAGCAGGTTTTAACTAAAAAAAACACTTTTAAGTCATTTATACTTAAACTAATTCCTGCTCAGAGTCAGATAAGTCCTTTAACTGAAGAAAAATCTGACCCTAAATTTTAAACAACTATATATATGAAGAGAGTTTAGACCCACGACTTCATTTAAATAAGAAGAAACCCTTATGAAGTCACCTGCGGCCTGAGTTACTTGTTATTTTGTTCCGATCCACGTTTCCCTGCCCTGTTTTGTTGAAATCTGATGCATGAACCAAAGTACTTTGTACTTGTCTATGATTTGCAAGAAATTGTCCTTCCTTGTTATTTTGTTCTGATCCACGTTTCCCTGCGCTGTTTTGTTGAAATCTAATGCATGAACCAAAGTACTTTGTACTCGACTATGATTTGCTACAGGTTATAATAATGTCAGAAGTACATGTGATGCAATGTTCGGTATAGAGTCATCTGTTACTTATCCAGTGGGCTGTAGCTTCCTGTCAGTAAGTGCGATCGACTAGGAAGGAAATCACCTGCGCCGTTTGCCCAGTTCCAAACCATTGCCAAGCGTTTTCACCCACAAAATTCATTTATTTATTGCAAAGCTTGAGCGTAGGGTTGGAATTGGGTAAACGATACAGAAGATTTGATTCCGATCGATTAGTGTCCTGGAATCTAAAAATGTCTGTCTTTTTAATAACTTACGGTATTGAAAATGTTTAGTAATATTATTAAAAGATAGTTCGCTCGTTTAGAAACGGTAATAGAAATGAAAATAAATATTATCATTATAATTATAATGGTTGGTTAAGAGAAAGGAATGGTTACAATTATTTTTAACAATGATTAGTTTGTAAAAATATTAAGAAATAAAAATTTACAATATTTTAATTAATTAATTATATTTTAATTAATTAATTACGATATTTTAATTAATGAATGAAATATATTTTAATTAATTGTATTATAACTAATTCATTAATCATATTTTCATTAATTAATTATATTTTAATTAATTAATTATTAATAATTTAATTAATTATATTTTAATTAATTAATTATTAATAATTTAATTAATTATATTTTAATTAATTAATTACAATATTTTAATTAATTAATTATATTTTAATTAATTATAATGAAATAAATAAATATTATTAATTATACTGTAATTAATTAATTACAATATTTTAATTA
>JAOQMS010000180.1:7106281-7131891 GCA_027563885.1 Erythroxylum longipes | reverse complement strand
AATTAATTAAAATATAATCAATTAATTAAAATATAACTAATTAAAATATAATTATTCGTTAATTAAAATATTGTAATCAATTAATTAATTACAATATAATTAATTAAAATATAATTAATAATTAATTAACTATGATTTAATTAATTAAAACATAATTCATTCATTAATTAAAATATTGTAATTAATTAAATTAATTAATTAATTATTTACCTATGCTCATCTGTCAACTAGTGGGGGAGGGGCATTTCTGGAAATTACTTATGTGTTTTGTTTCTGTCCCAGGGACAAGAAATCTTGTCCCTTGGTTTTGGAAAGAACAAAAAATTTATGTCTCTGTCATTTGAAGTCGGAACAAAAATTAGTAGGGTCAGCAAGCAAATACTACGAGGCACATAATTTTTTTGTTTTGTCATCTGTCTCCACTTTTAGAGACAGTAACCATACACAAGGTAAGTTCCAAGATAACAAATTGGAAGGACAAGAAGCTGTCTTGTCCTTGGGCCAATGATGACTGACTTTCATTTTGAAAGAGCTAAGCCCACATTAGCTCAAAATGTAGATGCACAACCTATGGGCCTTTGAGAACTCTTGATTTGTCCAACAGGGACGTCTTTTGAAGATAAGCCATTAGCCCTGGTTCTGTATGCATTATGCATATGCCTTCCCAACAAATATCAAGTTTAGGAATGTCCCTCGGCCCGGGCTCAGCTCAGCCTTAGTCATGGCGGGCTGGGATGGGACGGGCCTCGACCAAGCCCACCTATGGGCTGTCCGACCCAACGAGGCCATTTTCTATTTTGTTCAAAATGGGCGGGCTGACCATGATCGGCCTGCAGCCTTCCGTGGTCCATCCAACTTGGGCCAAAACTGAGCTGGGCTAAGCCAGGCTGGGCTGAAATTGCCATCCCTAATCAAGTCCCACTTGAAGGTCAGGGGATAAGTCTTGTTGCTGACGCCAATGCTTAAAACTCTTTTTGTCAACTAGTCAAAAATGAGTTGACGGTATCACCAAACATCAGGTTGGCAAGAATTTTACGAGTCACTATGGTCATAAGGAAAACTTACATGTATCCAAAGCATAACTATAGTATCCTAATCCTAGACGTCCACATCGACGGATGGTAAGTCCGATCCTGTCGTTTTGAAATTTTTTTGTTTTAAAAATAAATAGATGGGCGGGCCCAGGCCAAGAATCGATCAGCCTGCCGGCAGGGCAGGCCACGGGTTAGCCTATCTCGACCCCGGGCTACCATGGGAGAGGGCGGCTTGGGCCGGGCTGAGGGCAGCCCGAGCCTGGCCTGGCCTATTAACATGTCTACACATAGTAGAAAATTGGTCTCAGCCTGAGCTTGGCCCAGCGCGGCCCATTGACATGTCTACACATCGTAGAAAATTGGTCCTTCTTTGTTAAATACTTCTAATAACATCCAGGGTTAATTAAAAAAATTACAAACTTTACTCAATTTTATAATACTAGCTTAAACTTTAAAAAGTGAAATGTTCAAATTTTCAATTTGTTGTCAATATAGCCCGATATTAAATTCTCCATTAATGTCGCTGAGGTGGCATACAACATCAAATATTAATGGTTTCGCTACATGTTCAAAAATTTTTCTTGTATTTATTTTTATAATTTAATAAATTTGGAAAATAAAATCATGAAATTATTTTCACCACCACTGTCGCTGTCTCTGCTCAATTTCCTTTGTCTCTATACCGGAGAAAATCAAGAAGCTCGACACAGACATCTCCTCCGTCACTCTCGAGGAAGCCCACTAACTGGACAATTACCTTTAAGACAAGCTCAGCGTCTTCACTGCCGCCTTAGTTATACCCACTTTCACAAAAGCCTTAACTAACATGTTGAAAACTACAGGGTCCAGTTACAATCTTCACAATAAGAAACCAAACTTTGAAGCACATCCTCTTGTGATGAGTAATCTTTAACCATCAAAACCAATTCAATGAAGGATTTCAAACCATGTTTGAATCCTTTACACCAAGCCAATATGTGAATGATAAGATCATAATTATAGGTGCTGGGACTTAAACCTATATCATCTTTAAACCAATTAAAGAACATAATTGTTGAAATTGAATCAGCCTAACATCTCATCAAACTCCCATTTATATCTAGATGAGAAAGGACCCCTTTTAAGTTAGTTTAGAGAAGGGTCAAACTGGTACGATCATTTTTGAAAGATGAGGAAATAAGACTCACCATGTTATTGGGGTTCTAGGTTTTCGGTAGGAAATGGTAAAGAGGGCTTGAGAGAGGCCAAATATATTTTGAAGAGATGATGATGACGACGAAGAAGAGGAAGGAAGTGAAGATTTTAGTACAAATTTATGTTAGTATGGTCTGTTGGATTAAAGAAGTATAGGATTCTAGTTGAAACTTTACTCATTAGTTGACCATACAAGGAATGAAACACAGAGAGAATAAGGAATTAAATAGGAGAAGAGTAAGAATGAGCACTTTAGTTAAAGATAATCACTTTAGGGTTTAAGACAGGGTTCTATAGTTGGATTGTAGGATTGAATTTAAACCAGTTTTACAGCAAAACTTAAGTAATGAAGACAATAAGGAAGGAGTAGACAACAATATAAGAAAATATATCCCTGCAATAAGGTAAATTTAAGACAGAGCAAGCAAGCAAGAGGAATGTCGGAGCTACCTAGAAAACCAAGGGAAAGGTAAAAGCAAACACAAAACCAGCAAAGAAGAGAAGGAGAATAGATGGATGAAGAATCTTTAGGTTTTTCTTTCTCCAAATTTATTAAATTTATAAAATAATTATCTGGAAAATAATTGAACACGTATCCAAACTTTTAATATGATTTGGTGTGTCATACCAGCGATGTTAATAGAGAACTTAACTTCGGGCTATATTCACAATAAATTGAAAGTTTAAGCATTTTAGTGCCACTTTTTAATGTTTGTACTAATATTGCAAAATTGAGTAAAGTTTATGATTTTTTTAAATAATTAACCTAACTTCAATAAAAATGTTAGAATAACTAAGTAAATATAAACACTTCTTATTGGTGTGATGATGTAAATTGAAATTCATACTGAACAGATTAGTGTACTATTAATCTTTTTAGTAATTCCTTATTAAATAAACTAATTATTCACATCAATTTTACAAATGATTTTTTTAAGGGAAATGATAGGGAAGTGCAACAATAATAGCTTATTGTTGCCTTTCTTTAGCCTTTTTCCTTTGCAGCGACCCATATTTCAAGACATGAATAATAAAAGATGAAATCTCCTCAAACTAATATTTTGTATCCTACAAGCTTCAATAGCCCGGTTTCCCACTCAACTTATAAATTAAATGACTTGATGTCACATAAATACATAATATTCCTTATAGTTTATTTACTTAGATATACTCCAACGTTAATCACGAATCCCATTGATTTGATTCTTCTCTAGTGTTAGAAGTTAAGTCAAATTATAAATTTAATCCAGATTGTGGAATCAGTTGGTTTTGTTTAATTATACTATTTTTCAATGGTAACATGATGTACACAAGTTTTACAGTTTATATATCTCCGGTATAAACTAAGAATACCTAATTACTATAGAATCTAAAACAGGCAAACCTAGCTAGTTTCGGCCTGGGAGCATATTTTTATAAGCAGTCCATAGCCTCATTAACTAGCTAATGTCTGCTACTAGAATTTATCATTAAACAAACCTGCATGCTTTTCCATAAAATTAAGATTTAACTTCAATTGTAAGAAATGAAGAAATTGTATTTCCTAATGTGTGACGGTCTAATACTGGTTGAACCTTTTAAATCTTAAACTTCTTATTTTACTAGTTTAACTTCCAATCTGGTTTTTAAAATATTTGCAAGATCTATTACATGTGCCGTAAATTAATCATAACCCATTATTAATTTCAACTTTCACTAATTCTAATAACATTTCTGTTGAATTTTTTCCTTCTTATTTCGAAATCAAGGATAGTCGCATGAAAGATTTGCTACTTACAGGACCAAATGACAATAGCCTTTATTCAATTCTTCTCTAGACAATCTATGATTGATAACCACCTAAGTTTGCCTTAAATTATTCTCTTTATACTTGGTATAAAAGATTAGGACATGCTTCCTTTCGTATTGTTTGTCAAGCACTTAAAAATTAAATAATTATGTTTCTTTTAATAAACATTTGGGATTATGTCACACTTTTAGTATTAGCAAGTCTCATAAATTTCCATTCACCAGTTCAACCTTTGTTTCTTAGGGACCTTTAGATTTAATTTATTTAGATGTATAAGGACCATCACCAATTATGTCTATTAATGTTCTTAAATACTATGTCATTTTTATTGATAAATTTAGTTATTATTGATGGATATATTTTCTTGAACAAAAGTTTGATACGTTGAATACCTTTATTAAGTTTCGTCATGCTGTTGAGAAATTTTTTGGTCAACCTATTAAGGATTTTAAATCTAATTGGGGTGGCAAGTAACAAATATTATCCAATTTTCTCTTTGAAAATGACATAACCTAACAATATGCTTGTCTATATATACCTGAACAAAATGTCATAACATAAAGAAAATATAGACATATTGTTGAAATTGTCTTATCATTATTACAACATTCATATGTCCCAAATTTTTATTGAAATTATGTCTTTGACACTGCCACCTACATTATCAATAAATTCCCTACTTTTGTTCTTTATATCAATAAATTCCCTACTTTTGTTCTTTATGATGTTTCTCCCTTTGAAAAATTATTAAATAAATTGCTTGATTACAATGAATTCAAGGTTTCTAGTTGCTTTTGTTATCCTTGGTTTCGTCCTATAATCCTAACAAACTTGGCCCACGATTTAGTACCTGTTTTCTAATTAAAAACTTCATAAAGTCTACTTCTGTCTTAATCTTGTTACTTTAAAAATTCTTTTCTCACATCATGTTTCCTTTGATTAACATGCATTTCCTGGTTCAAAACTTCAAGTTGCTTCTGATAGTTCAAGGTCCACGTCTCCAACAACAATTCCCCTACCATATATGCAATTCGCTCCGTCTCTTCCAATATGCCACCCTCATATACTCCTACTATAAATTCAATTCCTCTAAGCTCACCTTTATTGCCTACCAATCCACCTACCACACAAACACAAGTCCATCCAACCTCAAAGTCATCTCCTTCTCCAAACTCGCAATCAACAAACTCTCCTAGATTATCTCTACTTGTTGACTTGTATAAATACAATGTAAGTCCCAATTCATCATCACCTAATCAATCATCACCCATTCTTAATAAAACACATCCTATAGTTACAAATTCCCAAGCTAATTTCTCTAAGCCACATGTCTTTTCTGCACATCTTGACGAGATTAAACCTACTAGTTACATTGAAGCTACAAAATCACAAAAGTGGAAATAAGCCATGGCTGCTGAGATAGATGCTTTGCTAGCAAATAATATGTGGGAGCTTGTTCCATATGATTCTTCTTAAAATATTATCAACTGCAAATGGCTATATATAATCAAAAGATGATCTTATAGTACCATGAATGATACAAGGCTCGTATTGTGGGCAAAGGCTTTCATCAAAGACTTAATATAAATTTTAAAGATACTTATAGACAAGTGATAAAACAAACGGTAATTTAACTCATTCTTTTTATAACAATCTCCAATAACTGGCTCATACACCAATTATATATATCCATTGCATTCCTTCATATCCTGTTAAAAGAGGAATCAAGCACTAACTAGGACTTATTAGTACTACATATCCAACAAATGAAACATCCCACTATCATAGGGTACATACCCTAACATTCAGGTACACAACCTGTGATAACGGTATGTTAGAGCAAAAACAAATCCAACTTACACTTGGCATCAACTAACATCATTTAAAGGTCAGCAAATTTTAAAACCATTCATTGCATTCATTCACAAAGTCTACACTGTTTCCATTAGACAAATATTTACAAAACCTTATACAGGGCTAACTTATAAGCCAATGGTCCAATTCTTTCAATTATCTCATATGGACCAATATACCTCGGACTTAACTTACCCTTCTTGCCAAATCTCAGTACACCTCGCTATAGTGATACTTTCAGAAATACTCTATCACCAACCTGATAGTCCATATCTTATTTGTGTTGATCCACATAGCTTTTCTGTTTATCTTATGATACTTTAATTCTGCTACGGATCAATTTTACCTTATCAACAGTATCCTGAATCAACTTTGGTCTTCGACAATTCTTAGACACTCTTCATCCTAATATAGAGGCGAACGACACTTCCTGCCATACAACGGCTCGTAAGGAGCCATACCGATATTACTATGATACTGATTATTGTAAGCAAATTCAATCAAAGCCACATACTGATCCCATGCTCCTTGAAACTCCAGAACACAAGCTCTGAGCATATCCTCAACAGTCTTAATCGTTCTCTCACTCTGACCATCTGTCTGAAGATGAAATGCAGTACTGAAATTTAGCTTTATACCCAAAGCTGCTTGTAGGCTACCCCAAAATCTCGAGGTAAATCGAGGATCCCTGTCTGACACAATGAACACTGGAACCCCATTCAATCTCACAACTTCATTTACATATCGCCAAGCCAACTGATCTAATAAATAATTCTCCCTCACTGGTAAGAAATGAACCGATTTGGTCAATCTATCAACAATGACCCAAATGGCAGCGTGTTGCGTCGGGGTCCTAGGCAAACCCATAATAAAATCCATCGTGATTCGTTCCCATTTCTACTCTGGAATAGGTAACGAATGTAATTTTCCAATAGGAGCCTGATGCTCAGCCTTAACCTGCTGGTAAGTTATACACTTAGAAACAAACTCTGCTACTTGCTTTTTCATTCCCGGCCACCAGTAATATTGTCTCAGCGTGTTATACATTTTGGTAGTACCAGGATGCATAGCATAAGCAGCTACTTGGGCTTCCTCTAAAATTTCTTTTCTCAAATTATCTGCATCGGGTACACATAATCTTAGCCCTAACCACAATGTATCATCTCTAACTTCAAATTCAGAATCCAGCTTCACTTTCAACTTCTCAATTATCTTCATTAAGTCTAGATCTCTGCTCTGAGCCTCTTTAGTTCTTTCAAGCAACACAGGTCTCAACTTCAATGTGGCTATCAATGTGTCATTTTGCTCCAGATTTAATTCCACATTCAATGCTCTCAACTGAACTAGGCTCGGTAACCTCAATAACTGTACTTGAGCCACACTGCTGTTAGACTTCCGACTTAATGCATCAACTACCACGTTAGCTTTACCAGGATGATACTCAATGGTACAATCATAATCTTTTAACAATTCAATCCATATTCTCTGTCTCATATTCAACTCTTTCTGGCTCAACAGATATTTCAAACTTTTGTGATCCGTGAGCACATGAAAAGTTTCTCCATACAGATAATGTCTCCAAAATTTTAAGGCAAACACTACTGTAGCAAGTTCCAAGTCATGGACTGGATAATTAAATTCATCAGATCTCAACTGTCTCGATGCATATGCTATTATTTTACCATACTGCATTAGTACACATCCTAATCCTTGATGTGACGCATCACTGTACACAACATAACCTCCAGAATCTGATGGGATAACTAACACAGGTGCAGTAGTTAACTGATGCTTTAGCTCCTCAAAACTCCTTTGATAACCATTATTCCATCTAAAAGGCACATTCTTTCTCAGAAGTTTTGTCAAAGGGGCTGAGATTAGTAAAAATGTTGGACCCCGTTTTCGGAGCTCAACATCGGACTTGGGATCGTGGAGCTTGAGCGTGGAGGAGGGCTTAAAATTTGAAATTTTGAAAGAAAACTCCTTCGGAAGCAAAAGCGGGCTTTATGAAAAATCCCCTGGACCCTTCGAAAATTTTATGCCACTACGAACATATTGAACTTCGCTGTGGCAAGCCTGAAATTTTATTTTCGCCACGGCGAACATATAAGAGTAAACCTCACTGACTTTTTGGGTGAATTACGCCGTGGTGAACTCTTGGCTTCGCCGCGGCAAAAACCCCTAGGACAGAACCCTCAACCCAAAATGTCGTATCTTACTACATGTCAACTTAAAATCCTTCAACCATAACAAGTTCTTGAAAACTTAATCTCCTTTCCATAATCGAATACTTTGCCAAAATAAGAAAAATCGTAGACAAATCCAAACACCTATTTCATTTATAACAAAAGACATAAGTTTTACAAAGCTTTACTGGCATTTCAAGCCATAATACATCAGTTTAGTTCGAGAACCAAAAATACAAAATACATTTGAACTAGCAGAACTTGAAATGTGGCTAAAGCCTTGAATTCCCAAAAATCTAACTTAAAAATACAAAAGTATGCAAAGTCGGAGTGATGCCATAACTCTTGACTTACTCGATCTCTTGCTCCTTACCTGAATATGAGACGGAATTGAGAGGGGGTGAGCTTAAAGCTCGTAGGTAACAATTTTATAACCAGTAACAAGCAAAAACGTTGAAATAGTTTACATTGAGTCATAAACAAATATTTCTCAATTCTCAAATCATCAAACACTTTTTAAGCAACTCAAATCATGCATTCAATAAACTTGTCAATACATTAGCACATCAAAATAGTTTGGGTGGATCCAAAACAGAATGTACTACACATTTCCCATAAAGGTCTTGTGTAGCCACGAACAGAACGTACTATCGCAATTCCACTTAATGGTCTTGCATAGCTGTGAACTTATGGGAGTGTCTATGAAGGAGCTCCATGCCATTAGCGGGCAGGCAGGAGAAGCCTTTTGTCAAAGTGCACTTGACTTAACTTAGGGGACCACCACAAACCCACATAATCATGCATTTCACAACTTGTAAACATATGGCCTCAACGGCATTTTTCCGAAACTTGATTTCATAACCATAATATCATTTCAAAAATCAATATCCTTTCAAAAGATCATTTTCATCATTCATTTCATAAACCAATGACACAATTCATGTACAAACATGTGGCACATTATCAAAGCTTTCAAATAGCCTTAACAGCACATTTATAATGCATTTTAAAACATTTTAAAACTTTCTTGGTTTTGAAGAAACATTAGGGTCTTATTACTTAATTATAAAAGTGTAACCCACTTTGATATCCTTGCTTATAAGAGTGGCTTAAGGATGTCCTTCCTTTGATCCTCTTGCCTTGCTTGATCACCTTCTTGATTTCCTTTAACAATAACAAAATCCCAATTTCAATAGGAATTCCAATTTGAGAACCCTACGAAAATACATTTGATAACTCTTCCTTCTAGAAAATACTCCCCATTGTCTTAAGTTTCCAATGACACCTAAGTCATTCAATTTGGTTCAGTACTTTAAAATTTATACCCCAAACATTTTCAGGCTGTTCTTATACTAAAACAACATTCTATGCTCAACTTCCATCCAGATTTTAAAATACTTAGAGAC
Organism: Erythroxylum longipes; assembly: GCA_027563885.1. Lineage (NCBI taxonomy): Eukaryota > Viridiplantae > Streptophyta > Magnoliopsida > Malpighiales > Erythroxylaceae > Erythroxylum > Erythroxylum longipes. The sequence goes on along the minus strand of JAOQMS010000180.1, from coordinate 7,122,428 downwards.
TGAATTAGAACTTCATTTTATCATACAAGTTGTATTCCTAATTCTCTAGTTTATAACAAATAAAAAATCATTCCATTTGGATAACTACACAAAAAGTTATGCCCAAAATATCAAAGCATGTTCTGTACTGGAAAGTTCGCCGCGACAAAAACCAAGTTCGCCGTAGCGAAATTGTCCAGAAACCAACTCTTAGAACATGTTTTGTATCGCCACGGCGAAACCCAGAAGTTCGCAGCAGCAAAAATGTCCAGAAACCCGTTACGAGAATGTGTTTTGGGACATTTTCTATCTTCTTACTTCCCACCTTTCACATATAACCCATCTTATCAGTAACCCATCTCTTCTACTTCATTTTCAACTTCATTCCAACCCAATTTCATTCAATACAAATCTATAATCTACTTTTGATCATTAACCAAACACTAAAACATTTACACAAATCCTTCACTAAACCTACACATATTCACTTTTAAATAACCCTAAAAAATGTTTCATCTAACAATCAAGAAGGGTTAATGCTCACACTTACTTGTTTTAGCCTCAAAGTCTTCAAATTCTTCAAAAGTCTCCAAAACCCTAGCTCTTCTCTTCTTTTTCTCCTTTCTCTTCTTTCATTCACAATTTTGCTTCTCTAAAATGCAAGACTACAATTTCTCTTTTTATACCTTTAATGAGTGTGAAAGTTCCAATTTGCCCTTCCATATAAGCCTTATGTCTATTTAAACTTAAGTGATCTTCCAAAAATGCCCTTATATCACCTTACAACATTAATGCTTTAATTCCATCAATCTATAAAATAAATCTTCCCAAACTTGACATAATAATTAAACTCCAATAAAATGATTTATCTAACTAGACCACAAAATTAAATCAATTCATGCTTAATAAAATTAACGAAATAATTTGAGGCCCAACAGAAAACCCCTCAACAAACCTTCTATAATAACCAGTTAATCCAAGGAAACTCCGGATCTCATACACATTCCTTAGAGCCTCCCACTTCATCACTGCTACGATTTTCCTTTGGTCAACCTGAATGTCCTGTCCAGACACTATGTGACCCAGAAATACTATTTGATCAAGCCAAAATTTGCACATACTAAACTTAGCATATAACTGTTTCTCCCTCATTATCTGGAGAACCAATCTCAGATGTGCAATATGATCTTCTCTACACTTCGAGTACACCAAAATGTCATTAATAAAGACAATTACAAAGCGGTCAAAATAAGGTTGAAATACCTTATTCATCAAAGCCATAAAAGTTGTCGGAGCATTAGTCAAACCAAACGGCATTACCAAAAACTCGAAGTGCCCATATCTGGTTCTAAATGCACTCTTGGGAATATCAGCCTCAGCTATTTTCAACTGGTAATATCTCGACCTCAAGTCTAACTTTATGAACACCTGAGCTCCCTGTAACTAATCAAATAAATCATCAATCCTTGGTAATGGGTATTTATTTTTAACTGTGATCTGATTCAACTGTCGATAATCAATACACAATCTTAGAGTTCCATCATTCTTCTTTACAAACAGTACCGGAGCTCCCCAAGGTGACACACTAAGCCTGATGAAACCCCTATCTAACAACTCTTGTAATTGGGCTTTCAACTCCTTCAGTTCTACAGGTGCCATCCTATACGGGGGTATTGATATAGGAGCGATACCTGGAATAATGTCTATAGTAAACTCCGTCTCCGGGGGTAAACTCGGTAATTTTGCAGGAAACACATCCAAGAAATCCCTAACAACTGGAATATACTGAATGGTTTGTTCATTCCGAGTGTCAACTACGTGGGCCAGATAAGCCTCACATCTACCTCGAATCAGTTTCAACACAATCATAAACGAAATTAGTCGAGCTGGCACTGCCTGACTAACTCTTCAAAACACCACTCTTGGCTAGTTGGGAGATTCAAAAACTACTTCCTTGGTGTAGCAATTCATTACAGCCCGATGAACTGTAAGCCAATCCATGCCAAGAATTACATCAATTTCCTTTAACTGCAATATAATCAGATCAGCTTCTAGCTCTGCCTGATCAATCCGAACTATACACCTTTTACATGCCTCACTGATCACTGCTGTACTAACCACTGGGATACTAACCTTTAACCCCCATTTTAGTATCTCTCTCTGGTAATACAATCTAGATGCCAAATGCGGTGTGATGAATGAATATGTAGATCCTGGATCTACCAATGCATATGCTTCAAAATGAAAAACATTCAACACACTTGCTACCACATCCAGGGAGTTCTGCGCCTCCTATCTGGTGATGGCGTAGACCCTGGCCTGAGATTGCGGCTGGTTACTCCGCACCTCAGTCCTAACACTGGGCCCTGATGATTGAGTTCTGCCTCTACCTCTGTCTCTTTGTGTAAATCTGCCAGCTTTACTCTACTGTACTAGTGCCTCAATCACTGTTGCTCCTCTAACTCCATACTGTGATCTAAACATTTCAGGACAATCTCTGATCATATGGTCTAACGAGCCACAATGGAGACAAGCTCCAGTTTCCCTCCAATATTCACCGCAAGCTTTTTACCACAGTGCTCACACTTAGGCAGTTGTTAAGACTGGTTGGAGTACATTTGTCCTCTACCTCTTCCAATTTGAACAAATCCACCTCTTGATCGGGATCTAGATTGTCTCGATCTAGCCTGGAATCGAGACGATCTGTTCTGGCGATTTCTGAAGCTTCTGCCAGAATCAGCCTGACATTCATCCTGCCTCTTTCCTCTAACCTCTTATTTGTGCTCTCCTTGACCATCTTTCAATAATTGTTCAATTCTGATTGAGGCCGATCGGAGTTCTATGAAACTGCCCAAATTAGAAATGTTCAGTCTCGTTCTGATCTCCATGTTTAAACCATCCTCAAACTGTCTACATTTATCTTCCTCTGTTGGGATCAGTGCAGTTGCATACTCCATTAACTCGTTGAATTTTATCTCATACTCTGCCACTGTGAGTCTGCCTTGCTTCAGGTCTAAAAATTCTTTCATTTTTTGATCCATGTAAATCTTCGACATGTAGTTCTCTCAGAACACTCTCAAAAAATCCTCCCAGGTCAAACTACAAGGTCTGGTGGTACTGCCCGACATAGTTTTCCAGTACTAGTATGCGGGACCTTGCAGTAATGAGACTTCATAATCAAATATTTCATCTGCCTCACAGTCCATCTGGTTGAACACTCGTCCAGTTCTCTCTACCCACCCTTCTGCTTCAGTTGGGTCTGTACTTCCGTAGAAGTCCACAGCCTCTTGCTTCCTCAATTTATCATATCTTCTTTCTCACCTTTCTGGAATTCTCGGAGGCATCTGAGCAAACTCAGGTACAGAAGACTCTACGTTGACTCCTACGGACTCTATGTCAGCTGACTCACCAATTGGATCTCCTATGGAGGGTGACCTATAACAAACAAAAGTGTGATCACTATCTGAATATCTCACTATTTATCATATCTCAATTTGTTCCTAAAGATGCCAAACCATGATTTGATACCAAAAATGCAACATCTCACTATCATAGGGTACATACCTCAACATTTAGGTACACAACCTATGATAATGGTATGTTAGAGCAAAAACAAATCTAACTTACACATGGCATCAACTAAAATCATTTAAAAGTCAGCAAATTTTAAAACCATTCATTGCATTCATTCACAAAGTCTACATGGTGTCCATTAGACGAATATTTACAAAATCTCATACAGGTTCTAGCAAAAACTACAAAATAAAAGCTATAACTCTCTAACGTCAGCTGACAGACCTCTGAGCTATAACTTAGTCCAAAACGTGCTTCTAATCTAGAACAAATACTAAGTCTCCCGTCTCGTACCTGAAAAATCACGTTGTAATTTTTTTATGAGTTTTACGAACTCAATGAGTGAACCATCATTGATGATTTCACCTGATTCATATACACAAATCACATATTTCACAATTATTCATACAGAACATGAATATTTCAAATACTCACATTGTCATGGCACATCATTTAATCGCGAATTAGATAATATATAAATACATACAGATGCATATAAGACTCCACATTCGTTATTAATATTGTGACCGAGTGCCTGTCACATATACAAATACTGGCCCATTAGGCTCAGTCAGAAACATATATCACGGAGCATAGCTCTACATGCCAAATTATATATCACGGAGCAAAGCTTTACGTGCAAGCGCTTGATATTGGCCACTCCAGTCACAACGTCTTTATCTGAGCATGCATTTTATGAAATGCATCAATTCAGAATTTACTACTTATCACAATCATGTATAAAGCACAGTCAAAATTTCATAATCATTGGACCCAAGTCCGACATTCAATTTTCGTTGAGAATTCACATGGCATAATATAACCAGAATTATCAAACAAATCAGAACACTTCCAATATAGTCCCAAATATATACTCCTCGGACTTTAAGTCCGGAATTCAGAAACAATCACAACAGTTCAATAATTGGAAGCTTAACAAATCAAATTAAATCAATCCTAGGAAATTCATCTAGGTTAACTCACTGTACACTCCAAGAAGCTATTGCCTAGATGGTCCAGCAATGTCCGACTGGTGTCCGATGTGCTCCTCCATACCATACACGACATATTAACAATATATCACATTTTTTCGCAAAAGTATAAGTATTTCTTTATGCACATGTACTTATATAAAATATGCACAATGTATGTTCAATGACAATTCCGGATATCTTATTGTGATCCTTATCAACACTTCATTTAGATATCAAAGCCCTCATTACTACCATATATATTTATAATTGGACAAAAACAAAAAATGTCAAAACAATTTCATAATTTCATTGACCACTTCAGATTTTTCTTCTAATACACATACGGGTCAATTTTACATACTAAATTTGATAAAGTAAATGGAAAAATGAGGCAACACTTTCTTCTGGAAAATTTTTCAACCATGTCTTAAGTTTCTAATGACTATAAGATCATCTAATTTGATTCAGTATACTATGAGTTATGCTCACAATACCACAGACTGTGTATATTTGAACATTTCGCTAGTACATGATCATACCCTCGAATTGTACAACTCATATATTTCAGCTCAGATATCCAAAAATTACAAAATTTATACCAATTTAAAGATAATAGAATTAGTTACAACTTTGATGAAGACACTTTAGTCTAATACGGCCCATATCAATATATTTTATTAAATAACAACAGGACCTGATTTCTATCCCTGGTAGTGCTACAGCCTCAGATAAGATGCAGTTTCATGCCAAATTTGAAAGTCTTAGAGACAGAATCAAAATTATACTTCTTTAAGAAAGTTGTAGACTTATGTCTCTAGTCTAATCTGAACTAATAATCAACTTATTTGAAAATCTACAGATCAAGTTATAATCAGAATACCGAAGCATGTTCATGAAAATTTTCCAGTTCATAACATTCCAACAGACTTCCACACTTTCATCCTATCAATCACTTTCAATTTAATTCAGATAGCTCTAAGTTTTTATGGAGAGAAAGAAAATTTCTTAGGAATCTATTGATCCAAGTTTCAAGTTATTTGGAGTTTGGATGAAAAGGTTATAGCTAAAAGACTTAGGGTTGTTCAATGAAAAACTCCAGTTCATAACCCATACATTTAACTACCACTATTCTCTCTCTCTAGCATGCAAATCTTCATCTTCTTCACCAAACCCAGTATTTTCTTCTCCTTTCTTTTCCAACTTAATCACTTCTAAATTGTCTATTAAGCTTGTCTACACTCACTGTAACTTCCAAACAATTCAGAAACAATCCTAAACTTTAAACATCACAAATTCAAAATTCCACATTTTCATTCTCTCTCTACTGTCATTTTTCAAACGTTAATTTTTTTACACCCATTAATTCAAATGATCACACAAAACCATTCTAACTTGTTAACACCCATAAGTCAAAACTCCAGGATTCACACTTAACATCTAAATTTATTTCTACTGATTCATAATAGATCAAAATATACTAACACCAAAAACAGGATGTTTTCGGGTAAACTCAAATGCTAGCACCTTTCATTTTTTTTCTAACTTATTCATTTCCAGCAAAACCTCATTTCAATTATCAATTTTACATTCACAAAAGGGTTCCCTTATCACCACATCACTTAAGCTTGTTCCCATAAATCTAAACTCATTTTCAGACATTTTCATACATGAACAGTAATTATTACCTACGTACGTGATTTTTCAAACAACAACAGAACATACATACTTCTTCATCACCTTGCATAAATTGCTATACGGCCCAATCCAAAATCTATTCAACACAATGAGCAACAATTCCCAATACTTACGTCAATCATCTAAGTTATTCAACACCGAAGCCAAGCATTTACGCATGTACAATAGAATGACAGAATATAAGTCATCTTTTTGTTTTTTTCCCAGCATTTTGCACTATTCTTAAGCACAACTTAATTGATTCTTTTAGCTCCAACTCTCTTCGACAATATCTTTTAACTTCTGATTCTTCAAACATGCAAACACAATATATATCCATATTCGGTTTTCTCATTCAAACATGACTTAACATATATATGCCTCAATTTCCAAATCCATGCATGCATGTATATATTTACACCAGAAACTAAACATCTGCAAAGACTATTTACTTACACCAGAAACTAAACATCTGCAAAGACTATTTACTGGATTCAGCTATAAAGTTCAGAGAGTAACTCAACAACCCAAAGGCACAATCAATAGTTATTCGGTGATGAAAAACAATGAAGAGGATTCAGTGAAGAACCGAAGCTTCAGTAACCTCTTCCTAACCAAAACATAATACTACTTGGGTTCTTTGCATGCTTTACACTTGTCACTATTTATATGTACCACTTGTCACATAACTATGCTGCCACATGTCACTCAAGGATTGGTCCAAATGTCAATATTTTTTTTCAAAATTCACCAAAAAATTTAAAATATACGAAATATACCAAAATGACCAAAACACAATTTAATCACATTTAACAACTCAATTATACATGAAAAATGTCAATGAATGCATGTACAATCATATGAATATGCAAAAATATGCATGTCACAAATAACTTATGCATGAGGTACATTTTCCTAATTTCACATAAATTTCTCATAATTTCTTATTCTAACCTTAACATGGGTAATTGGATGTTACAAAAAATGTCTACAAGTTAAAGAAATCCTTATATGGATTAAAGGATTTTTATGCCTAACTGAAGCATCACAATCAGTTGGTTTTCAGCACTCCACAATCGACACTTCTCTCTATTATTATTGTAAAGAAAATCTTTAGGCAAAGGCATTTTGTCCCGTCTATGTCAATGATATCTTACCTATTGAGAGTGATCATACTCAAAATAATCAAATTATTACATCACTCAATAGTCAATTTGCACTAAAACATCTAGGGCGACTTCATTACTTCCTTAGCGTGGAGACAAATTAATTATCAGCTACACTTTCACATTTGAGAATTATTGTCCAAAGATAATACGTTGGCTACCAATTTAGTTGTAACAGCAACTTGCCCTTAACTCAAGTTATCAACACAAGATGGAAATTCCTTTTAGGATGTGACTCTTTATTGTATAGTGGTTGGAGGATTATAGTATTTATCTCTAAATAGATCAGATATATCGTTCCTAATTAAGAAATTGTTGTAATTCATGCATAATCCGTTACTGATACACTAGCGAGATGTTAAACGTATATTATGATACTTAAAGTCTATAATAAACTATGGTTTCTTATTCGTCCTTACTATTCCTCTCTCGTATATTCCTATAGCGATGCTGACTGGTGAAGAGCCTTAGACAACTGTAAATTATCGTCAGGGTATTGTACTTTTGTGCGATTAGTTGGGGCTCCCGTAAGCAACAAACAGTAGCTTGTTTTTAACCAAAGCTGAGTACGAATTCTTATCTTCCACTATTTTAGAATTACAATGTGTGTTATCTTTGCTTGTGAAATTAGGTACAAGCTTAAAGAGGCTCTAATATTGTGTTTTGACAATTTGAGTGCAGCATATTTAACAACCATCCCCATTTTTCATTCATGTTCGAAATATTTGGACATTGATTTCCATTATGTTTCTGATCACATTGCCAATAATAGTTTCTTGCGTGACAAATTGACCATTATATTATAACTGTGTTTAGATCTGCGGTGCGATAGAGATAAGTATTTATTTACTGTAGTTTTCAAACGTAGTCACATATTTAGATCTGCGGTAAACAATCGAAAGTTGGAGAAAAGTGCGGTGCTACCGTAGAAATTAATAAATAGAAAGATGGTTGCGGTAAGAAACTGCTTCTACGGTAGAAATTTTACTTTCTATTAATAAGCTTCACTACAAGTATTATTTTCCATTATACTCTTAATTAATATGACTAATAATGTATTTTTATGAAATATTTTATTTACTAAATTTATTTTATTTATATTTTATTATTTTAATTTAATATTTTATTATTTATAATTTTAAATCTATATGTTTAATAATATATTTTTAAATTATTTATACAACAATTAATAGTTTATTAAATCAATGGATTTTTTAGTCATTTTATCTCTTTTCAGCAACCGTAACCACACTTACTAAACACTTATTTTTACGTTTCAGCAATTACTAAAATAACAATTCCAAACATATAAGTACTTATCATTTTAGCAAATTGATTTCAGCAAGTTGTCAACCGCTCCCGCTCTCTTAAATCAAGCCTATATGATGCTGAATTTGTAGGAGGGTGATAAGGATAAAGATTCTTAATTATCTCTTGTAACTATACTTTGTTAGCCAGCTAAGATCCTTATTTAATACCTTGCAATACAGATTGACCATCATACCATAAGATGCTCAATTTGCGGGAAGGTAATAAGGATAGATATTCTTAGTTATCTCTTGTAACTATACTTTGTTAGCCACCTCAATTATCTCTATGAATAATTATATAGTTTAACTATAATTTGATAGCCAGCTCACTTGTCACTACGATTGGCGTTATCGTTTTTCACATCTTTATCGCAAAACCTGTATATATGCTTGAGTAATATCGACGCAAAGATTGTCACTGATTTTATCATAACCACATGATCTCGGTCTTCTAATTTTCTTCCCATAGTCTTTAGACGTCTCTTCTCACATATGAGAGTAACAATATGAATCATCTATTCAATGAAAGATAAAAAGGAAAGGATTACGTTTAAAGGATAATGAGATTACATACTTGGTATTTTTTTTCTTTCTCTTCTTCTATTTTAAATAGATTGTCTATTTACTTATTACTTATGCTTGAGTTATTTAGGAAGTGGGAGGAAATAGAGGTATGTATAAAATATAATGAAAATCTATTGATTCTAAATATAAATTAAAAATGATGTAAATATAACAAATAAAATAATTATGAAAATTTTATAATTGTTATATTTTTTTAATAAAAGACATCATTGTTTCATAAGGTGCTATTAATTACATTTAATTCTCTTTGTTTCAAAAATCTAGTAAAAAGTTTTTACATTTACCCAAAAAATTCCGAAAACCTTTTTTTTGTTAAAAATGCCAACAAAGGAAGAACATGACAAACTTTTCTTACGTAGACAGTCGCATCGTAAGAGGATAATTTAAAATGAGTAATTTACATGAGTGACATGTTTCATACATATTAGTTTATTGATTTATCATTAGTTACATTAAAAATATAGCAATATGCAATAATTATTTTATTTTATTTTATTTTATTAAAATTTATATTTATTATTAAAATATAATAATATATTTATCATAAAATGATATTAATAATTAAGATGAATAATTGATTATTGTTATTTTATATAATATAAACAACTAGTAATCGATTTGATCAATTTTTATTAGCAAGTAAAATTGTAATTTTTTATTTTATTAATTTATAATATTTAGTTATTTACATTTAAGAATCATAGCCTGGTTAGACCCCAAATATGTGACCTAAATCTTGTCTAAAACTTAATTGGGTTCAAATTGTCTAGCTTGAACTTAGACTAATCAAGTTTCGGACAGGCTAAGTGGCTGTTTGGTTCCGCTTTTGAAAGATAAAAAAGTATTTTTTTCATTACAAAAGTTTTTTTTAAAAAATGAGTGTTTAGTCGTAAAATCCAAAGTACTTTTTTAATAAAAATGACCTTTTTAGAACTAAAATATAACTTTTTAAGAAGCTCAAATTTGAAACTTTTTAAAAAAGCTCTACTAACAAAATCTCTACTAACAAAAGCTCCACTATTATATACTGGTATAAATCAATCAAAAGAGGAGCTTCTTGCTTTCAATTTAACAGTCAATATTCTGAAAGGGTTTTCTATTTGTTTCCCAAAACAAATGCGTTTTGTGTGTTTCTCAAAACGCTCAACAATTATCAACAATTCTCTAACTTATTCCGTTGACCGGTATCTACTGACCAGTTTCACGAAAAACGCTATAACTCTTTCCATTCTCATCTTAATCCACTTTCGTAAAAACTACAGTCTGGCTAACAAATAGAGCTACAACATTCCAGTTAACCACATTCCCAAATTCCCCACCAGTTCACCACAAAATAGCCCAGCAGCAGCTGCTTCTTTCATTTCCAGCTTTACCAGAATTTCCAAAATCATCAGAAACACCTCAAATACTTAATCCACCAAGTTGTCCGCCGTTAAGTACTACTCGTCAGAAAATCTACAGGGACGACGTCGACATCATGTTTCCTCCTCCACAGCCTCCAAGCTTGATGAGGAAGAAGTGAGGAGCCAAGAAAAAGAAAAAGACATCCAACGACGCTTACGTGGACTTCAGGAGGTTGATGATAAAGATGATATTTGAAAAGTAGATGTTTGAAAAATTAACTAAGGGCACGATAATAAGCTAAATAAATATTCAATAGCTTATTCTACAAAACACTAATCCTCCGTAGTTTTTCAAAAATCATTAATAAACACTAAAAACATCTGATTAATAAAATCAATCAACTCAAGTTATTCAATCAGCTTTTTTTTTACTGATCAGCCAATAACCAAATAGGCATAAGTCCGGCTGAAAAAAGAAAAAAGTTGTATCTGTGGCACTATGCCAAGTATCATCTTCTCACCCAAATTCTAAAGCCATTTACACTTTGAATCTCGAGTTCTCCTATATTCTTCAATCTAGAAATCTTTGATTCAGCACTTTAATAACCCCAAGACCTATTTTCATTTCACTGTGTTACGTAAGTCTCATGTCCATTTTTCTGTGCTAGAAATAGAGAATATAGGAGAAAGAGAAGAGAGAAGGGACGAGGGAGTAATAAACTACCTAAGGAAGAGATGCAAAGAGAAAGATATATGAAAAAGCAAATATACTTCCACTTATTTAGTATTGTTGTTGCAAGTGAAGTTTTTCCTATTTTACAGTTAAAGGCAAGTTTCAATAACCAGATATTGATGAAAGGTAGATCAAGTATAGCGCCATAACATAGAGAGTACAATAAAGTAGAAAATGAAACCAGACTAAGGTTATATATATATACACACACATATATATACACAGAGTCAGACTTTAAATTGGGTTGGAATGGGAATTCCAAGTCCAATCTTTAGACCTAAACCCAAATTTTTTAAAAAGAACTTGAAATTGGATCAATTTGAGTGGAATTCGTTTATTTGAGTCAGACAGGCCAAATTCAAGCTGCTTTTTCATGCCTAATTACATCTTATTACTTATATTAAAGTTTATAAATAAATATTCAATATGTAATATTTACTAATTTTATTAATATTTAACAGTATATTAAATTGTAATATTTTATTACTAATTAATAATATATTAATTAATTTGATATGATAGTAAATTGTTATTATATAATAAAATTAATTAATAATATAGTTAATTTAAAATTTTGTAATTATACTCTATATGTAACTAATAAAAATGATATATTTTTGCATTAATAAATAAAATTATAAAACTCTTATTATTTTATTAATTTATCGTATTTACATACCATTATAGATATTAATTAATTCATTGAAATTTATTAGATAATATTAATTTTTATTAATAATCAATGAATATTAATTGATCCTATTTTATTAATAATTATAATATTAATGCTATATATTAAATTATATATTTATTCAAATTGTATTTATTTTATAATAAATAATATAATTAACTTTATAATTATATATATATAATGATTATTTTTTTATTTATCGATTAAATTTCTTTTGGTATTACTCATTATACTCAATGTTAATAATAGTTAAAGTAACTTACTAAAATCAGTGTATTGCTAATTAATTTTTCATAGCTTATTAATAAATATTAGATATAATAATCAGTATTGATTAACTTTCATGTTATATTAGTGTGCTGGACTTAATATAAGTATTGGTAAACTTTTATCTCTCATTGATATGTTGAATTAATTCTAAAATTAATACTATTATATAGCAATAAATAAACAAAATATTCTTACTTAATTATAAATTATTATAACATTTATAAAATATATTAATATATTATATTGAATATTTATTTATACTTTTATGTATAATTAATGATATTTAAATATAAATAAGATAATAATATATTTATTTATCAAACATTAAATATTTATAAAATATAAGTAATAAATTGATCATTTTATTTGTTATTATTATATGATATGATATGATATGATATGATATAAACAAATACACTGTTAAAAATTAAGAAATATAATAGTTATAATATAATAAAATATAAATATATAAATACAAATATGATAAATTAATAAAATTAATAAGTCAAATACAAATTTATAAAGTTTGTGCTTTGTCCACATTTTTAAATATCGGAGAGGTATGTCATTTACCATTTCCTCTTTCTATGCCCTTAAAGAAAATATCGTTACTTGATGAGCCAAAGCAAAGCCACTTGGTTACAGTTGGATCGATACCCTCCTTTTTGGTTGTTCAAAAATGGCCTTTCTCGGATCGAACATAGCCAGCGACGTATATTTTGAAATCTCTTATCTTTTAGGGTTTAGATTTGCAATCTCATCTTAGTTGTAGTTTTTACTGATCTTCAATCTCGAGCTATCGATTTTCTTGCTTATAGTATGATCGTTTATCTGGGTTCTTCTTATTGACTGCCGATTAAACTTGCTTTACGGATGGAATACTAAATTAGGTGATTAAGTGAGGGGTTCATGAAGCTAGAATTTTTCTTCCAAAGATAAATTTTTTGCTTCCAATTATGTTACTGGAAGCTGTTTGTGAATTAAAAGTTTATGCTTTTATGATTCTTATTAAACTTTCAGAGAAAAATGGTGTTTCTTAAAATGGGTTCTGGGGAATGCAGGTTGGGTTGCGGTTGCTTCTTTGCCCAGTTGGTTCTAACGTTGTTCTTTGCACTGCTTGGTGAGTAAGATTGTTCTTTTATCTACAATCTCTGTGCTTAAGTTTCGAGTACGATTTGCTATGTTTGTTTAAACTTGTGTTGAATCTGTTATGGCTCCGAACGTGGTTTAGCATCTTGTTGATGTTTCTGAAGAGCCGTCTTGTTGATGTTTCTGAAGAGCTATCTGTTACCGTTTTGGTTTTCTTATTCATTACTGGTGCCTTAATTGATGTTCTGTCACTGTTAATGCTGTGTGATTGGAAACCGAATTGGGTCTCTTTTTGTTAATGCAGCTGCTCTGTTGGGATTGTTTTACCTGTGTACTCTACGTTCAAGGCAATTGAGAGAGAAGATGAAAATGATAAACAAAAGTGGCTGATGTATTGGGCTGGTTAGTATTTCGTGTTCCAGAGTTTAATATCATGAACTTTACGTGTAACCTTTCAAATCTCTATTCTCGATCCCTCCATCCCTCCCTATTCTTCTTCTTTGGTCTGAGAATGTTCTCATTTGATACTTGGAATTATTATTCACAATTCTTTTCTCCGTATTTGCAGCATATGGATCCTTTAGCCTTGCAGAAGTCTTTACAGACAAACTGCTTTCTTGGTACAGTTCTAAACTGTTGTACTTTAAGTCCCTAAGCTTCATACTAACCCATTTAGTTGCAAAGGACAAATTTTTGATGTTTGTAACATATAATTATAGAGATACTGCATAGACTCCAAACTGGATGGGTGTTCACCTTGATAAGTTTATATGTTTTCTATATCTGTTGATTATTTTATGGGGTTGTTCCTTGATATGATTTTGTTTTGTACAGGTTTCCCCTGTATTATCACGCGAAGTTTGCATTTCTTATATGGCTTCAACTTCCAACTGTTGAGGTAAATGCTTAGCATGCTGAGCTGTTTCTCTGACTCAACATTCTTACTCTATCCCTCTTTAGTTCCATTTTCTTTCTTTTGTTTTTGGTTTCATTTATTTCAAGCTTGTGCACTGGTCCATGGAACTTCATAAGTTTTACCGTGTATCCACCTACTTACTAAAAACATCCTGATATTTGTTTCTTTTGATTTTGTTGGATGCATGTTCATCTATTTTTATTGCAGAATTATGGAAGTCAATGTGTGATGAGAATCCTGTATGTGTCGTTAGGCCAATTCGACATAATTAATCGTTATTAGTATCTTTGCCTTCCGATTACCTCCTGTGCTGAAGCTTGAAATCTCAATCTCGATGTGGGCATGTTATAGTTTGTCTTCATTATCTTGGTTCTGCACTGCAACTCACTTGTTCATTTAATTCGCAAAGAAATTGATTCCACCAGGGTGCAAAGCAATTATACAAGAACCACCTGCGTCCATTTCTCTTGAAGCATCAAGCTAGAGTTGATATAGTTGTTGGATTTGCATATGGTGAAATGGTATGTCCTCAATATTTTCTTATGCAGGATATTATTATCTGAATAATCAAATTTCTTGATTGTGAATGCCATAGAATTGCCCTTTTTTATATTAACATCACTGCATTAGGTCATTTGTTGGGCTCCGGCTTTATGTTTCTGTATGTGTTCTCTTTCCCACTTTTTACATGTAGGGAAATATGTAGATGACTTGGTTTCTCAAACTTACAGGTTAGACTTGTCAGTAGGCACCAAGCTGAGATTGGCTATGCTAAGACATTATTCTTGAACATCTTGGGATCAGGTTAGAATTAAATTTTCTTTGTCGGTTGTTACTAACAGGGCCTTGTATTTGCTTATTGAGTGGTGGACCGAATGCTTCAAACTTCTATTCAGCAAGTCCTATTTGACCTGATAATTTCCAACTCAATTTTCTGTTGTACCAGCCGATGGAATGCCAAAGGGCCAGGCAAATGAAGCAGAAGGACATCCCCAAATAGAAGGCAACCCACAAACAATTACAACAAACCCAGATACCGAGTCCATCCACGACGGTTGACGGTTAATGCTTTTCCTTCTTTTTCTAATTCGCCTGCATCACTTCATCTCCTTGTGTCTATACGTTAACTAGGTAACTGTAATTAGATTTCTATTAACTGGTGTGAACTTATAGTTTGCCCACATTTTCTAGCTTGCCTATGAGTTATCCTACATGCGTAATTTACTGACAATCGAGACTTTGGATCAATGTCAACCTTTTCTTGAGATTTGAACGTTTATCATCAATGGTCATGTGTGTATAATTGGCAAACCAAACCGTTCCTTTTGCTTTGTTTCCTGAAGATATGATACCCATCCATCGTGCAATATGCCTTAAAAAGTCCCACACAGTACGGCCGTATTTGCGCTTAAAGACACCACTTGCCAGAGAACTCCAGGGGTACGGCTTTGTCTTTGGAGCTTTTTAGTAATTTTCGACTTTTGCTCACTCGACTCCTGAAAGAAACAACTCGAGGTTGCAGTATATGCAATCCTCGTTAAATTTTGAAGTAACTCTAAGGAGACATAGACACCACGATTAAAAGCAATGTTGCGAATACCGTATCAAATTTAGTATCGGATTGGGTTCTGGTATGGTACTGTACCGGTATCGGTTAATACCGGATATCATTTCGGGTAATTTTTTAAATTTATGAAATAATCCTTGAATTTTTTTAAAAATTACAAAATAGTCTATTGTCATATTATACAGTTGTACTATGTCTCTAAAAATCATAATAATAAATAATAATCTCAATTTAATTTAATTTATAAAATTAATTTAATAATTATTAATAAATATAA
>JAOQMS010000180.1:7087912-7106181 GCA_027563885.1 Erythroxylum longipes | reverse complement strand
AAGTTTTATTTAATTTATAATTATTATTAGTAATAAGAATATTTATTATTATTTAAAAACAAAAATTCAAAATTCAAAATAATTATAAAAGTTGAAATAAATAAAATAACTAATTAAAAAACTTTGAAAAAAAGGAGGGAAAGAGAGGTAAGAGAGAGGGAGAGAGGTTTTAAAAAACTTTAAAATTTTTGTAAAAAAGTCCCCTAATTTTTTAAAATTTCCAATACCGACTAGTATTTAACCGATATTTTGAATACTGTCGGTACCGGCCAGTACCGACCGGTATTAGCTGGTATCAACTAGTATTTATATCCGGTACTATAACTTATAATTTGGTACCAATTTTAGTCCGATACGTGCCGGTATTCATCACGATGATTAAAAGATGTAAAGGAGTCGAGTAGTTTCGTTCCAATTTGGATCAAACATACAAATAACAAATTCCTACTCAGGAGAAAAAATGAACAGCTATACCTTTTTTCTTAGTTAAAACCAAATTGACAAGTAAAATAGCAATTGGCAGAGTCATTGACATTTCTAATTTAGTTAATTACTTTGGGTAAATTTCACAGGTAAACTATGGGTTAATAGCGTCGATCAGTATGTGAAAATGGCCATTGCTGGACCAAAGTTTAGTCACGATCTACCGAGATCCCCAGATGTATTTTCCAAGTTTTTGCGTCTCATGTTCCTTCAACTGTTTCCTTCACTACAACGGGATTGAAGGGCTGAGGAAGAGTTATTCTGTTCAAGGTTAGCTACAGCATCTGGCCCATATAATCGACTCAATTCTTCCTGTTTCATATGAAGCAAACCGAATTTGCTTGTTAGTTGCTTTATTTGCTATAATAATAGGTAAAAACTTAAAATCACATTTTGTTATCAGCAACGGGGGATCACAAATCAAGACAGAAAAAACTTTAGGAAACCTTAATTGAATCATTCTCGGATCTAAGTTTCTCGCATTCGTCAGAGAGCCTTTGCAATTCATCTCTCAGATAACGATTGTCATTGGACAAATTCTCCACCCTGACTTGCAGCTCTTCACACTCCGCCTAGCAAGGATAATCCAAAAATTGCATATAACTTGCCTACTCTCTTTCCCATAGAGAAAGAAAATACATAATATAAACTCAAAACATAGTCACTTGACAACACATTTACCTATTATTGAGGTTAAAGAGTGGCTAGTGAAAAAGCAAAACTGTAAACAGCCAAAACGTACCTGCTTACGCAATCTTGACCTTCTGGCAGACTCCCTATTAGACTGCTTTCTCTTCTGTCTTTTCAGTTCACGCTCATCCTGTCAGAAAGCATAATTAAATTCAGTGGAAAGAAACATAATTGTATTTATGGATCAAGATTTCCATTATTAACCAATGGAGGAATGCAGTCCAAGATACAAGACATGAAAACTAATAACCTTCTGGGGAACAGATGGTGAAGCTGAAAAAGAAAACATTTGGCAGAATAAACTGAACAAAGTATAAAATGATGAAGATCAAACTTAGCATTATAGAGAGAGATGTTTGATCATTATATAGACGGGTTTGTTTTTCATCTTAATATTACTGTTGCATTTTCAGCAAGTCCAAGACTCATACTTGTATCGACTGTTCAGGCATCCCTGTGGGAAATGCAGAGGAGGCACCAGATGGATTTGATCCCATTGTTGCACCTCCAGCTGCACCAGTTGCAGGAGATGGGTTCCATAAGTCCATCCCAATATTAAGATTAGTCGCAGGCACAGGCACCATACCCTTACCAGGCACTGAAGCTTGAATATTCGCTCCAGTAGTGCTATTTTGTGCGTTGGCTGAAGATGAAATCGAGTATTAGCTAAGGACTATTTGTCTCACATGGAAGAAAGATTTAACAGGGCTTGAGACCAAAATATACCATCTGCAAGCATCTGGTCGAAGTTTCGTTTCTTGCTTCCAACAAATTCCTTAAAAAATTAAGTCAAGATTAAGTCACAGAACAGAGAAAAAAAAAGCAAATGCTTGATACACTAATTAATACCTGTTGGTTAGTATTCTCATCACTTCCATCTGATGAGCCATCACTACCGCTCTCAGCACTGTTAGCAGGTACGTATCAAATCAGTAAAATTGCAACAGATTTAGAAATGTACCAAAATCACGGTAAGATACAGATTTACTGAATGTTTAAAAACGTAAGTTCAACAATAAACCAGGATAAACTTACCTTTGAGAAGCACCATCATTTCCTGAACCAGAAGCTGCCTTGCCACTCTCCCCTGCCTTGCCTCCCGAAGTTCCTTTGGATTTTTTGGCTGAAGCCCACTCTTTTCCATTCAGTCCCTTGCCTTCCACCTCTGTACCAGCCTGAGTAGGATTTGGAGTCTATAGAAAGTTACGGAGTGATCAATTTGGTGAACAAAGAAAATCTAACAGGATCAATTTAAGAAGGAAACTATAATCAGGATGAAAATAAATGAGAATATTATGTATGTTATTTACCATGGCCATATTAGGATGAGCATATACCCCTGCAGGATATAAAGCTGGATATGGAACAGAAGTTCCATAAGGTGGCATCAATGCATGCTGAGGATTGAACAATAGAAAAACAGATGAGAAACTCCTCATTATAAGCTAATGGAGCCAAGTACACGCATCCCAGGACATTACAAAGAAAATTATTACCTGGCTTCCCCAAAGATAGGGAGGTGGAGTGGGGGCGGCAACAGTTGAGGCAAAAAAGGGTGGAGGAGTGCCAGCAGCGCCATAGTATGCCTAAGAAACTGGCAATTATATGCATTTGCAAAATCTAGCTAGGAATTGATTGATTTAAAGATCTAAAGAAAGGAAAACCTGCAGAGAGTTCCAATCAGGATATGAAGGTGTTGGTATTTCCTGTAAATTTTGAGGAGAAGGATTAGTATACATCATGTGTCTGACTGTGCGGGTGAGTGGGTGTGAGGGAGAGAGAGAGAGATAGAGAACCTGAGTTGAGGATGCAGATTTTGAAGGCTTAGTAGGTGTGCTCTCTTCCCCTCTCCCCATCCAAATCAGTTTAGTTATCCAACTCTTAACAGCTGTCAAATATTGAGTATCCTCACAATAATTACGAAGAACCTGCAAGTATCAAAGCAGATAAGGATTGATATTAGATATCACATGTTTGTCTGGTAAAAGCTCCGATGGATCATAGTCCTCCTTTTCACACAAAGTCACCAATCACTTGGAAACACCCTAGCTTACTGAGCTAATGTTTCACAGATAGTTTGTGGTTAGCAGTTAGCTCCTATTCTGCAACTTGTATTAATTACATAATCTTCCCTAAGGGTTCAATGGAACGAAAACCTAAGATTTCACCAGAGAGCTTCAATACATACAGCATATTTTACATGACATCTTTAGCCAAACAGAATTTAAAAGATGAACTCAACCATGTCAAAACTGATCTCTAAGAATAAAATTTCAAACAAACAATTTTAGGATAAAATTGGCCAGATAAAGTTAAACATGCCATTTATTCAAAACTCCAACAATTATCATCTTGAACTTAAATCTCAAACAAGCAAAGACAAAATTGGCTAATCATTTTTTGAGAGAATTAAAAGCTGCAAACATCATCAGTTCACAAAAAGGCGGTTACTCGAGCCTGCTATGGTCACACCTTGAGAGAGTCCAGTACAGAAGGTAATGGAAGCCATTAAGTTGTCCCACGATAACATACCTCTTGCCACAGAAACATGTTATAGCGAAGCTTTAGAGTCAAGCGTTACATACTAAAAGAAAAGAAATCCTAGTATTGTCATAATATATCCGGAATGACAACCTTTCCCACTAACTCTTAACCCCAAATTATGTGGAGATGATTAAAGCGCAATCTGCCAAACCTATGAAACGGACGAACTTTGTCTCTACTTAGAGTAAAAGATAGTTAATACAGTTAACATACACAGCATTTCTCTGAACATTAATGAAAACACGAGACATTATTCAAAACCCAGTTGGAAAAATATCCACAATTCCTTCTTTGAAGCTAATTCTCAACATACCCCTGTACGAACATAGCCTCAAAATTAACGACGTCAGGAGGAAAAATCATAAAACTAAAGCAAGCATGTAAACTCCAATAATAAGACGAAAGACCGTACAAGAATTCCAAACTACAGGGAAAGAATTAGGCAATTCAAAAAGACACTGAAAGTTCAGAAACAAACAACAGTAAAAATAGCATGCTAATTGATTCCATCATGAAAGAAACCAACAGATCCCAACAAACACCCGCAAGGACAGAGACTTTTAACAATCTACAAATAAGACGTAGTGAGAAGTTACCTGCTTTGATGGCGTGTCCAGAGAGAGAGAAGGAGAGAGGCTCGTAAGTGAGGTGGAAGTCCAGGTGGGATATAGTTTTTAAAGTAACTCAAAAGTCTCGAAACAAAGAGGAAACTGTGGGTTGTATTAGATGCTGTCTTGTTTTATTTTTTTCTCTTTGTCTTTATGAAAGAATCCGACGGCTGAGGATTTAAGACAGGGGAAATAAAAATCCCAAAAGTACCCTTAAGAATATGCGACTTCGAACAATCCCAAAAACCAAAAGCACAACCACCACCGTGTACGGCCAGCCTGTGTCAACTGCCAACAGTAACAAACTCCTGGTTTAGAGAGAGAAAGGCGGGTGGTTTCGGGTTTGATGATGTGGGTGTGCGAATGGTGAGTCAGGTTAGGGTTTCGGCTACGTCCAGCTGTCAGGATCTGATTGGATTGCTTATTTTCTCACACGACTTTCTTTAATGTATGACACCTATATGGATAAGCCTATAATAATTTGTTTGGAATAAATTATCAACCAAAAGCAGCCTCAGCCTGCTGGCGGTGGATCTTTGTTTAGTTAATATCTGCCACTTCAGAAGAGAACGGAAAATTTGCTCCCTCCCATTTGTGTTTCCAGAAATAGAAGGCGTTATCTTATATATTCTACCCGGTAAAGCGAGATTCAATCTGATATATTTGGACATGGAGTTTTTACTTTTGGTTATGACGAAGCCTCAAAGCCTATAACCCGAAGGTGCGGGCCTGATCCGATCACAAAAACTCACAGTCCATCTGTGTTAGGCTTGAACACGATGATACCAGTTCAATTTCCACCTATGCTAATAAAAACATAAAATACTTAAAATTAATATTTTAAAAATCAGTCTGGACATCAAGCTAATAAGAAAAAAATGTTTAAGATTTAAAACTTCAATTGAGCGATGGCAATGGGTAGCCCATGTGTAACATATCACTCTCATATAGCATATGTCCGAACGCACCGACAAATATTCGAGAACATACTCTACGAGAATGACATGTTACGACAATCAAATTAACTCATTACACATTTTCAGGCATCACATATATCATAAGCAAACCAAGATTCATTTTGGCCCATTTCATTCACAAACATATCCAGTCATAAATGTCATTACATTTCAAATTTCACATGTACATTTTACAACAAGTGAGAAATGCTATTCTTGATGCATAAAGACTATAGACATCTACAAATACAACTGATCCCGACAACTAACTCATGTCCAATTGCAGTAGCTATACACCAATTAGTCTAACTAGATCTCCTCTGAATCTCAAAATCAACATTGCAATTTTGATGAGTTTGCGAACTCAGTGAGTAAACCATCATCGATGTATTCACTCAAGTAAGATACACAGAGACAAACAATGTTTTAAAAACCGGACCGGACATTGAACCGGTTAAAAGAAAGGTTTAAGGTTTAGAGATTCAACCGGTAATGAACCGCTATAAAACCGCTATATAATAAATAAAAAGTAAAACTTATAATATTATGCAAGGTGATTGCTTTCATAGTTTTATTTATAATTCATAATTTATAAATTATTGATGATTAATTTAATTGATTGACTATTTTTAATAAATAAAACTCTAATACTTGTTATCATTTAGTGATTGTAAAATTCACTATTTAAAAGTTAACGTATTTAGTACACAACACTTCTTGATTTATCGAAGTACGAAACTTTACTCATATTTTTACCAAGAAATTTCCAGTGATAAAAGAACAACTCTTTACTAGTTGCTCTAAGACCTAACGAATAGTTAATCTGTAAATTTTTTATCTATTTAAGATTGATTTTAAGCTTTTTAAAAATGTAGGATTCAATTTGAACGCTTTGAATCGTTAAAGGTTAAGTTATATTTTACTATAACATAATAAGCCTCAAGTCATTTAATAAAGATGCATTTAGCAAACCAAGTAATAAGTACTCAAGTCATTTAATAAAGATGCATTTAGCAAACCAAGTAATAATTAACAATAAATGATAACATTGAACACTGAAACTTCTTTAAATCATTAATGTGTTTCACTTTTACACTTACAAGGTCGGAGATTTATAGGTTTCTGTATATGTGTACAATTTGTCATCGACCAGGACCACAAGAACCCTCATCGGATAGACCTGAGCCTAAACCAGAAATCCTCTAAAAGGACAATACAAACCCACAACTTGTTTGGTTTGCCGTATGACTAACTCCAAGGGACGAATCATGTCCCGCTTGTATAAGATTCTAAGCTTGGTTGCTCCCAATACCAACTTCTGTGTTTAATTCCAAAGCAGGGGAGGTAAGGTGTTTGGAGAACACAATATTCTTTGTACGTCTGTTGTGCCATATTCGAGAATTCATTGCAATTCCGCAAGATCTCCATGTCTCTCCCATCATTTCAGCTCCGAAGTAGACTAAATGGTCCGAAATGCTGTCGCCTAGCATGGACCTACAAAGAATAATTGTAAACTAGACCTAATTCTGAATGCTATAAAATTGATCGCTTTAAAAATAAAGCTAAAATCCAACAAACCATTTGTAAACTTATGCAAAATATCAAAAGTTGGCACAAGAACAGAAATGGATATAGTGGAGCTATAGTATACTTGAGCAGTGAGCATCAAAAGGGCTAATATATCATTAAAGAACCCCCAATTGGTAGTTCACGCTTTCTGGATATGGAATCACACAAGTTTCTTAGTCAAGAATTAAGCATGGGTGTCCTACTATACTTTGGACTAATACCAGTAACTTAACTTTCTCACATGCCGAGATGCAAATCACAAATCACTATTTTGAAGTGAATACGAAGCAAAAGAACAGATTATTACCTATGTACTAGGAATTCACTTGTAAGTAATGCTGGAAATCAACAATCAGATCTATAATCTCAAACCCGTGTTTCAATCAACAATTAGCTTCAGTCACGCAGAAAACACCCAAACAACCCTCCTTTCACCCACACACGTCACTCACCTGTGGCATCCACAACAGCTCCAGCAGAAATCAAAAGTTCAATAAGTCCTAAATTGGAAACAACTAACTTCAACCCACCAATTTAACAACTGAAATCAAGGGGTGAGCACCGAAAACCAAAATAAAAGACATTAACACAAATGTAAAGGAAAAGATCTTAACTATTGCATCAATTAAAAAACCCCAACTCAACACCGAAGAGGCAAAACAGGATAATCAAGATAAAGAAGTGAAAATAATGTTGTTTCTACCCTCACCTTCTTAATGCGGCATGAAAAGTACCAACGAGACTTACCAGAATCTCTGGAAAGACTACAGATACCAGCACCCATTGCTTCATCAAAACCCTTAAGATCGCCCATAAAGACGGAAAAGGCAGAGGAGAAGTCAACAAGTACTCCGCTAGAGTCCAACAAGACGGAGAAGAAAGAGGAGAAATTGACGGTTACTGCGTCGGAACTAAGTAAGTCGAAGAAGACGGGGAAGACACGATAGAAGTGGACGATTACTTTTTCGAAGCCAGTTAAGTCCAAGAAGACGGAGAAGACAGAGGATGAGAAGCTCGAGAGACAGTGAGAACATTCCAAAGAGGAGCGAAATTTGAAAGGTAAACGTCAGATATATGAAGGGGTATTTGATAAACCGGTTGTTCCGGTTGCTAGAAAACCGGCCGGTTCCCCCATAAACCGGCTGGTTTGTATACTTAACAGTTATTATATAGAACCGAACCGGATAACCAGCCGGTTCAGCATTTTTTCGGTTGGACCAACTGGTCCAATTCGGTTTTGAAAACCTTGGAGATAAGTCATATCCCAATTTACCAAGTATTACATATCATCCAGTATTAAATATCACATCACATTTCATCATACCTTATCAAGTACATCAAGTTTATCATACTTTCATAAGTATATCAGGCAAACTAACATTTCATATCACAACATATCCTTATTTACTTTTCAACTGTATTCCAAACAATTCAATAATTCATTTCAATTCAATCATATGATACATATAAGGATGTATATGAAAATACACATGTGACTCTATTTATTTTTACTTTGTTGTAACCAAGTGCTTATTTACTGTCCCGTATTTGTTGTGAATACCGGACTCATTTCATATACTGTCTCATACCCATTATGGATATTAGGCTCATTAATAACTGAGCTCGTGACTCTTTGTGCACATTTCTGAGTTTTAAGCTCTTTTTCACACTGGTCATTCCGGTCACAACTTCTTTATCTGATCATACATAACAATGTGATGCATCATTCTATATGCCATGTTTCATTACCTTTCATTCCTGTGAGCTTCTGTCACATGTATCAAATTCATCGGATCTAAGCCCGGCAATTCACATTCAATTGCTCACGCATGTCATATTCATTCCAGCATTTCACATTCAATTGTTCTCACATTTCATATTCATTATGGCATTTCACATTCAATTGTTCTCACATTTCATATTCAACATACATATCAAATAGAAACACATATAATTGAGTTTATATATCTAAGTTAACTCACAGTACGCTCCAGATAAGTTATTGCTTTGATGATCCGGCAATGTCTGGATGTTGAATATTAACTTGTGTATCTATCTTCATACAATACACATATATTTTACACATCATTAAGTTGTCAATCATATGATTATTCAATCATTCACATGTACATATATCATGTTCAATTGACCTTCCAGGTACGTATTAATATACAAAGATCTTGACTATACTTATGCGCTTTCAGATCATTCAAACTTTATTGCTTGTATACTACCATTTTGCAATTAGGTTTATACCTTAAGTAAGCTTGATTTATTCCTCAATCACATACGTTCATATAATGATCCAATTCTCACTCACAATTACTTCATGTTCTCCAATTTTCATTCATTTATATCTAATACACATTACTCATATTTGCATTCATAAGAATATCTTAATTCCTTTAACCACTCATAATTTCCAGATTTCAATACATTGATATCAAGACAATCCATTCCTTAATTTATGACATCAATTAACAATCTAAACTTATCAAACACTTAACCAATGAATCAAGCAACAATTTAGGTCCATTTCAAGCCTCAATCAAGTCCAAATACACTAATGTAGAGTGACTTATTCTCATATGGTTCAACAATTACAGAAAACAGAAATTATCATTACAAAGCATTGCCCATGATCGTGGAGGACTTTCCCACAATCGTGGGATAAGTGAACCACGAGTTCACCATCCATTTCCTTCAATTTTTTTCTAGATTCTATACTAATTTTAAAACTCCTTCATCATAGTCCATTAATTTTACCTCAATTATACCTTAAATCCTCATCAATTTCATCTTCAATCCTAACTCAAAATCATTCATTTGACAGCTCATAAACTATTATCTTTCATACATCAAAAACCAACACAGAAACTATCATTCAAGCCCAATTTTTTAGAACTCATTTCATCATCAACAATTATGCAATTCTTACCAATTTAATCATCATAAACTTTATATTATAACATGCCACAAAGATCAATACTTTACTTACTTGTTTAGCTTAAGTTTCATATCAATTCATCAAGTTAACTTAGCTCTCTATGCATGCAAGATCACCTCAAATTCAAGGTGGAAGTAGATTGGTTTTCAGCAAGGATAAAAGACCATAACAAGAATAACAATGTTCTGGTTCTTTACCTAACTTTATGAAAGGTAAAAGTATGGAGTTGGTGTGACAATTTAGCAAGACTTAAACCAAAATATAGAGATATGAGATAGAAGCAAGTTTTGGTGGAGAGAGTAAAGGAAAGAAGAATAATGAACTTAGCAGAAACATCCTTGCAGTAGCTTAATTCATTAGATGCTAGATGTCACCACGTTACATTGATGTATGTCCCTAAACATGTAAGTCACTTGTCCTCTCCATAAGCTGCCAATTGTCACCAATTATGCTAGGCCATTTGTCACTCAATCATTGCAACCATTTGTCAGTTAATTTGCTATACCATTTGTCATTCATTTATCTATGCCATTTGTCACTTATTTCATAGGTCTAATCATCCTAATTTTTCACATGTCAACTCGTCTTTCCACTTGACATTTTTCCTAGACTAGTTGTACATATTAATTCATCAATCTCTCAATTGTAACAATTAATTCTACGTTACTAATTATAATCTATCAATTCTTGTCATTGGTAAACCAAAGTATAAGACATTGGAAATGCACCTTCATACCACATTCACTTTAGTTTCATAACCCAGAATATGTCAATTGAGTACAATTTGTCTAACTCACAATTCATGTGTGTATGCTAATATTATGCATTTGAATACAACCATAAAATCATGTCATAAATGTACCAAATTCATTCTATATGATGCCACTCATGTGACTCAGTAGTCTAACACTTAAATTCTTCAACAATTTGAGAGATGGGATACTACATCATGGGCTTAAATTCAAGTGTTTTAAGGGGCCGATCCAGGCTGACTCAAGACCTAACTATTCTAAACAAAACGAAATCGTTTGTATTATCGCCAGAAACAACTAAATTCTCCGACAACATTTAAAGATTCATAAGCCATGTTTTCATTAACAATATTTGCACCAACATCTTCTAATGCATTTAAATATATTATATATTAGTAATGTATGAAATTCTTTTCTAAAAGTAATGCATCATACTTTTAATTTTAAAATATATTTAAAATAAGATATTAACTGGCCATCAATAGATTTTCTTAAACCATTCGTTATGACATTTACATTTTTTTTCATGAAACATCTTTTCAAGTTCATTATAATCAAGATTAAGCAATGATTCTTCTTCTTCAATCCAAAAATTAGTATGTTTAATATAATTAATATCAACTGAATCATAAATTCTCTTTTAAATGAGCTCTCTGAATACTAATAAAGAAATTATAAAATTAATAATAAAAATTAAATTAATGAAAAATTAGAGTAATGAAAAATAAAACAAAATAAAATGAATAAAATACATGTTCTTTATCCATAGATTATAAGTAACGTAATCAAGATCTTTCAGTTTTTGATGTTCTAAACGATTTCATATTATTTATATGAATACATTCAAATATGCTCCAATTGCATCCACGTCCTAATGCTAAAGAATAACAAGTTTTCTCAATGTTAGAGTATTTTCACTAAATAATCTTCACCGCTTATCTGCATTTTAAATTAAAACTTGCTCCTTTATGACCAGAAGGTTATGGATTCGAGTTACAGAAATATCTTCTTTGTAAAAATACAAAAGGAAGGTTACGTATATTGATGACCCTCCCTGACCCTCTAAAGTGGAGAGCATTATGTACTGGGGTACGTTAAGTTTTTTTAGTTTAGTTATAAAAAAAACAAAGTATTAATAGGTAAAAGATAAACTAAAAGTATGAAAACCTACTAGGTTGTTTTTTTTCATTATAAGTTATCTCTTTATAGATAGTCTAGCAAAACTCATTAAACTTTTATGATACAATTTGATTTCATTTGTCACCTTTAATTTCTCTCTATTAGTGAAAATACCTTTGCATTCAATCACATAAAAAAGACTGTCTATAATATCATTTATATATGTGTCTCTACTATATAAGCAATAAGGATTGAGAAAATAAGTTTTTAAGTAGATCCTTCGAGTAAGTTGCCGATTCCATCATCGGTCAAGAAAATTTGTATAAGACTTGTACAATTTCTTATTCTCTTTAAAAAGATTCATAATTATTTTGCAAACTCTATATATATACTCTAAATATGGCTTTTAATATGAGTAAACAATCTTCAACAATCTTATAAGTGGAGCTATAATCTTTACAATAATCAAACAGGCATCCTAAAATTTATTATCTAATATGTGCTTAATTGTTGATACCTTTAACCCTTTACACTTAGTGATTAATGATATGAAAATGCTTAAGATACTCACTTTAGTTCTTATATGATTTTAGGCACAATTCGGAAGCGAAAAAGCTAAAGTGAATCAAAAGCAATATATTTAAGTCATTTTATGAAGATTCATATTCACTTGTCTTTATGGAGCAAGAATGAGAAAAATTAGAAGAAGAGGAGACAAGTTAAAGCATAAAATGAAGAAGAAAAATACAGGAGGGCTCATGGCCAAACAAGAAACTTGTCAAAGTCGTAAGCATCACTTATAACTGTGACATGTTTTGCATGGGCGTGAGACACCTCTCACTCCCATGCAAAGGTGTCACCACCGTGAGTGGTTATGCATGGGTGTGACAACCCATGTCACACCCGTGAGACATGGACAACTCACCTAAAGCCCTACGTTTTAATATAAAAGCATCGTTTAACGAAAGAAAGAGTAATGAAAGGTTTGAGAAATGTTTAGGGGTTTCAGGAGACGATGAGAAGGGCGACAGAGGAGATACCTTGAAGACACATAGACAGCTAGACATCTCGACACCAGTTTGGAGGTGACATCGACGCTGACGAACCCGGTTAAGCATACTCTTCATTATGTTTTTTGTCCTTACTCTCTATAGAGATTGATTATGTTATCTTGTATTTAGTGAAATGGGTATTGTATAAGAATGATTGAATGCTTTATTTGATTGTTTTTATGTATGAACCCATTACTATAATCGAAAACAATACATAATCGTTGTTTTTCTGATTCATTTGTTGCAACGAATGGTTCTGAATCATTAGGGATATCATAACCTAGGTTAAATAATATGAGTTTATGAGATTATTACTTAGATTGGTCTGTTTTTTTCATTCGTAAGGTGACTATCCAATTAAACTTAGAGAGCGTCTCCTAGGTTATTCGATAGCTAGGGTTAGTTAACGAGCTCTTCTTAATTAACTATGACCGAAGGAAAAACTAGGATTAACAGAGCTTGTT
This sequence comes from Erythroxylum longipes, assembly GCA_027563885.1. Taxonomy (NCBI): domain Eukaryota; kingdom Viridiplantae; phylum Streptophyta; class Magnoliopsida; order Malpighiales; family Erythroxylaceae; genus Erythroxylum; species Erythroxylum longipes. The sequence continues at coordinate 7,092,997 of JAOQMS010000180.1, read as the reverse complement.
GTTAATCTACGACCAATAGTTCAAAGAGAAATGTGAAGATAACAATGCAATGAAATGTGTTTAATTGAGTGTAGATCGAGATACAACCAAAGAATCGAATCCCTAACGAATTCATCACTTTCATCATTTTTCAATGTTTTCTTTAATTTGTTTTCATTAGCTTATTTTCATTTTTGTTTTATTTTTTCAAACCAAACAAAACCCCCCATAATCTAAACACCAAATATTTTCATTACACAAGCTAACTGAACACTCTCTATACGATTGACTTAGACTCACCATTACTACAGTAGTAGATCTATTTTATTTTATGTAGTGTTACGACGCGCTATGTCATTATCTAGAATAATATCTTAAACCTCTTTTTCTTTCGCACTCTTTGACAATTTATGACTTAAAAATGATCATTTATTACTTTTGAAGTACTTTTTATGATTATAAATGCTTCTTAAAGTAATAAATGTAGTTGCAAATCTAGCAACAATAAGACACATAATCTCAATCTTCTTGATTTCTTGGCCAAGATAAAAGTGTAATATGATTATACACAAAAATTGTGGTCCTAAATACACATGAAGCAAGACTGTAAAGATGGTCTATACAACCAATATCTTTTTAAATGAGATTTATATAATCAACAGAGATCGATAAATATGCTCATACTTTGATCATAACAAGTACCTAGCTAATACATAATTAGTTATATTATTTGTAACGAAATGCATAATTTTTTCGGCCTAACCTGGTCGATAATTTCATAAAATAATTTAGACAAAGCACGAGCACTTTTTACAATATCAGAAGCATCAACATACTTTATAAAAGTTGTTTCAATATTACAATGACCTAGGAAACTAATCAAGGTTCTTTATCTTTAATCAATCCACTCATCTTTAATAATAGTGTATCATGTTGTTTCCTAAATAGGCTTGTATATATCCACATCAACTGATATTTTTTAAAAAAATCTTAAAGAAAAGGCACACAAATCTCATAATAAGAAGTTTACTTAAATCTTGGACCTATCGTTCTTTTACTATCTATTATTTCTTAAAAATAAGGTTAATTTAAATCATTTAAAGGAATACATAAATGATAAAACCATCTAGCACATGCTCGTTTATATCACAAAATAGCATTCTTATCAACCAAAGCACTTTTAAAACCAAATTGAGAACAGGAGTAGTTTTTGAAGGAAAATAAGAATACATGTCAATAATAGCTTTCTTTTTTCATTTATCTAATACTTATTGGCCCTGTTTGGCAGTCAACTGGTTGCATTAGCTGTTAGCTGATAGTTGATTCTATCAGCTGATTTGACCAGCGGATTGCATTAGCTGCTTATTAGAGATGTTTGGTAAAATTAGCTGTTTAGTATTAGCTGTTGATGTGTAAAATGACTTACGAGGACATAGTTTTTTTAAAAAATTATAAGGGCATGAATTTGTCACCGGTGCATAAGTGTAGGCTTTTTTATTTTTTATGTTTTACTTTTTTATTTTAATTATAATTATACTAATATTATTTTAATAAAAATTAAAATTAAAATTTAATTACTACTTTAATAAAAATTAAATTATAATTATGTTATTATTAATTTTATAAAAAATTAAAATTTAAAAGAAAAATAAAAAAGCCTGAAAGGTTTAGGGCTTGTAGTTAGACATAAATTTGATTTGTAAAAATTAATTAATGTATAGCTTTGTTTATCTAGGGGGTATAATTGATTTTTCACTTGCTAAAAACAAAAAACTACTTGAAACGCTGCTATTGTATAGCTTTGCCAAATTCAGCGGTTTGGGATAAATCAGCCGACTTTTCATGTTCTTACTAAACAAGTGTTTCAGCTGTTTGAAAAGTCAAACAGCTAAAACACTTGAATCAACCAAAATATTGGTTGATCCGCTATCCTCCAAACGCGTCTATTATGTTTTATCTTCTCCAAAAAATGCATTATGAGCCTTTTTATTTTCCTTTTTCTTTTTTTACCTATTATTGCAAATAATTTCCAATCATCTTATGTACATCAAATGATACTTTTTTTGTAAGAAGTAATATTACCTTTAACACTAGCAGGATGTTCTTTCATTCTATAAATTTCTCTTTTATATATAATAATGTTTCCATATGAAGTTATAAGAAGAAGAAGAATAATTCCATTTTAGATCAAACTTACCACGAGTAGAAGATGTTAAGTTCATTGAATATTTTTTTAATGATTCAATATTCTCTATCATAATTTTAACATGAAAATACAATAATAATAATTTTGTAAGTTTTGTACACATCTATAAGATTTAGACATTCTAAGAAAGCAACAGGTGTTGAAAATACTTGTCCTACTGAAACTAACTAGATAAGACTAAAAAGTCCACAAAATTAGTTCAAGAAAACAAGTATTTGTCAATAAAAGCAATAATTAAGAAGTTGAGAGTGCAATAAACAACACATAGTACAAGAGGATCTAAGTTCAGATTTAAGATTTTTGCTTGTTATATAACTATTAAATGGCTATGTCAGATTATAGTAGTGTCAATTATACGAATATAGCAATTAAATATAATGTAACAATACAAATATGACGAATATAGCAATTAAATATGATGTAACAATACAAATATGACTCCCTTGACTTTGCACCACCAACACCATCACACTTTTTGCCATAAACAATTAATTTAAGAGGGAAAAGAAAAAAGCATTGAATGGTCAGCTCTTAAAATATGGGTCTTCTGCTAACTTTAAACTTAGTGGCCTTAAGACAATCAAGTTTCCACCTACTTTAAATTTTTTTTCTTTGGTGTCATTAAAACACTATTTTGGAGTGTATATAATATCAAATTAGTTCATAAAAGTAAGCGCTAATGTAAAAATGGTAGTTTGAATGAATCTAACACCACAAAAAATTAACCTAGCTAAAATAAGGATGCAGAGTTGAAGACCACAAATTGTTTTAGTTTAACCTACACAATCCCAAAGTTGATGGTGCTCTTTTGCATTTTATATTAGTTACAACAATTCCAAGCAGCTAACTAGCTAATGCCTCATCCTCAAACACGAGTTGCTTATATATAAGATATATATTTAAGCACTAGATTGTGCTTAAAGATATACTTGTTATATTCCCTAATTGAATTAATTAATTAACATAAGCAACAATTCAATTAATGGGAAACAGAAAAGCCAAGTATAATAAGATGTAATAGGCTAGATTCTACTATGAAAAGATTTTTTATAAGCACCAATTGCAGACCACAAACTGTTTTATTCTATTCTCCTTAATGCCAAATTTGCTCGTGCTCTTTTGCACTTCATCTTATTGTGTGCCTATTAAGAAAACTTTAAAGAAAATTTGATTTTAGGTTAAGTATCAAGCTTATTATAATCCTTTTTATTTATTCTTATTAACTAAAATCTCAATTTAGTTAAATTTGTCCAAAATACTTTATTTTGTTATTGATTATTGAGTTGAATTAGTATGTAAAATAATGAAAATTGGAATAGACGTGCACTTATAAACTATATTTTTAGTAGTCATTGAGATAGTCGACATGACTAAAAATTGCATATTATTTACACACATTAAGCCTAAATATGTGCTTTTAAACCTAAAAGCAATATGCTCTTTTATTATTTGTTGTGTGCTTTATCATTTGTAGTTTGACAATTATAGAACTTGCTTTTATTATTCATATTGAAATCATATTCTTAAACATGAGGCATTACAATTATAAAGGCATTTAGATTTGACCATTTGTTTCCTATTTTTCTTTAATTATTACTTACCTTGTTTTATCCCTTAAGAGTAACCAATTTTGAGTTTTAGCTTTTTCTTTGATTGATAGTAGCCATATTGATAGCCCATTACCCTGTTTTTCTTGAAGACTTTTTCTTCTATCTTTGAACTTTAAAAAAATTTGTTTTTGCTTGATTACTTAAACTTGGATTATATTGAAGAATTTAAAAAGAAGGTTTGTTGTGCTTATAACTATTGGTGCATACTAATCACTAAATTTGTTTCTTCTTAAGTTCATTGTTGTTACAACCTTATATTCTCTCCAAAGTGGCTTAAATTTCAAGTTAAAAAAAAGAGAAAAAAAGCTTAGAGAGTGAGAAGAATTATTATTATGCTAGTTGAAATCTTTGTTTGAAAGACCTATGCTATGAAGAACCAAGTTTTATGTGTCTTGGTTATGTAAATTTTCATTACTTTATTACCACTTAAGTATCCTTTCCATACCTTTACTTAAGCCCCATTACATCTTGTTTAAAAGATCTTTTGATTTTTTCTTCTAGTTTACTTATTAGTGGTGGAGATGTGATTTTATTGCAAGCTTATAGTTAATATTCCTTCTATATATAGATTTGAGAGTTTTATCAGATTTTCCCCCTAAAAATTTTTACTGAATTGAGTGAATCCCTTGTTAGGGTGTCGAATTTTGTGTTTTTGATTTAAAAAAATGTCAATTTGATTACTATTGTTATTAATTTATGGAAGTTTGTTCTATAATGGCTAAAGTATAAATTGTATGTTGATTTAGTTCATAAGATATGACAATTTAAGATGTGGATGGATAAGTTGAGATTGAAAAGGGATGGATGTTTTTAAGTTTTAATGATTTGGATTATGATTTTCTTGAGGACAAACAAATCTTAAGTGTGGGAAAATTTGATAAATTCATAATAGACTATGTTTTTAATCTTATATTTAATACATTTTCTTTGATTATTTAGAAGGACAAGTTTGTAATTATAGAGAACATTCTTGTGTGTTACTTGTACATGAATATATGAGGGATCGTTGATGGGTGTCGAAACCACCAAAAATAAATTACCTACTACTCTAAAAGATTTGTAAATAGTGATGAGCAGGGTCAATCCTATAGAGACTGGTCAGGCTTATTTTTAAAGTGCTAGAATCGAAAAGCAAGGGGTTGAATTGAACAAAAATAAATAAAACAAAAAACATGCAGCAGTAAACTAAAATGAAATCAATAGAAAACGAACGCAGCCAAAGGTATAATTCTCAGTAAGAAATTCTTATGTTTGATCATTGATTCTAAGATTACTTTATAATTTCATATT
>JAOQMS010000180.1:7060574-7080264 GCA_027563885.1 Erythroxylum longipes | reverse complement strand
TCAGAGTTCAATAACTAGGATTCTGTAAACCAAGAAATAAAAGTTTAGTTACCCAACATCACAATTCTTCCTAACTATTTGGGATCGTCGTTGGCCTTCTTTTCTCTCCCTTTTACGGTACTCTTCTCTCTGCCATCAACCCCCTTCACTGTTGCTTGATTTTACAAAAACTAAAAACCTCTAACTATTCTTCATTCACGGCAGCAAGCTCTCTTCTATATACACTATTCATGATGTGACAAATAAACATTAAGCTTTGGCCATCTATTCACGCTACTCACCTCTGCTCCCTTGTTTTCTCACTGCCGCCACCCCCTTTTATTTTCTCTGCAGCCACCCCTCTCTATTTTCTCTGCAGCCACCCCTCTCTCCACGTTACTATTCACTTCTTAAAAACCTACACATAACCCCCTTCCAACGAAAACATTTTGGGCTGAATGGTTTTATGAATTAATTCTTGGTCCACAGGTCTGTTCACACCGTTTAAACCCAAGTTCTATTCTTGTGCGACGTCTTTTGCCTTATAATTCCAACTTGCTGCGTTTCATGCTTCTGGTTGTTGCACAAGGCCGTGTCTGCTTAGGTTCAATGCCTAGTTCAGCTCATTTTGTCCCAAAATTGTCGCAGTTCTTTCTATTTGGTTCCAAAGCACACCTTAACATAAAACAAGATTAATTCCCATTAAGTATAACTTCAAACCTCAAGAACAAAGAAGATTAACACATAAAAAGATAGAAAATAAGGACACTAACATAAACTTAAACCTTTTTAATGATATGAAACCAACAAAGTGAAATTATTTATGCTCATTTATTCATAAATTTATTCATCATTTTTTTGACAATGAAAATATCAAAATAAGTCACAACTACTTGATGTATGTACATTTTACACAAATATTATTATGATGTTTATCAAATATATGTCCTCAAAATTCATAAAGAAAATCACCAACACTCATAACTAGTTATTTCAACATTTAAAATCACCAAAACATTCAAACTCATAGTAGATTGTCTTTATTAGTATGCTTTCACAGATAAAACAATTTCTAAAAATAAATTTCAATTGATAAATTTATGACAAAATTTATAAGCTTATGTATGGAATATAATCTCTCCTCACACTTAAGGTAAACATTATGCTTAACATATCAAGCATAAAGGAACAACAACAATGAAAAAGGGAAAAGAAATAAGAGATAAGAGGACTTGAACTTTCCTGATTTCAAACACATGGTCCAAGTCTTGATGGAATTTTATTGTATGCATTTTCCATTACATCATAGTTTGAATTGACGAGACATATAAGAAAATGCGAGTCAAATAAAAAAAGTGCCAAAATACATATAGAAATGATCAATAAATAATAAAAATGAAAATATAAGTATAAAGGAAAGTCAATCCTACGGAGGAGGATGAGGCCCTAGCGGCAATGTGTAGGACACTATCACCCAGGAGTACTGTGTTGTGTTGATAGAGGTTATATCCACCAAATCTCTTATATATGACTATATGACCACTATTTACATATTATCCTAGTCAATCATCTCTTGGTCCACAATAAGAATTGTGGCCTTCTGACCTGATGGTACAGTAAGCTCCTCTATGTCTTGAATATCTTCACCCTCATTCTCCTTCTCTCTAACTAGCTTATTAGGCCCTGCATCTACCTCTAGTGCATGCCCAACTACAACAGCCTTATGTTCATTTTGTTGGTGCTTCAACTCCTTATAAGCATTGAATGATCACCTATCCAATGCCTATATTTCCTGGTATAAGATGATGTAGTTAGATGGTTTTGTTGATCTGGTGCTTGGAGGTAATGGTGCAATTGATACGTAATCCACACCCACAGTTTGATCATCTTAGGTGAGACCCTCCTCTTCTACTGATTATGGTCCACTAAAAAGTATAAAATGCTATCACCTCCTTTCTGCTCGAAGCTCCACCATGCGTATGACTCATAGAATATCTTTTGTGAGAGGCGTAAGAGTTCTAACCAATTCCAAACCAAGCTTGTCTCTAAGCACTCCCAGCCTTCTCATAATCCTAGTGATCATTGATTTGTTATTTATTATGCCAAAGTTAGCTCGATGTAAGTATCCTCAAACTAATTAGATGAAAGAAAGCCAAAGGTAATTCTTCTTCCTTCAGCACATATAGTAGATGAAGAAGAGGTCTCTACGGCTCACCGTGTTTATGCTCTCCCTTCTAATACAAAGTGAGTGCACAAGAAATTTATGCATTTACCTCATCATTAGGAACTAAAACCCCAAGGACTTAGACTTTGTCAGAAGGGAAGGCCTTATTATGGCTATCGTGTGCCAATAATTTCTGGATTTTGCCTCTGACTAGTCCAATCTAGGGATATCCTACTGAGAAGTAGGATCTGAGCATGTTCCTCAATGAATAGGTTAGAATAGAACTTGAACTGGTTGTAACTAAAGATATAGTCTATACCTAAAATATGAACATAAGGATTGAGTCATTCTTTTATAACATCTTGGTATTATTGATCTCCAATATGCATATAAACTCCTAAGTCAGCTTTCTATAAACTGGCTTCTGAATGTTAAAGAACTCGAATCTTTCCTCGATGAAGATAATCTCTTTTACTCCGTCTACCAGGTCCACCTCCTATAGGACATCCCAATTGATGTACCTAGGTGCCTTGAACTATTTAGTTCAATAGGGCCATAACCACTTCCTTTGAGTCTCAATGGTGAAGTGGAGTAGCGAGTAGTTAGTTGCTCTTATAACACTTATGGCATAATGGTGTTGCCTTCGGTGCGCCTCTTTGGGGCACAAGTCTTGGGTACTGTAGGTCAAGACGTGGAGGCAGAGTTTACCGACCCCTAGGTCTCTCATGCGACAACTACCCTATGGACCTCCAAGGAGGTCGTGGTGATCCTCGCCTTGTCATAATATTCTAATATGAAGATAAATATTAATTAGTGAACAAAAAATGATACCAAGCACCATGTACATATAAGTGTTGAGTGTAGAGCAACATTATTGAAATAGAATAATATCCATATATGAAGCCATAATGTAATGCATATAGCATTAAAAAAAATGGTACATTAACTATAACATTCTTATATTCATATTCCCATCATTAATGCATGATGTAACTATCACTTGTTTCCTATAATGTAAAAAAAGTTAAACCAATTAAATGCTCTCCCATAGAGATATTATAAATTCATTAAAGATATGTATTCATTAAACTATATACTTTAAAATTCATCCAACCAATAAAATAATTAAAAAGCATAAAAGCAACTAATATATTTCACATTAACTATCTTTGACATAAATTTCACACACATTTCATATTTCATCCAAATTATTCTCCTAGCATCCCAATGCATAATTGATATTTAGTCAACTAAAAGAATAAATGATTATAATTTTAAATAATCCACAAAACACAAAAATATTAAAATTTAAGGTATAGTAGGAAAATTATCTGGTGACATTAAAAAATTGGTGAAGAAAGTGTGAAAATAATAACTAGACCAGACAAAATATGGTTGGGCAAGACTTAAAAGAGTAAAATCTCTCTAAAAGTCTAAGGAGAATATGAAATTCAAAGAAAACTAACGGAAGATGCAATGAAAAATGAGGAGGGATAGGTGGAAAATGCTATAATAATGAATCAAAGAAGAAAGGTCAAAATTAAAAGAAAGAAGATGAAAGTCTGAAAGTGAAAATACCCATAATCCTTGTGTTGATGGAAGTCTAAAAAATGAAAATAAAAATATCCCTAATTCTTTTATCTTCTTTATTTGTCAGTCTAAGATTTGGTTTTAATCACCTGCAAAAAGAAAGAAAAAATTCATTGGCACAAGGAGTCAAAATATAACATATAAGAAGTTGAAATAGAATAAAAAATGATAAAAAGGAGACCAAACATATAAGATTTTAAAAAAATAAAGAGTTATTGAAGAGGTCGAAATTTAATTGGAGATAGAGAATCAATAGAGATCCAAAATTGAATAAAACTAAAAAGTTTTGTGTTAGAGATGGAGTCTAAAACAAAGTACTAAAAAAAAGGATAAGATAGACTATGGTTAGATGCTAATTATGGTTGAACAAAACCTAGTTAGTTTATTACTTAACAAATTGATTTTTGTTTATAATCTTTGTAAATACAAATCAAATCAAAAAGCTGATCGATTCTTATTTTATTTGATTGAACCGAGCGATCCAATTTGATTTCAAAATTATTGCTTATAATTTATATAGAAACAGAAGGAACAATTGATTTAGTGTGGGAACTATGAACTACTTGTCGTGGCTTGGTCAAATCCAACTTTGTTGGAAAGTCCTTGCCACGATTACAATGGTCCATGTTCGTAATATCACTTAAATTAGAGAGACATTTGGACATTCATTTTCTCCTCTCCATGCATTGACATGTGGAGCAGCTTTTTGTTTACAACCTCCACGTCTTCTATCTTCTGTCCACGGAAAGCCAATTGTGTTTTTGTTAATCTTTTTTAGCTTTGGTTAGGCTTTGTGCCAGTTGGTGCCCAAGTTCCGACCTCTCAGCTCTCCCTATTAAGGTAAAGGAATATCAATAAAATCCTGAAAGATTATCCAATTTGCTCCTTTCTCACATTCGATATACTCCCCTTGATTTTAGGTGTAAGTTTTCAGTTAAAACTTTCTTTTTCTAAAAAAAGTTGTAACTTCTTAAATACAACTTCTACTATGATCAACTTACTTAAGTTATAGTTTTCGCCTACTATCACCAGGACTTCAAAAAGAAATAGTTGCTCGTATTTGATAACATAGCTTAGGCATGTTTTCTTGATGCTCATATATTTTCTTGATGCTTCATCTGTCTATTGCTTAGTTTTGTTAAGCTAAAAACATAGTTATTTTTAACTAATGACACGTCCAATTTCTAACACAACCCATATCGCTAAATAGAGAAAATTTACATTAGATTGGCAACTAGTTATCTACATATACCCTACATTAAGTTTTCAATTACACATACAGATTAACCCATTCCAGACCCTGAACATAACTGCTTTCAGGCCATCCCAGACCTTCCATCCCAAACTCCATAAAAAATGGTGGCTCAATGGCTTCCATTGAGAGTGTTGAACTTGGACTATTGGTCGGACCTCCTTCTGTTCTTTCTGAAAGCTGTTGGATTTGTTTCTCTCTTTCAGACAGTTGGTCTTTCAGCTTCAAAACCTGGGAGTCCAAAATTTGCCATGAGAATAATAGAAAATCTAAAAAGAATCTTAATTATGTTGTACTTGGGCCCAAAAAAGAGCCCAATCTACAGCATCGTACGAACTGGAGCGTGATATTTGTTGCTTGAAACTAACGTTTAGTAGATTTTCTTGTTTTTTTCCTTTTCAACTGAATTTCCCAGGTGGCAGTGTTCTGTTCCTAGTCAAGTTTGTCTACTTCATGATTATTTGTCCTTTTTAGTTCCGTTTCCTCAAAGTCTTATCGATCCGTGCTTTTACTTCAAAGTCTAAAACTCATGCACATACAAAAGATGGTGGGTCTTATAATCATTATTAAAACTCAGACAAGACATATTAACTTTTTTATTTTCTTTTTGGGTTTTGTTTAGGGAACAAAATGAAGTAGATGGTCATAAATTGCGGAATTAAGCGGCATTATAATATTTTCTTTATAGAGATAAGAAGGGCTTGGCTTAAGTGTACATGTGGCACAGAACAGAATATCACGAAACAGAAGAAAAATTGTCAGAACGAAAACAACTCTCTAAATCCTTGGTTGTTTTGCTGTTTAAGAATCTAAAAACATGCCAGATGGAGAAAAAAGTATTGCAACGAAACACTCTGTAAAGGAGAAAGCCTGAGATTTTGAGGACTAAAACTTAAAACCAGAGCTAAGAGGATACCAACCTCAGATTCAAGACGACATTTTTCAACGACAATATGTTCATGGGCAGACTTCAATTTAGTATACTCTTCCTCTAGCTTCTTGTTCTTCCAACGAGCCCTTCGGTTTTGGAACCACACTGCGACTTGACGAGGATCGAGTCCGAGCTCAGACGCCAGCTTGTCCTTTCTCTCAGACTCTAGTTTATGTTCACTGCCAAAATTTATCTCGAGAAGGTTCAGTTGCTCTGCAGTGAGCTTTCTCTTCTTCATCCCGGAAATTCCATCATCACCACCTTTATTCTTCTTTCGTCGCCGTCGAGGCTTAGATTCACCTGTATCAGCCAAAGATGAAGGTTAACGACATGGATTAACATGCAAAGAGTAAGCAAGTGAAGTGTAGCTAGGTGACCTTGTTGTGGAACCATTTTAGTGTAAAATCCAGGGTACATCTGTGATATGAGTACCATATGATCATCAGCTTCGCAACTCATCTTAAATTTGCCCCACCTTTTCTTTCTGTCTTTGTGCTGCAATCAGACGAGTGTTGTTATATTCTTGTTACAAGGACTGAGAATGGTCAAGAGGAAACACGCGGCTGATTTATATAAGGGGTTGAGTAAGAGTCGAGGACTCTTTTGTGTTACCGTGACTTTTTTTTTTTCACTGACGTAAGGACTTCATATTTGTGAGAATTTCGAAAATGCCATTCATTAGGTAAAAGAAAAAACATTCTATAAACTTCTAGAACATTTTATCATAAAAGTTTACGTAATAGAGTTACCATTAAATTAATACAAATAATATACTAGTTCTACTTGGTACTAATTTGGCTAATTGAAGTTGGAATAGGGTGTTTAAATTGCAAGATGGATTATATTCAATAATCAGGTGGATAACTAAAAGATTGATATATAGAAATTAAATATTAATTTATTTAATGAGGGCCAAGAAAGATAATTCCTCTTTGGTTCTTTCTAGTTTCTAGTCCTTGCTGCTAGGGGAGCAGGAATAGTTAGGCTTTCCTAGTTAGGTGATTAGAGATAAAATACTGAATGGGCAACTAATGAATTTTCAGTGTGTGAACCAAAATATAGCACACAGACACCATCTTGTAATTTCACGAAGGTTTTGGGATCCCAAACTTAGGGCCAGAGACTGACCACCTCGAAGGTAATAAACTATAAAAGTACGGTTGGCCTCTGGATTTGGACATGCAAGTCGCTTTTGTTGTCCAATTGGGTTGTATTCTACTCCTCCTCCTCCTACTGTGCCTTTACCTAGCCAAGCCATACTCATCCACTAGCTTTTAGCTTTGGCTTCTAAGACAATGCGTGGCTCGAGATGTGAAAATTTCCGATTCAGCCTTTGGTTGGTTGGTGAGGACTACACAACAACTAAGAAACACAATATTTTTAAAACGGATTTCTTTTTATATTTAATTCAAATATTATATCGAAAATATCTTACAATATTTTAAAATTATTTTAATAAAATATTATATAATTAATATTACTCACGTAAAATAATTTATGATTTCATATTTTAGAAATTTCAATATAAAAATATAATGAAGAAATATTTTTAAAATGAATAAAGTTATATATAAGTTTGTACGTTTGACCATCACTAGTAGATGTCGTCATCCTTGACGTATGGTTAATCACTTAGTGCCCTCATTTTGAGACAAGAGTAATTAATACCCCACTAGTTACATTTTATTCCACCCCTTTGTTTACTCAAATGGATAAGTAGATGTTTTGTTATCGAAAACATATATCAACATAAGTGCGGATTACTCAAGTCAATTCACACATTAAACAACAGACAAGGTTAAAATAGAGTCAGCAAAACCTGTGTCAAAATGAAACAAAGTATACGTATATGTGCCCAATCAAGCGATGCTTACATCTTGATTAGTTCATTTTCTTAAACTGATTAAAGTAAACAAATACACATTAAATTAAGAGACTTCAAGGGTATTCTCCTTTTTGTTCTTTTTCTTGATGTTTCTTTTCAACTAGTCATTTTATATGCTTTGATACACCAAATATAGAGAGGAGTCTCACCAAATATTAACATTGTGTTTTCTTTGTATTTGTTCACTACTCTTTATCTTCTCCAAGTAACGTTAGGAGTCTCACCAAATATTAACATTGTGTTTTCTTTGTATTTGTTCACTATTCTTTATCTTCTCCAAGTAACGTTACTTTCTTTTAGCCCTCTACCTTTTATCTATGTTTCTAATTCAAGTAGAATAAGAATAACAAATGAACTATAGTGGAAAACTCTGGCTGATGTGTCAATTCAATCAGGGAACACTAATAGCTCTCTCATCCATTAGGTCACTTTCTACCCCTTCTTTCAGCAGCTAAAATGCAACATGAAGACAGTGACAAGATGGTATAAAGATGAGTTGCATTGGCTTGACCCTACTTTCCCGGAATATTCAAGTGGAGACAAGAAAAGCATGCCCACTTTCTCCTTTCCAAAGAAAAAATCCCTTCATAATGACTCAGTAGACAACTAGACAAATAATAGGTAAGAAGAAAAGAAAAGAGTTGAAACGAAATTCACAAGGCATGAATTTTGTTGCACAACAATCACTTGAAGATATTTTTAATGTCAGGGGTTAGTAATTAGTAGCTTAACTTACTTCAAGGCAGGGACCAATGGAATAGATTTCCGGGAAGCTTATGGTTTAGTTCCTTCCTGCCACTATCAACTGACATCTTCTGAAACAACCCAACAAGCAAACATTATAAGAAATAAAAGTTTTAAGTATACCCCATCAGTTTGGCGGGAGAAGCAACAGATAATCCTCCAAAGGAGATAGCTAGTACACGTATATTTTCTAACGCTAAATGATTGCTCGTCCTTTTCGATGATCAATTGGAAGTGGGGTTGTTTTCTCTCTTTCTTTTACATAGTTTGCATGTGTTTTGTGGGTTGGATAGATGATTTCTGTGACCAATTGATTGCTCTCCGAACTTTTTCTCTCTTGGGGAATTGTCTTTTAACGGAATCACACTCTAGGTTACACTTGGAAAACATCATGTCAACGTCGTCAGAAAAATTGCAGGGATGATATGTACTTCGCAATGCATCTATCAATCTTCTATTGGCTACAGGTTGTGTGGGTGGGATCTCTCTTTTTATTTCGAAATGAAAATATCACATGTTAATATCACTATTAGACACTAAAACTTACGATATACATATAACTCCCCAAGTTTAATTATCTTTCACTTATAGTAAATGAAGCGGGAAGGTTTTTAGACACTTTCTAGAGCTTAGAAGTTTATTAATTTTTTAAGGAATGATCTATTTGACATATTTTTTAATTTTTTAGGTCTTAATTTTGAATTTTTAAATTGAGATTTGCGATTTAAAAATATTGTTTTTAAAATTTTGATTTGAATTTGATGCAGATGTGGTAAAATAAATGAATTTGTTATTACTGTATTGGATTGAATAACACTTTAGCTGGTTAATTAAAATACATAATTCAAGTGTTATTTTATATTCCTAAAATTTTATTCCGTACAAGATTTCCCAAAGCAACGAAGAAAAAAGAAGAGTATTCAACACTTTCTATTGGTTCACAATCACTCCCATCGACACCTACTCTCGTAGCTATTCTCTAGGGCTAAATGGCTGGCTCGAGCCAAAGTCCAAAGAAAATGAGAAATGGAGTGACAAAGGCAAGTTGGCTAAGTAAAGTGCACATGGGTCGCAACCAAACACTTTAACGCGTGTCAATCCCCCCAAAAACACGGGGGGACCACGTAGTTTATCCATCCACGTGTAACTTTCCAGTTTCACAAGACCCTGCCCTCCAATCACAGCCTTTCTTGGGTTCACGTTTCACTTTTAACGGTAGCCGCCATATTTTAACCTCCACGTTCCTTATAGTTTAGCGTTAGCTAGTTGGTAATCGGGCACATAAACCTCGTCACTTCAATTAACCTCATAACTATGTCCAAGTTGTTCAGTTCTCAATAAGTAATAATGAGGTATTCGAGCTCATGGTTTCCTTTTCCAACGTAGTCTTCAATTAAACAAAACCACTTGTGTTTCTTTAGTTTATATCATATTAATAAGCCTTTAATAATTGATTTCTTAGAATTAAAATTAAAATGGACACATAAAGATATGTTTGCTCACTTAGTTATTTGTTTCATTACTCATACTAATTATTTTTTTATTCACTTCATGTCATAATTTATTGTTGATAAATTAATTTAAATTTGTTACGTACTTTTGAGTTATTAATTTATTAAGTGATTTATTTACATGATTTCAAATTATTGTATAATATATATCAAGATCAATGTATGTCCTAAAAATAGTAATTATGAGTTCATAAGTTATTTAAAAATTTCTTATAAAAAATTCATCCAGAAATTAATATGTAAAAATCTTTTTCCCTTTGTTAGATTTTTGGATTTGATAAACTGGGTACTTATCAAACAAAGTTATAGTTTGGTAGTATCTTTTTACACGTCCTTCAGTTTGCGTCTAATACCGTGCTTGCGTGGGAATTATTTGTTTTACGTCTTCAATTGGCAAGTCCAAAACTAGAGAAGATTAAAGGACTTCAAAGCTTTGGTCATAAGAGGAAATAGCTAGGCTAAGATGAAAAGGATGATAAGAGGGTGCCAAAGGTCTCCATTCATTTTATCTACTCTGTATCCCTTATCTGTTTGACTTCATACATGCTTCAAAATCTACAAGTCAGTCTAAACATGTCTGCTACTTTCTTTTCGTCAAATTTTGCAAATACAAATCAGGATAGAAGTGGATAAAATGCATATTCTTTAACTGGGGAACAGTTGAGAGTGAAGTTGGAGCAAGGGGTACTGTTTAGCACGGCAATAGCTCTATCAATCATGGAAGAGTTTTTTGACAGCGATAATTTGGACCACTTGAATCAATGTGTGACACCTATCATAGGAATTATAAACTGAAAGGAGAAGAGGGGATTACTTCTTATATAAGAAGAGAAGGTGATCTGGCCGGAAGGTTAAATGGTGCTTTTTTTGACAGGGTTCAATCAATTTGGGTAACAATCAACTAGCACCATATTACAAAGTGAGTTCTTAGAGAGTTTCAAGAACTCAAACCCATGACCTCTAACCACCTTAAGGGGCAGGATGGATATTTCTAACCATAATTGTTGATGTTTAATTATTTTTCTTATAATATATAAAGTGGTAAGAAAGGATAAGGATGAAACTTGAGAGAGATTAAACATTTGATAGAGGAGAAGAGATAGATTCTCTCTTAAGCAGACAGCTTAAGTAAAATGTGTCCTACTCTTTTGATATGCGCATGGTGTGGTGCTGATTCCCTTTAGCTTGCTTTTTCTGGGACTTGTTTATATATTTCAATAAGGTTTTGTTTTAACCAAAAACAAATAAGTCTTTAAGTTTAAACTAATGGTGTCATCATTATCCCGACACCAGCAACTCTTGTTTCCCGTCTTGCAAACTTCACTTATATGCTTCATGGTTATAGGGTAATCAGATTTTCTTTTCTTTTTTGATTTGGCCTAATCTAAGTCTTCCCCTTGATTAAGAAAAATTACTCGATCCCTAAACATCTAAAGCACCTATCCCATTTGGGACCATCGTATTAGACATTTGTCATCCATGTCTGAACAACATTGAAAATATGGTGGTCCCCTTTCTTTCTTATTAGCTTTAGATATTGGCAATGGTACAAATAGGGAAAAGTTGCATTTCAAGTTGATTAGATTTCATCTTTGAAGCTTATTTAAACTCTTTATTATAATATAAGGGGAAGGGGGCTAGTACTTTTTTTAGAGCTATATGAGCATTTATAGGTTCTGGTTCTGGTTCCCTCCTGATTAGGTATGGTATCCACAATATAAAGCTAAAAGCTAGAGAATGGTTATCAATCAAAATCATTTTACTAATCTAAGTATCAAGAATTAGATTTCGTTAGTATGACACCCTTCTACCCTCTCATCCACATAAAAGATATAGAGTAGGGAGCTAATATGATTAAAAACCAGCAACTTCTTCCATGTGAAAATGAAACTGCATACTAGGGATGTGGATTGCCACTAGATTTTGAGTAGCACGTACCCAAATGATGGTATAATCTATTTCTTCAAGTCAATTTTGTTTGTGTTGTACATGCCACGCACAGTCTCCATCCATGTTTCCCTCCTTCCACACCAAAATGTTTCACGTTTTCTCCTTTAAGTTCGTGCCACGTTTTATTACGTCAAGTTAGTATAAACAAAAAACTACAAAAGTTACGCCCTAGATTTAATAATTTTAGATTTCAACAACCCTTGAATTCCGCCTTAAATTAGGCTCGTAACTGGGTTAGTTATGACTTGCATTGTATTTTATTAGGCTCTAAAATCAATGTCCTAGACATTAGCCTGCACATCAATTGAACTACGGACCAATAAGCAGGCAAAGCTTGGCAGCCAATATGGTTTTTAAGGGAGTGTTGTATGGAACATGAATCAAGTAATTAGCGAAAAAGAAACGTAGTATTAAAAGCAGTTAAAGTTTTCGAAAAAGATCTTTATGATATGATATGAAGAATTTTCGATACGGGAATGATACCACAAACACTATGGAGCCAGTACAGTGTTACAGTCTCATTAAACAACTTAGTCATTGGCTATCAAAATGAGGGTCAAGTGCTTAAAAAGAAAGTTGATAAGAAATAGAGGCTTTACCAGTTTCTCACTGAAAGATAATCCCTTCCTAACTCGTCACTGACCTATTAAAAGTTGAAGTCCACATATACAAACCTAAAGTTAAAATCATTATATTCCCCCCCAATACGTAAAAAGCAAGAAATCTCGCCAACAGCTAAGTTTGTATCTTCTGGAGACCTTAGCTTATAATAATCAAAGATTCTAATCTTTCAGTAAAACCCTTATTCTATTCTTCTAGTTTATGATTAACCATAACAGACCGTACGAGACGTGGCTGGTGGATGTAAACTAGTGGGATATGTGTCCTAAACAGTCACGATTGCTTCTATTTTTGATGATCTTTACTATCTTTTTACGTACTTCAAAGCTGTCTTTTCTTTACTTCTGTCAATTGCCTCATCCTTCCATTAACTTTAGCACATGGTAACCCACCAAGCAAAGCTAATCTTTTATTAATGATATAAATAGTCTTGCAACTTTAATTAGTGCAAACACTTCCTATGTTTTCGAAGAATACGTGTTGAGCTACAAGAGAGGACCCTTATGGTGTAGGTACGGATTCTCGCAGGCATTAAAGGGGGTATGGTATGGTGATTTCTAGAGTGGTCTCTCAGATGAATACTGGATCTTAAACTAAAAGATACTGGTTTCATGGTCACCTTTTCGTGTCCAAGTACTTTTGTGTCTCTCATGGTGGTCCATGCTATATGGGAAATTTATGGAGAGACTGAAGAAGTCATAGAGTTGGGGTGAAATGAAATGAACTTTGCCACAATCAATACATCAGTGAATTTCTCGATGGTCGGCCCCTACCTCAGGCTCGGGATTTGTTAGGAAACTTTTATGTCATGGATAGAATCATAGCCATACGTAAGGCAAGATGACTCATTTTGCTTAATGACTAAATTGTGGCAATTGTATATGCTAAGTAACAATTATCAGTTATTAACTATCGGTTGAGTCAAGTAGCCATAGAAAAGTATCTTAATCCTTGTTCTATTATCATGGATCACAATGCTTATTGGTTATATTCTTAGATTGCTAGTCTGCTTCGATAATCAAACAACATACGTAATCCCCTTAATTAGTTTGCGAATAAGCTAGAAAATGAATTGAAAGAAAATTGTTAATTACATAAGAAACTTAAGAAAATGAAAAATGATTTCCTTCATTTATTTTGATGGTATGGAATTTGTAATAACAAGTAATATTCATAAATGAGTAGCTTTCTTTTAATTGTAAAATGTTAAGAAAATAAAACCGAAAGAAAATTATAATTACAAGTACTTAATCTTTAAGATAATTCAATAAGATTTAAAGAATCAATGAAATATTAACAAGACTCTTTTTTTTATTTTTCATTTTAGAAAAATTGCAAAGTAACATTAAAAAATTATATATATTCCCTTTAGTTAGGTTATCAAGTTTTGTTTACTAGCATGTTAATGGAAGATAATAAACAGAAAAGGCAATCGTCCAATGGTTATTTTGAGCTAACATAGATAAAAGTGATGGTATTTCCCTACTCATGATGAATTTGGATGGAAATTAGGAGGCGACGAGGATCAATTGGCAATTGAAGGAGCATTTCACATCATTATTGGTTTAAATTAAATTAAAAGGAACTTTTTTTTTATATTAGTAGAATCTGTAATTGTTTTAAGTATTGTGGTAAATAAATTCTTGAGCTCAATCTCACTCAACCGGTCTAAAATATGGGTCAATGTAAATAGCCAAAGCTGAGGTCTGGATTTCTACTTCTGCAGATAGTACTTTTGCATTGGTCTGCCCACAAGTGACAACCCAACCCAAAAGGGAGGGGAAGTGAAGTTCAAACTCGACCCGATATGAATTGGGTCGACTAGAATCCAAAAAATCCATGTAATTTTAAGTACAACAACATAATAAAATTATTGTTAATAAAATAATTTACAACGTCAAACAAAGACAAGGATGACGTCATTCGTCTTACTTGTCATTTTACCAAACAAACCTCCTGATGTAAACGGAACACTATATATAGTACACATACATTCCATAAAGTGCCAAAAATGGCGGCACAAAAAGTACGACGTCGTTTCCATATATCCGAGCCGACACGTGGCCTGTTAATTAAAAGTCAAACGCCTGCAAGTCTACCAAACTCCCGTACATATCCGATTGTGAATTTTAACTAAAGTCACTCCAGAGTATATATATTAGAATAAAAAAACACTAGCCGGCGATTATACAGTCCTTATTCAGACCGGATCCGCGCTTAAAACGACAGTTTTTCTAGTGTTTGGGGTTCCCAGTTCTAGCCTGGAATTGGGAGGAAGGATCGATTTGGTTGATATGGGCAAAGGAGGTGGTTGCGTGCCCAGCAAGAAGAAACAACCGGCCGTCATCTCCGACGACTCACTTGGCCGTCCTGGAGAAGCTCCGATCCGGGCCGAGGACCACGCTACTAACAGCGCAGCCACCACCATCCCCGCGACAGAATCGAACGCGCCGTCCACGCTGAAGATATTCATAGTGTTCTACTCGATGTACGGACACGTTGAGGGTTTGGCGAAGAGGATGAAGAAGGGAGTGGATGGCGTAGATGGAGTGGAGGCCGTGCTCTTCCGCGTACCGGAGACGCTGGCGGCGGACGTCTTGGAGCAAATGAAGGCTCCACCGATGGACGCGGAGATTCCGCTGATCAGCGCGGCTGAGCTGGCGGAGGCTGATGGGTTGTTGTTTGGGTTTCCGACGAGGTACGGTTCTATGGCGGCACAGATGAAGGCGTTTTTTGATTCGACTGGTCAGCTGTGGAAGGAGCAGAAGCTCGCCGGGAAGCCCGCCGGATTCTTTGTTAGTACGGGGACGCAAGGTGGCGGTCAAGAGACGACGGCGTAAGTTGTTAATGTGATGAATTTTGATTGTTTGGTTTGATTAGAATTTTGTTTGTTAGAATTGTTCAACGTTTTTATACAATTTATGTAATTGGGAGCAACATTTGGCTTGCCGTAGACTTAACTAGAAGTGAATCATTCAATAGATTAAAGATTGGAGGAAATTGGCAGTAGTGGGTGCTAGGCGTAATATGACCTGATTATGGAAGATGATAACAGTAAATTGAGGAAGATTTTTAAATATTCGACTATCGTTGGGCTTCGTGAATTTGAGTATATTATGTTTTGTGCAATTATGGTGTGATGGAATATGTCCATGCTTGAATCTATGGTACCACCGAGTCGTTTTGAGATATGTTCAACAATATGGCTTTGCTCTATGAAATGGCAACTTGAGTGATTCCAAACATCTGGAACATAAATATGTTTTTCGATCCATGCATTATATTGCCATTGGGTTAGTTTGGTTGAATTCTAGGTAAGACGATTTTTGCCTGAGAGTTCTTTATATAACAAGCGAGTTTTTTTAATTTCTCGAAGTTTTTCACTATTTCAGTTTGTTGTATTCCCAAGTCAGGCTAGGTTTTGGATTGCTACCAGAATAAGTATGGAATAATAATTGATTGCTAAATGACTCTGAAGAAGAAAGAATTCTACAATATCTGAAGTTGACATGGTTCTGGGATACAAATGGCTTGGATATTAGCCCCTGAGCCTTCTAGGTTTTAGCACTTACAGGTGTATTTGATTAGGGCATAAGCAAATTCTATATGGGATTACTTCGCTAGGTCTTTGTTGATGTTGAGTGCTCTGATGAAGAGTTCACGCACAGCTGTATTTACGTGTGAAAGATGCTTTTGACTTGTTTAGAGCTAAAAAAGTATAGAATCAATCCACCATTTCAGAAATTTTGCACTTCATCCTTTGTTGTGAGGCGAGTTGGAAATTATTCTACTTATTTTCTACCATCTATATACTTATTAAGCTAAAAGGACGTGCAGTCAGATTAAGGACAAGCTACTTTCGTAACATAATCTCAAATTAAAGGCTATATTGAAATGGCTTTCTGAATGGCCAATATACACTTACTCCATCCTCTGTTTTTCTTTCATTTGGGGCAGATGGACAGCAATTACCCAATTAGCCCACCATGGAATGCTATTTGTTCCTGTTGGGTACACGTTTGGAGCTGGTATGTTCAAAATGGATTCTATTCGAGGGGGCTCTCCTTATGGTGCTGGAGTTTATGCTGGTGATGGCACAAGAGGGCCAAGTGAAACCGAGCTTGCTCTTGCAGAACATCAGGGCAAATATATGGCCGCTATTGTGAAGAGGCTTGCTAAGGTTTGATGATGTGTTACTGAATCTTTTTCTGCCAGTCGTTGAATGCATTGATTTGTAATAGGTTATGTTCACCTGATGCTGTCACTTGGAAGAACAATTGCTTGTGCCACAGTCAGTACTGTCAGATCTCTCTCCTGATTTCCTTATGTGAGGGTCGCTGTACATGGTTTTCCATTCTTCAACAAATAAAACATTTGAATGTGCAGGATGTATTCTTTTGTGTATTTGTTGTTTCTTCACATGGAACTAGGTGTAATAAACTCTGTATTTGTCGCCCGTCTTGAAACATATCTTTCCTGGTGGTTTGAAACTCTTGTTTGTGCGCATTCATTTGTAATCTTCCACCATCAAGTACCCACTTTTGGCAAGTTATTATGAAATGAAACAACCCGTTCCAAGTTCATAGCATTTCATCAAGAAGATTGAGTTTATATTCTCCCCTCTCAATTAATTGAAATTCAAGCCCCTTGATGTTAATTCAAGGGGAAAGAAGTGAGGACATATATTGATGAGACATTTTTCTGTATGTTAAATCACATCATCCTCTGTAACCAAGTTTGGTAGTGGGTCAGATCGATCTTGGAAAATGTGGCGAGAGCTAACTCAAAGTTCGGTTGAGCTTATGCTATGCAACCTAAGCTTAGGCCTGAGCTTGAGTGGGCTATCTAAAATAATCAAGCAATTGGGTCATTTGGGTCTTTTGAGTTGGATCTTGGGCAGACCTCTCAGTTCCAAGTTCAACTTGAATATTGATTAAATTGGTTTTGATCTGTTGATTGCGGATCAGATGGGATCAGGTCGAGTTGGACCTTGAGTCCTATTGTCTTGTCTACTCGTAATATTTTGGTGCAAAAAAGCAAAAACATAAACGAAATCGCATGAGCATGCAAAACCTTTTGTATCACGCAGGTGGTGGCCATCAGTCATTATTACTTGCCATATAGGATTTAATAATAATAATAAATATACGATTAGTATAGTAGATAATGGACAAAATTGTAATTAATATAGTAATACAAATATATTAATTAACTAAAAAAGATGTCATTCTATTGGAAGGAAAAGTTTTCATATTCTCTCCCCTTGTCATATTCATTATTTGAGAATGTCAACTTTTAACTTTCAATATAACTTTGCAAAGTTTTTTTAAATGTATTTGGTAATTATTACCTGTTATCTTTTATTGTTTTTGTGTTACTTACCAAGAAAGGATGCAAATGTGGTATCAAATAGCTATTTTTATGCTATTTATACAATTGTTTTTCTGTTTGGAGTATTGTGATTAAAGTAAGGTGCATTGTCAAAAATTTTTTTAATCACAGTTCGATATTATAACGGTTAATACAATATAGATAGATGTTTCGATCAGTTATAATGAGTTTGATATAATAAAATTTTAAGAATTGCATATAAATTTATAAGAGTTTTAAGTAATGATGTTATTGTGAGAAAAAAGATGTAAAATTTTAGAAGCTTTTGTTGTAAATTATTTATGAAATATAAAACAAAGTTTTATAATTAACATGATTCCAACTGGGCTAGTATTGTTTAGTGAAAGTCAGGGTGGTGAAGAGACATTAAGACTTTGAAAAGAAAAACAAGCACGAAAATTTGTATATTCTCCCACTTTGACTGTTGAGGCATTAAATGAACATTCTTGAGTGTTGTTGACATCTCCTTCTCGTATTGCTGAGCAGACACGAATGGTTTGGTCAATTATCCTCTTCCGTCCTAGGCTCATCAACATCAAACTCACCGACTTCTTCAGCAACTAAAATATAATACCTCTCAACCTTTTCACTAAGCTCATATGTCACATTACTTCAATGTCGACGTTTAGTATTGAAATGCAGTGGTCATTTGAGAAAGCTTATCAAATACTTACAGATTAATAGTTAGGCATTTTATATATCACCCTCCAATTATCACCCCCTTTTTGTTGCCATAATATATAAATAATTTGTATAATAAAAGGCCAAGATGCAATGTCGACCCTCATTACCCATTGCAATGTAAATTATATAATTGTCTTAAGTTATGGTTTCGACAAATTACAAAGAAGGTGGTTATTATTTATCTTGTGGTGATGGTTTTTTTTATTTATAAAAGTGTGGTATTTAATGTAAGGAGTAATTCCATAATTTTACCATATAGG
Organism: Erythroxylum longipes; assembly: GCA_027563885.1. Lineage (NCBI taxonomy): Eukaryota > Viridiplantae > Streptophyta > Magnoliopsida > Malpighiales > Erythroxylaceae > Erythroxylum > Erythroxylum longipes. The sequence goes on along the minus strand of JAOQMS010000180.1, from coordinate 7,061,302 downwards.
CATATTATAAACTTGTGTTAAATAAAGAACCCTAAACCTATATTTAATTATAATGAACACAATTAATCATAGGAACATGTAGTTAATTATGTACAAGAAAACCTATAATGGATACAGTTTTGTACATAAAGTGTACTAATATGTGTCCTTTATATTATCCCTTAAAAAAATCTAACTTAAACATAGTTAGATACACGTCTGTATACTAAGTTTCGTGCTTAGTTTTCTTTAATATAAATATAGTTTGGCCTATAGATATGTACCAAATCATTTCCAATATCTAATATCACGTGTTTTTAAATAAGTGAAGGTGTTACTTATATGTAATAACTAATGATATTTTTTATATATAGGCTTGGTATAGGGTGTATATAATCCTTCTATAGTTTGCTTTAAAGCATGATTTTTTTTGTATTCAGTCATGGTATTCCCATAATAAAGTGTAGGTGTTACTAATTTTAATAAGTGATTATATTTTTTGTACATAGGCATGATACTAAATATATAAAGTCCTAGTATAGTTTGTATTAATTTATAGTATTCAATGTACTTAGTTATGATATTTCTATATTAAAAACAAGGTATTACTTATATGTAATGGGTGATTGTAACACCCCACTCCCACCGAACCCGAACCCGATATCGACCGTGATATCCGAATCCGTGCCCCGCGAGGGTGACGTGTCACATCACTTAACACTAAACAAAAGTCGGTATAAATTTTTTTT
>JAOQMS010000180.1:7021793-7036952 GCA_027563885.1 Erythroxylum longipes | reverse complement strand
AAATTCTAATCTATTTTCAAGCATGATAATTTAATAAAATAAATAAAATAAAATAAAAATATAAAAATCCTAAAAGCGGGATCTAGCAATCACGACTTGCTTCTTCCTCCTTTGCTTTTCTTCCTCAGACCACCTTCGGCTCGCGACTAGTCACGACCGCGACTTTGCTGGTGTTCCCAGACTTGAACACATTTCACTCTTTTGATTATAACTTTGTCGTCCGACCTCCAAATGACCTGATTGAAGCATTGGATTCCTAACACATTTCTCTACCTCTACATAAAATTTTATAGCTTTTGGTATTGATTAGAAAAAGATTGATTGAATCAAATTGAAGGGATTGGTTGGAAGAGTGTGAGTTGGATATTTTTACTAAACATGCTTCAGTATTTTAATGATATCTTAATCCATAAAGCTCCAAATGAGATGATTTTTGTTCCTAAGTAAGATAGATACATAGAGCTACAAATTATCTGAAGAAATAAAATTTTAATTCGGTCTCTAAGACTTTAAATTTTTGGAGTGAATTTGGGTGTAGTGTGCTGTTTCAGTACAAAAACAGTCCAAAAATGTTTGGGCAATAACTTTCAGATTTTTAAACCAAATTGAATGATTTTGGTGTCTTTAGAGACTTAAGACAATGGGGAACAAATGTTCTGAAGAGGTCCAATTGAAATTCTAATTTGAGTTTTCCCAAAATATGTTCGGAATTAGGAAAAAGAGAGTTCTTTTTTATGTTTGTCTGGTATGGGCACTCTACCCTTGTGCGATGCACGTCCAGATGTCACTTAGGATTTTGGGCACGTGACTCGCAAGGGCGGGATATCAACAATAATTTACTCAAGTCGGTATAATGGGAAGTTAATCATATGTCTTCCTTCAGCATTAACAATTCCTTTGCTTTTAATCTCATCTTTGTGCTCTCTATTTAAAAAAGTAAATATATGTTAGAAAAGACAGGTTGAATGCTAAATTTAAATATGAAATAATGAATGAGAAGTAATATAAATACTCCATATATAAATCGACTTCCTTATAATTCTTTAAAATATACCAATGGCCAATTTCAAGTTTATCTTTAATTAACTCTATATATTTTCTTGTTCCACATGGCCTTACTTTTTTTTTGGAGAAAACGGACAAGTCACTATCTTGATTAAAATCAAAGTTATGTTCTTTTCTATTAAATCTTGTCTCAATGTCATTTAAATATATGGAACAAATGTCAAGCCTTCATTTGATACATAAGCCTCTACAATAGAGCTTTCATGTCGAGCTCTATTACACAAAGTGTTTAAGAGAGCCTAAGAACCTAAACAAAATATAAAACATTAACAATTGTTACCAACTAATAACTGAAGAATATAAAGTAGAAGTTGATATAAATTACCTTTCAATTGAGAACATTTATTGAAATTGAACCAGTCTATATAGTTTTGCCTAGTATAATAAGTGAATTATCAAATGTACCATAACATTAAAAAAAGATGGGGGAAAACTAGTTCAACTTTATATAGAATCAAAGCTATATCTTTTTTCCATTTTTTTCAAACTCTTATAGTTTCAATGTCTTACAACATAATTGCTTAAAAAACTCTCCCAGTTGTGCCAAAGTTACAGACACATCCTTCGACAAACACTCATGTATTCTAACAGGAAGTAGTCATTGTAAAAGTATATGACAATTATAGCTTTTCAACCCTAAAACTTTTCCCTTATTAGCATTGACATAATAGGCTATATTAGATGTATACCCATTAAGAAACTTAACTGATTTAAGAAATTGACAAAAAGTTTGCTTCTCCTTTTTTGACATGTTGTAACATATAGATGGAATCATGTATCACCCATTATCTTCTTCTCGAATGCAAATCTTTTCTTATATTAATGTCTTCCAAGTCTAATCTAGCCTTAATTTTTTCTTTCAATTTGTCATCAGTTCCCATCAAAGTACCCAAAATATTCTTACAAATGTTTTTTTCAATACACATGACATCAAGATTATGCCTCAATAGCAAATCCTTCCAATATACCAAATTGAAAAATATGCCCTTTTTATTCCAATTAAGATCAATAAAACTTTGCTTTCATTTTTTATTGCTTAGGTTTTTACAAGTGTAAACACTAGCAAATGTGATAGTTGATTAACCAAACCATCGGTCCATCACCAGACAATTGTAAAGGAGCTTCATTATATGTTACTTTGCCATTAAACAATTTTCTTTTTCACCGTATATGTCCATATTCCAAGTAACGATGATGTCATATATAACATATTTTGCACCATAGCCTCATTGAATAAATTTGATGGTTACAAACAGGACATACCATATACCCTTTAGTACTCCATCTAAACAAATTGCCATAAGCTAGAAAATCATTTATAATCCATAAAATAGCTTCATGCATTCTAAATTTTTCACCTTCAACAACATCGTAAGTTTCTAATCCAACTTCCCAGAGACGTTTTAAATCATCAATTAGTGGTTGCGTGTATACATCGATATCCTTACCAGAAGTAGTAAGTCCTGGAATAAGTAAAGACAATAACAAAAAAGGCTCTTTCATACACTTCTATAGGGGTAAATTGCATTACGCAAGAATTACTGGTCACATGCTATAAAAGGTAATTATATTATGAAATCCATTGAAGGCTAAACCAAGTTGAACATTATGACAATCCTCTACAAACCATGGAAACTTTCCATCAAAGTCTTTTCATGCCTTTGAGTCTGCTAGATGATGTACAATGTTATCATCAATGCATTTCTCTTTATGCAACCTCATGTTTATGGCTATTTTTGTTGACGTAAAAAGCCTTTATATTCATTGTTTAATAAGGAAGTATCTCAAGATTATATGGGCATCTTTTTTTCCTTTTCTATCATCCATTTGCCACCTTTATTTATTACAAATGAACGTTCTTCAAGATTTTTACTGTCCTTCCAAAATATAACACAATCATACTTACAAGCATGTATTGATATATATCTTAATCTAGGGTCTCATAACCTTTTTTTTTGGCTTCATAGTAAGATTTAGGCAATTTGTAGCTAATTGGTAATGCATCATTAAGCAACTCAATCAACATGTTAAAAGATTTGTTACTCCATCTATTATATACCTTTAATTACAACAACTTGATAACAAAAGATAACCATGAGAAATTTGAGCACCCTGGATATAATTCTTCTTGAGCAACTTTTAATAACTTCTCAAAATTATCTTCTGTAATACTACCAAATGTATTAGGAAAACCAATGTCATTTGTAGTCTCCATAATATTCTCCAAATCCTTTAACTTCTCTCTAATCTCATCATCACCATCGTTATTAATATCACTACCAGCTACATCATTATTGTTACCGCCATCATCACCTGTATCAACACTTCTAGCATTACTTGCTTCAAAATGTTTGCTATGATAAATCCATAGAGTATAAGTTTTATCTATGCCTTGAATTAACAAGTGATTATATACCATATATTGACTTTGAATGTTAAAATTTAAGCAATCTATACATGGACAAGGAATTTCACATTGTAAACTCATTTGATCTTTTACAAATTTCATGAAGCTTTTCAATCCTTCTAAGTATTGAGTGGACCATTTCTGATAAGACATCCAACTTTTGTCCATATAGCTATACAATTAAATGTAAATTATTGAATTACAAGTGCAATTTAAGTTCTAAATAACATAATGATAAATCAATTTAAGTTGGCATACTAAGTTTTAATTCTACCAAAGAATGAAATTGGGCATGCTAAGAATAGGAAGCATGAAACCATCACAAAAGCTACGTGTACAAGTAGTGAGTTTTAAACAAATCTCTTAATTCTCAAGCAAGAATTGTAAGATTTGATTCAACTGTTACGAGCTTCAACACCTCTTGTTTAACTGCATTTGTAAATAAAGTATTCATATTATCATTTTTAACAAGCATATTAGAGAACTTTTAAGAAAGAATAAATTGAAAAAAGTATAAAGAATCAATTAAAAACAATCCATCTATTTTCTTCAACATCTTAGGTTACATGTTATACAAGTTATTGTTAGTAAATGTGTACAATTACAAGCTATTGTTGGTGAATGAGTACAACTACAAGCTAAGGTTGGTGGTATTAGATATTAATAGGAATGACATTCGTGCCACCAACAAATAAACATATTATCAAGTGACACGTAGACAAGTGTTGAGATACTGTCAACTTAACAAGGATAAATTAAACTGTTTTGAATTTATAGATTGGTTATGCTCTTTGAGGAATGCATCTAAAGAAGATACGATTGTGCATACAATAATATCATTTGGCTCCTATATACACAAAATAAAAAGAATATTTTTGCAAATATTTTATGCTTGATGTTACCAGCTAGACACTTAACCGGTAATCGCTACTAATGTATGTCATCTGTAATCTGGAAACATTCATCAGTAATTTTTTTGAAGCATTGAATAAGAATTTTATTTCTTTAAAAATATTCAATAATAAAAAATACTATATGCAAGGACGACAAAAGCATTTTGGAGTTATTATGTAGGCTAAATTCCCCATCTTGGGCCAAATGTTTTTTCATTAGACCGGTTTAGAGTCAAACATTTTATTCTGTTTAATTAAAGTCTAAATTTTATCAATTCTGTTTAATATTAGACTATTTAAGACAAAAATTTGACAGTGTGATACACATGCCTTTAAGTTTAACATATGACCTTTTACTTTGTTATTCCTTGGTATTTATGCTTGTTTCCATACATATGACCCTTATAATAAGGTAGTATTATTAATAAGCTACTGTTGGTAGAAGATAGCAATCGGCGACAAACTCGTTTGCTGCAATGTTCACGAGAATCATACCAACTCCTCCAACATCTTTCACGACTTGAACCTTTTGAACTCGAGGGCTAACTTCGCGTTCGCATATCACTATTTTTCCGACGACTGTACATGGGCTCAATGTCCCTTCCAAGCACAAAGTGCTTAGATCAAAACTACGAGTTGCTCCCCATGTAAACCAACATATACTGTCTTTCAGTCGACATTTTATTCCTAACTTTGTATGATGAGACTTCTTTAACAACCTGCCTGTGCCAAGTTTAACAGTCGCCAAAAAATCTCCGTCCATTATGCTTGCACCTACTGTGGTAATCCATAGAGACACGTTGGTTAGGCTTGCAGGGTCTGGTCCTCCATTTCTTGAAGAACATGAAACAAAGACACCCATTTCTGTAGCTCGAAATGCAGCTATTGACAAGCTATCTCTATGGTAAGATGAAACTCCACCACCTAATGATATTGATAACACATTCACTCCATCAGCCACAGCTCTATAAACCGCTGAGAGAATGTCTAAACTGAAGCAACCACCAGTGCAACAAACTTCGCAAGTTGTGATTCTCGCACCAGGCACCATTCCTCTCGTAATTCCATAAGCATAGCCTAGCAGATTCACACCATGTACTAGTTGCTGTTGTTTGTGTACCATGACCATCTTGATCTAGTGGTTATTTATAATTGTCATGTTTGCTTATTCTTCCAGATCTAGCTTCATATCCGAACACTCTTGCACCCACAATTTTCCTGTTACAATTATGCTTTTCGAAAGCTCATCCTGTCTTGCACGTTCCTTTCCAGTGTGCAGGTACTGAAAGCATTCCTGGGTCGTTGAAGCTTGAACTTTCAGGCTAGATTCTAGTGTCCAAAACTCCAACTATCATGTCGTGGCTTGTCAAATTCTGAGACCAAGCAGTCGTGCTTGTTTTTGGTTCTAACCTGAGAAACATGGGGTTTCTTGTGGTGTGAAGTTGGTACACAGTGTCTTCAAACACAAGCAATAAACCATCTTCTTGTTCTAGCCTCTGAGCTTCTTCTTCACTCAATTTCACAGCTACCCATGAAAGGCAGTCTGATAACTGTAAACAATCCTCTGTTCATTATCTACACTACCATTGGTCTTAGATTCGGATAAACTTACTACACTTTCGAAGAGTACCATTGAAGGTGATCGATGAACTGTTTTGGCATAGTGAATCTGTCCATTTGGACAATGTAAGTCTTTCTAGTTAATGGGTTGTTTGTAGAAAGGACAAAATTGAAAGCCAAATAACTTGTTATAATCAAAAGCAGCTATTTGGTGGTGCTTTCAGACATTTTTTTTCCAGATTGAGAAAAATGAAGATCTCATGGAGAGTAAATTGGAACAAAGGGTGTTTTAGAAGAAGAAGAAGAAGGAGAAAGTAATCTGAGGCTAATTGAAGAGTCGGGTCATCGAATATGAAGTATCAGACAGGAGGAAGAGGCATTTGCAGTGTCTTGTTGTGATTGTAATTAAAGCAGTTAGTTGTCTTATGAATGCCAGGTGAAGGGAAGTTAGTAGAATATTTAAATGGTACAGAAGTAAATTCTATTATGGTCCCTCTTAGTAGTTCTGTGTATTCCTGTTCATAATAACAATTCAGAATTAAGTGACAAACTCGATTCAAGTTTGATAAGATCAGATCATCTGATGGTCCCAACTTCACATGATGCATGTAGGATACATCTCTACAGTATACAAAAATAAACAATAGGAATGTTGACTTCTCTTACTAGGAACCAAGAACAAGAGACATGCAAATAGGCAATAGCAGAGGTTGTCTTATTTTCTATGATATTTTCTCGCAAAAGTTACACAAATGACTAATCTCAGCTAACAAGAACTTTTACTCCAAACCAAACCTGTGCACTGCCCAAATTCACCTCTTCACCTCTTACATAAGGAAATGTTGTAAGGTCATGCCACAATCTTTGATCAAACAACGAGAAGCCACAGGCACTAATGGTCTGAGGCCACTTCTTCTCCATATTTACTACTGCCGCTCTAGGTAATCTGCACAACACTGATATCAATGAGCATTTATTGTGTTTAGAGCATTTAAAGTTGTCTTCAGTTAAGAGCCTTCACGCTTTGGTCTCGCATTCTTTAGATGGCCAATAACCACTTGTGCTTGCCATACCAATAGATATAGAGTAGTAACTCCAGTCCAAAAATGTCTGTTTAATGTAATCAAGATCACAATATAGTTCTACTCAAATTCCATTTCATGAAACTCAAGAATCAAATTATGTTTCATGAAGTTGAAAATAGAAGACAGGATGATACCATATACGTTAGAAGAAAAGATAGGTGTAAAGTCATGTTTTTTCTGATCATATAGATAGGGACTTACCCGTGCTTAAGAAAGAGTGAAGAAGCTTCGCGTCAGGAGAACCCAGCTCAGGGCAATGCAGGATAGTATAGTAAGCTGAGTCATGCATGCATTATTCTTATTCTTATTATTATTATTATATGTAATGTGTTACAATAGAGATAGAGAGAAGAAGAATAAGGAGAAGAAGTTTGATTAATGATGATTAGGTAAAGAGAAATATAATTGGGAAGGGAATGTGAGAAAGTTACGGGGAGTGATATGAGATACTAACATTGATACAAATTGTGTCCTACCTCTCTCTCTACAGTTTTTGATTTTTCATTTAATGATTAAGGACGTGTTAGTTTTATGTCAGACCTCTGTAATAATAATGGAGAGGTAATAATAACGGCGCGTGTATCACACAGTCAAATTTTCAACTAAAATTACTTAATATTGAGCATAATTATTAACGTTTGGACCTTAATTGAACAAGTTAAAATATTTGACTCTAAATTGATCAAATGAAGAAAAGTTTGGCCTAAAATTGGCCATTAAGCCCAAAATTGGCCATTAAGCCTTATTATGTAATATGAGTTATTCTTAACTTAACCAAAAGTTTATATAGTTTAATGTAAGCTATAAATGCAAACATAATGTCAAAGCATCAATAACCTTTTTTTAAGAATATCCTTACGAGAAGAGTTTTTAAATAAAGATAACATGTTCCTTAAATGAAATATATGAGAAGAAAGTAGCACTCTTCTTATCTAATTCTAGAAAGTTGTGATAACATTATGCGTGAAAAATATATGTGAAGAAGGTATCACAAGTGTGAAGAAAGTAGCACAAATGTGCTATTCAAATCACTAGAAATAAAGGCAAACATGGGATCTAGTTGGATTGTTTCTGGATTGTTTTCCCATGGAAGAAAATAACTTTAAAGAGTATAAAATTATATGGATGAAAGATTTCTTAAGAGTATAAAATTATATGGCTGAAAGATTACTTAACAACATCTTCTAATAAGATAAACATATATTCTATTTGGCATTATATGATAAGTTACATTTGGTAATATCATTAATTAGTTAAACCATAGATGGGTATAACTAGCATTGTGGGCATTATGAACTTTGATTGGTTTTCAAATTAGTTGAAATTTTATAAAAAAAGTCAACGTATCCAGCACACAAGGCTTTCTTCTTAGCGAGGGTTTGAAGAGGGTCATTAATGTACGCAAGCTTCCCTTGTATTTTTTACAAAGAGGTTGTTTATGTGATTCGAACCTGTGACCCTCTGATAAAAAAAGAGCAACTTTTACTAGTTAAAATCTTATATAACCTTAAAACATGTAATTACTTTATATAAGAACAAATATAGTGATGGCATGCCACCCACTAATCAACCTTAAATTCTAAGATTCATTGATTAAACTAAACAACCTATTCCATTGCACCAAAAATCAATTACAAGATTTAAAGAAAAATAGGATGGGAAAGAGTAGGTATAGTTAACTTTCCTTGTTAATTAATCTTTTTTTCACAAATTACTTGGAAGCTCCAACTTTGCATTAGGAATTGAAGAAATTAAATTAGGGGACTTGTATGGCATCTTTCTAGATATTTATATATTAATATAAAAATGTATGGACAGTAGATAAGCTGGATGAATTAAACCGGAGAAGAACTTGGTAACCTTACATGACATCTTTCAAACTTGGAAAGGAAGAATAAAAATAGTAGATAAGTTGGATAAATTACCTGGATGGATGGACAATTAGAAAGAATTTGACGACAGATGAAGATGGACGTCTTGCACAGCTTCTGGAACGCAATTCCCACAAGAAGACCAAGACTTTCATATGTAGTTAAGAAGATGAAGACAACTTCAAAATTAGGTTTTAAATAAGATGAAAACGACATTATTTATGATGGAATAAATGATGTTGCTTTTGTTAAATGTTGCAAAACTTTGGGTCGAAATTGTTGCCAAAGGAGCAACATTTGGCGACAATTTTAGGAAACATTGCTAAAAAGTCAATCTTTGGTGATGATTTTTGAAAATTGCCGCCAAAACAATCTATATGAGCAAAACTTTGGATCAACCTTTGGCAATAATTCTAAGAAAACATAGCCAAAGGGTTGACTATTAGCGACGATTAGAAATCTATATGCATAAATAATTTGGAACAATCTTTGGAGATGATTATAAAATTTGTCGCCAAAGGCTTATATTTTAGAAATCGTTGCCAAAATCTTATTCATAAATTACACTTTATTTATCATAGAAATTATATATAATATAGAAATTCTTTATATTAGTATAGCTTAACCCATTCACTCACTTTCAATTTTACAATTTATATATAATAAATAGAGTAATATGATTAAATAGAATAATATGATAACAAAAATATGAGAAAATTTATCTGTTATCTATACATGCATATATCATTATATTAATTACCATCAATCATTATATTAATTACAATTATTATTTATACATTCATATATCATTATATTAATTACAATATATTTAAAAATAATTGAAATATAGTTAAAAATGGAAATTAAATATTAATAAATATTAGATATTATATATAAATAGAATTGCTAGAAAACACATTTTAATATAATGAGAATTACAAATTTCATGTTAAAACTATTTGAAAATTTTGTGATACCATATAAAATTTTCAAATTATATATTTTAAAAGAGAAAAATAAAAAGTATAAATCTATGTAATATTAATTAATTTTGGGTTTATAGTTTTACAAATTTTTGAAATGAGATTGTTATTAGCTAAATTTATTTTTAGACTTAGAATCATTGTGAATAACATTAATTTTGACTTTTATAAATGTGATGTTCATTCCCAAAATGATCAAGTAAAAGTTAGTGAATTTATAATTATAAATAGGTAATAAAAGGTGTTACATTTTACTTATGTTTGGGTTACTAAACTATAAATCTATGAATATATTTTCGTAGTCAAATGTTTTAAAATAAATTATATAGTTTGTGACCTTTATCTACGAAAATAATTTTATACATAAAATATTCTTTTAGAAGAATAAAAAAGAGATGTTTAAGCTTTTGACGATGATTTTCAAAATAATTGTCAAAGGCATATTTTTAGTTACGATTTTAAAAACATTGTTAGAAAAAACATAGCCAAAGGGCTACCTTGTTATTGCGTGTGCTCAGGTTTAAGATATCGAAGATAGATTCATCTTTATTTATTCTTCAATATGGTTTGGCATTATAGTCATGCTGATTTATATCGATGATATTGTCATCACCATCTTTACTTCTACCTTCATTCATCAATTTCTTCATCAACTCCAGTCAAAATATCCTGTCAAAGATAGTCCCAGTCTTAGGCAGGGACAATCGGGCACTTGCCCAAGTCCTATTTCCATAAGGGCCTTCTCAATCTTAATCTACCGTTTATAATTTCATTAAGTTAAGAATTAATAGTCCCACTCTCAATCATAATAGTTGTCAGAGAAGTCAAATAGACAAAATATTTAGCGTATCTTTCTCTCATGCCGTAGGGCCTACAATCTTATTTTACCATTCTACAGACATTCATCCAAACGTTCAAAGAAAATTAATTGTTATCAATTCCCATTTTCACTTTTCAGCTTCTATGTTAACATTTATAAATTCCTTTGAAACATTTAGGTATATTTTTTACACTCAATTTTTTTATTTCCATCAACTTATGAATCTAAAATACTCAACTCAAAAATTAGCAGTAAAAGATTCTAAGTTTTGAGTATGTATTTTTAGCTTACAAAATGTTTGAATATTTTTTAGATTCTTATTTGATTAAAAGAAGTTGAAGTTTGGATGATAACAAATTAAGAGAATATTACACTATTTTTCAACAATTTTTTCTCATAATAATATGTCGGATGTAAATTTAGATGATTTTTTTTCCTGAATTAAAAGTATTGCAATGACTTTGCCAAATGAGTTAATGTCAACGGTTGGAACCTTAGAATTTGTTAAAGTTACAGATTGTTATCCAAATACTTCAATTGCTTATCGAATTCTATTGACTATATTTGTAACTTTAACATCAGCTAAGAGAAGTTTTTTAAAGTTAAAATTATTAAAAACCTACTTGAGGTTATCATTGTCATAAGAAAGGTCGAATGGTTTAGCTATTTTATGTATCGAGAATGATATATTGGATAATATGGATTTTGATAATATTATTAATGATTTTACATCTAGAAATGAACGAAAAAATTGCTTTTCATAAATCATGATCATCTGAGTGTTTGTAGTACAATTCTTTTAGTTATTTGCAGTCTAATATTGTTGTTCGATTGCTGCTATTGTTATTTTGCTATTACTGCTATTATTTTTAATGATCGTATTGTTACTGACATTTGCAAGATATTATTAGTTGATATTATGATCATTTAATATTTTATTAAGTAAGTGAATTTATAAATTGAGTAACTTATATATGGATATTAAATTTTAAAAATAAAAATATACCTTTAAAATTTACATATTTATATATTGTTGATTTATTGAGACATTTTTTTTATTTCGCCCAGAACTTATAAAATATTAGGAACGGCCCTAGTCAAAGGCATTGATCAATTGCAATATTTCCTTGGTGTCCAAGTTAACCATACATCCACGGGTATCTATCTGACTCAATAAAAATATATTCATAACACGTTAGTGAAAACTGATTTGTAGATGCTAAAGGCTATCTCACACCCATGACAACATCCTTACCGTTAACTCGTGAAAATGATAATTTCTTTAAGTGGCTCAATTATATGACCAGATATTGGGTGCCTTACAATATGCTACGTTTACAAGGCAAGACAATGGTTTCACAGTTAATAGACTATATTAATTCATGCATCAACCAACTGATGTACATTGGGTAGCAGTGAAATGCCTTCTTCAATACCTAAAGCATAAAATTAATCATGCACATTTCTTTACCAAAGATAACAGTATTTGCCTTCAGTACTTTTCTGACGGAGATTGAGAAAGTTTTCTTGATGATCGCTGATCTACCATTGGGTATGCTATTTATATTGGCAAATCTTAAATGCCCTCGAGTGTTAAAAAAGCACCAATAATTACAAGATCATCGTCAGAGAGTGAATGTAAGACACTAACTATCACAAATGGTGAGCTTTTATGGGTGCAATCGCTTCTCCAAGAACTTAGTATTTTATGTTCCATAAAACCTGTATTGTGGTGTGATAATATTGGTGTCACATAGATGAGCACACTAACACAGTTTTTTATGCCCTTAAAAAACACATAGAACTCGATTATCACTTTGCCTAGAAACAAGTTGCCTAGGTAATATTCAAATTGGTTTTCTATCGAGTAAAGATCAAGTCGGAGATATATTCACCCAGTTATCGGGGTTCAATAGTTTCAGTTACCCTTATTGCTCACCCAGCGAAGGTGTTAAGAATTATATTTATGTCTGTAACTATTTAACTGGTGTACTGCTTCTATCCTTATCTATTGTATATAGGTTTACTTTTATCTACTCTTATAATACATGTATAAATTGGTGTCGTCTGCTATATATTATTCAAGAGATATTATTAATAAAATCTATACCATTCTCTATTTTTTACGCGTGATGAGTCATAAGCTACAGAGTTTTGGAGGCTTGAGTTCCCCCCACAATTTCCCTTACTTGTTCCAAATGCAGTCATCAGCTATTATGGCCCACGGGCTGAAAGATGCCCTGTGCTTAACCCAGGTAGCATATGGTGGATACTTTGATTTCACGAACATCTTGTACATAATTGTTACGAATTCTTCCATATTTTACGTTGGCATGCTCAGTCGAAGAACTCAAGTTTTGAGAGTTCATGCTGCAACCATATATCTTGTTTTTGTGTCAAACGTTGCGTTTCTTAGATCCTGGATACTACCAAGATGGAGGCTTTGGCATAAGATTGGAGAATATGACTAACAGCCTGATACAATCGCCGATTATCATTTGGCACTGAAGTAACAAACTTTGTGCGGAGAACGAGGCAAAAAGTGCTATCTAATCGAACCTATTGGGCATCCTTAGTGTGATTTGTTGCACCTCCTCTCTCGCTCTCTGAGGGAGGAAGATGTTGCAAGAAAAAGTGGTTCCTCAGCATCAGTTGCATGTTGGCATGTAGTTGATATGACTAAACTATTGGATTCTTTTAAACTTCGATTTCTTTTAATAATTAGTCCTAATCCAGTTATTTCAGTGTACATTCAGTTTTGCCAGAGTCCTGACAATTCAAAGCACAATTAGCTTGTTGGAGCATGTTTTATTACCTCTTTTATTTAGAACTTCGAACTCGAAGCTGGTGAAGATCAACATAGTGTAATGCCTGAAACTTGGAAGTTTCAGGACGTCTCGAGCAGGTTTAACATTTACATCAAACATTTTCGGCGTAAAATCCTGCAATAGATTTAAGCTCCCTGAATCCTCGAATTCAGGTACCTCAATCTAATCTCACAGTCATTTGCCACTTGAGATAGTGAATTGTAAGAGGATCCACCCTTCCTCAGAGCTTTCTCAGCACTAGACTTTAGTGTCTTGGCCCTGATTCTTCTTTCATCACCTTTGTCCTCCATGATCTTTCTAACCATCGTCTCAATCTCCTCCCTAGTTACCAAGTCCTCCGTCGGTGATGCCTTAGATCGAATGGCAACGCCTATATCATCAGTAAGCATTGCAGCATTCATCTTCTGCTCTGCGTATAGAGGCCATGCAATCATCGGCACCCCACTAGCTAGACTCTCCAGAGTCGAGTTCCATCCGCAGTGCGATAAGAACCCACCTATCGAAGGATGGCTCAAGATCCCAGTTTGTGGCGCCCATTCCGGAACCACCAGTCCCATATTGGAAGTCCGAGTCCAGAACCCATCAGGCAGAAAACCCAAGAAATCATTGCATCCACGGCCTGTCTGAAAGAGGGCCCCCGCTGCATCATTATCCACCGTTGGTGGACGTATCACCCAGACAAACCTCTGCTTGCTAGACTCCAGTCCCCAAGCCAACTCTATTGTTTGCTTGGCAGAGAGCGTACCGCCACTCCCAAATGAAACATAGATCACCGACTCACTTGGCTGCTCATCCAGCCAACAGAGCACCTCACTCCTTGCTCCTGGTTTGGCTGCTCTGACCAATGGTCCCACGGGATATATAGGAACCTGGTTCGCGTTCCCCAGTTTCTTTGTATCTCCAAGTGCAAGAAGTGTTGAGGACTCCAAGTCTTGCCATGTATTCACCAAAATACCGTCAGCAGTCGGTATGTTAAGCCCCATGCGCAGATACTCAACGTATATCGGATCATTCCGTAACAGAAGAGGTTCGAATGTGTCCTCAAAAGGGAGTGACATACATCCGGGAATAAGTAGAGGGCGGCGGTTCTTAACGTGATCGTCTTCTATCACCCTGTCGTCGACTGTTGGTACATGCACAGTAAGTGCAAGAAACCATGCAGTGGAAGTAATAAACACGTACTTTAGCATGTTAAAGTCGTCAGCTATGCTCATAGCTTCAGTTCCAAATAAATCAACAATAAGAGCAGTGGGAGGAATCTTCATGGCTAGTATCTGAGATCGAAAGCTCGGCAAAGCCTCTCGCATCATGATTGCAAGTTGTGTCAAGATCAAAGTAGAAGGGGTTATGAGGTTGGAAATGTCCACAGGTGGTAGTAGAACAAGGTTTAGCTGGTCAGGGACAGGTAGTAATTCCTTGAAAATGGGGGATTTAGAGAGTGAGGAGTCCGTTGTGACCACAAAGACTGTTGCTTGGAAGCCATGGCTACTAACCAAGCGCTTGGCAAGCTCCAGGATTGGGATGAGATGCCCCAATCCGGGGCTTGCCAACAGGGCAACGTGAGGTCTTGTGTTCAAGTATTGCATGATCGCTGGTTAAAAGAAGATCTTGGGATTTGCTTGAAACCTTTTAGGCTTCAGGGGATAT
>JAOQMS010000180.1:6997369-7014824 GCA_027563885.1 Erythroxylum longipes | reverse complement strand
ACCACCCCCACCCCCCCACCCCCCCTTGACAATAATATTTATGGTTAGTTCCATTCACAATGTTGTAAGAATCCACTACTAATATTTTGTTAGGAAATTAAACGTGATCGAATTATGAGCATAGCAAAAAAATTTATTTTACATTTTTTTCAATTAGATCTAATAACTTGAAAGATATGAATCACAAATAAAAGGAATGAAATGTACATGATTCAAAATCGTATAACAAATTTTTCTCAAACTGTCAACTACAAATCATCTAGCCTTTAATAGTATCCACATAGTAGAGAAAAGGAATTCAAATACTTCTGAGAGAAAAAGACAGTTCTATCTCCCTAATGTCTTTTTCTTATTTATAAAAAAATACAATAGGGTTTATGTCTAATTAAAATTAAATTTCTTAATTATAATTAATTATCATTGTAATTATAATTATAATTTAGTAAAATCAAATATCTTATTTTGATCTGTGAAACTTCTTAAACTTTAAAATTAAGTTCAACTTAATTTTAATTTATTTTGCTCTTTTTAACTGGTCTTTATATATGATCTATTAGGTTCCTAATATGTTGTCAATAATTATAAATTATTTATTTATAATTTATAATCATAGATTAAGATTGAAATTTAGCAACATATCATATATAACTACTCAAATATTATGAATGTCAAAGTAGTTTAACTTAACGTATCCATATGTGACTATAATGTATAATTTAATCATTTCCTCATATACTATTTTAAATCAACATAGAGGATGAAATTGGTGTCTACTCTATTTAATTCCAATCATGTTCATTCTTCTTAATTAGTAATTGATTTATAATTGACATTTGAAAACAATTCACTCTGGATAAAGATATACTTAAATCACTACTAATAAAAAATAGTGAAATATTCTTTATGATTACTTTAGAGTGAAATATCATTTATTGACTTACTCAGTTATCTTCATATAGTCCATACTATATTTAAGTAGTACTAATTGGGCTACTCTAAATATAATTGGTCATAAATAGTATCAAATATAATAATTCTCATTTGAGATACATGGAAAATATCAAGTCTAAGGATCAAGTATATAACTATCATAATGAGATAATTCACAAACACATAAGTGATGTTTTATTTGGGATCCTTACAATTGAGGTAGTTAATTAAACTTATTCTCTAATAAGTACTTACATGTTTATTTAAGTATCTCTATACTTTAGTCTATCAAATCAACTACTTCCTTCATAAAGAAAAAAACACATGTGCTAGTATTTCATCTCTATTAATGCTCAATCTTAATAGAGAAATATTAGAAACAATTTAGTAATAATATATAAATATAATATGAATATCGTAATTATGATCCTATGATTATTTCATTTACAAAATATATTTATGTCATGGATTCTACATCATATGTTAGTTAATTGAATAAGTACACATAAGATAAATAATAATTTTAATTATGTATCAAAAATATAAAACCAACCAATTAGTTATAAGGTGTACATTAAAATATTTCTAATTGTGGTACCAAAATTGGGATGATAAACCCAATTTTACAAATTTGCGTTAAAAATTTAATGAACTTCATGTATAATTAGCTAATGGTCATGGAACAACCATAAAAGTCTATGTTGGTTCAT
This sequence comes from Erythroxylum longipes, assembly GCA_027563885.1. Classification (NCBI taxonomy): domain Eukaryota; kingdom Viridiplantae; phylum Streptophyta; class Magnoliopsida; order Malpighiales; family Erythroxylaceae; genus Erythroxylum; species Erythroxylum longipes. The sequence goes on along the minus strand of JAOQMS010000180.1, from coordinate 7,013,184 downwards.
CTCTAACCCTATAAAAATTCTTAAAATGAAAATATAATTTTTTAAAATTTATGTTACATATAAATATCAATAAGTTGTTCAAAACTAACCTATTTTACCTTTTCTATTATTGAAAAAACTCTTCAATCCTTTGAATAATCTCTATAGTAATTTAAGCATGTTAAAATTCTTAAAAATCACATTTTTATTTTTTTATTAACCTACATACCTTTTAACAAAAAGAAAATTTAATGTATATAATAATTTAATTTTTATAAAAATTTAAATAGGCTTTCCATCATTAACCCAATAAAATTGTAATAAGAATCTATTTTTATTAGATTTATTGAATTTGGGTAACTATATAAAAATTTAAATAGGCGTTTCATCATTAACGTACTAAAATTGTTATAAGAATCTATATTGAATTTAGTTCACTATAGTTGATCACTTTATTTGACTCTTATTTGCTCAACCTTAATACATATCATATAAATTAAGGAAATTTCCAATAATTGCAACTTAAAGCAAATAAGAAGGGAAAATGTCAATTTTGCCTTTCTTGGCCAATAAAGAAACTAGAAAGGGGATTTTATCAATATTGTTTTAATTTTTAGGTTGAGTTCAACAAATTAGGATTGAAGGTGTGATTTGTTGGTCATATCAACTTATTAAGTGTTACTATTTAGTACTCTTAAAGCTGAAAGCCTTTATGTATTATTTGGCATAACATCTTAATAATACCAATGATCTTTTTTTTAAAAAGGAAAATGAATGAATTCACTGATATAAGCAATAGCTAATTATAAAGCACTGCAATAATCCAAAACAAGCAAGGTATCAAGTATCAAATACTTTTTTAAAAAATATACTAAATAAGGACCATGAACAATATTAGTAATCATAAATATCATTTTGCACACATATTTGGGGATATTTGATTAGGTAAATTCTAGGCTACGGCATTCATTCTTATTTTTGTTTTAAGATTATACCGGATAGTTTCCATACTAGTGGCTTTATTGCAGAAGAGTCTTTTATTTCTTTCACCCTATATAAAGTAAAATAAAGCCCTAAAGTCATTCTGAATATACTTTTGTTTCCTTTTTTGGTGAAACTGTAAGGTTGAAGCCTAAGAGATAATGTCTTTCCAATTTGTGGTGGAGCATTAATAACTAAAAAGGCTTAAGATGTAATTCCAAATGGTTAAGGTATGATAACATCTTTAAAACAAATTATCTAAGTCCTCTTATGCGGCTGAGTAGAGGAAATATAGTAAGGTAGGGAGGGAAATTTTGACGATATCCTTAATGCCAAATCTCCCATAAATAATAAGCTAGTGGAGTATTGATAACTAAAAAGGCTTTGGATGTAATTCTAAATTGCTGAGCTATGATAAGATCTTTAAAACAAATTATCTAAGGCTTCCTCTGCAGATGAGTAGAGGACATATAGCGAGGTAAGGAGTGAAAATTTGATGATATCCTTAGTACCAAATCTCCCAAAAATAATAAGCTAGTAGAGCTTTGATAACTAAAAAGGCTTTGGATGTAATTCCAAATGGCTGAGCTATCATAGCATCTGAAAAACAATTGATTTAAGTCCTCTTGTGCAACTGAACAAAGTACATATAGTAAGGTAAGGAGTGAAAATTTGATGATATACTTGGTGTCAAATATCCTACAAATAATAACCACAAAATAAAAGAATGATGATGACATATTATTTTTTTTCAACCTTAAAGTAATTACCTCAACTTAAGGTCCAAACAAGATCCTTTTATAAGATTTAGTAGTGAATTTAGAGTATCTATCTTCTGTCCAGATGATAGCATCCTTCCTATTTGAGTACAATGAGTATTGGGGAATTCTATCTATGATTACTTGAAAGCCCCTTGTAGAGTGATAAGGCTAATGTTAGGCATTATTATAAATTGAATCCTTGACTCTGGTGTGAATAGATTTAAGGTGAGAGAATTAATTGAGCTTATGCAGGGGCCTAACATCATACCAATTGTCAAACCAAATTTAAGTATTCTGGCCATCCCCTATAATGTGTTTAATGGACTAGTGAACTATATTCCCTATGAGAAGAATCCACCCTAGGTTCTAAGAAGTTTGTTGCTTTTGTTTGATACTCCATAATCTGTTAGTTTTTACAAATTTCTAACTGGATGTAATGCCTAAGCCACCATTCTATTTAGGTAAGCAAATGAGGAACCATTTTACCTTTGTGATTTTGACTATATTGCCTACTCCACTTCATAAGAAATCTTTAATTAGCTTATCAATGGATTTCATAATTCCTTTTGTTAATGCTATGTGAGAGAATTAGTATATAGAAAGGTTGCTTAAAATTGAAAGTGCTAGCTATAATCTTCCTCCATAAGAGAGTCGCTTATCATAATAATTATTCAAGCTTTTGTTAATGGAGCCTAGAATATGAGTGTAATTTGATGTAATCGATTTCTTTATGGTTATGGGCACTCCAAGATATCTACGTGAAAGTTGTTGGTGTTTTAAGTCTTTTATACTAGTTAGTTAGTTTAAATTGTCTCCAACTCCCACAAAGAATGTATAAGAGCTCTTGGATGGATTAAAGGCCAAACTCTATAAGGATTTGAATGTTTTTAATGAATAAAAGGCCAATTCAATTAACTATGGGTTTGCTCCATATAATAAAAGTACGTCATCAGTAAAGGAGAGTTGGAATAAATATAGCTTACTACATCTGTGATGATATTTGAATTATGATTCTCTTACAATATTATGCTTAGTAAGCCTTATAAAATATCCATACAATTTACAAATAAATAAGAACACAGGAAATCGCCTTTTCTTAATCCATATGCTACTTTGAATGGCCTAGTGGGTTCCCCTTCACATGAATTAAGTATAAGATTGTAATAATGTAGTTGTTGATCCAAGTTATGGACTCTATTGTGAAATTCAAAGCTTGCAAGAAGCTAATAATGAAATACTAGTTTAGGGAGTCGAAGCCTTAGCAAATTCAATTTATAAAGCACAACTTTTAACGAAGAGCTTGGAATTGTAGCTTTTGAAGAGTTCCGGGGTAATTAAAACGTTATCACCAATACTCTTGCCAGGAATTAAAGAACTTTATGATAGGTATATCAATTTTTACTTGAATTTTTACGCCTACTACCTAGAATTTTTACAATAATCTTATAGAACATATTGTAACAAATAAATGGTTTATAATCATTTAAAGAGGAGGGATTAGAAACTTTAGAGACCAAACAAATATAAGTTTTTTAAATTTAGATAGTATTATATCATACCTGAAAAATTCCTTTATAGACTCAGTGATTATATGCCTAGTTTGGTCCCAAGTTTTTTTTATAAAAATTGGGCATTAAAGCTATTCTAATCAAGAGCTTTGTTAGGTTGAAAAGAGAATAAAGTGATTTTGACCTCCTTTGGTATAACCTTTTTGATCATATCAAAAGAGGAATGGCTCGAGCAAGACCACATTAAAACTAATCTCAACTCTTCTGGTAAGGGACTCACTTTTTTGTGGGTTCTAAGCAGCTTTCTAAAATGTTCATGTTCGATGGCCTTCAGCTCTTCTTGACCACTAATTTCCTTTCCCTTTTTATTAAAAGAAGAATTTTGTTTCTATTTCTCATGTCTTATGTGACATTATGGAAAAACCTAGAATTTCTTTCACCTTCCCTTAATTATATTATTTTGGACTTTTCTTTAACTGATAATTGAAGCACTTTAATGCACAGATATTTACTCAATTCATTAGCCTCTTATGCTAGTTGTCAATGGTTTTTAGGCTAATTGTTCTTGACATTTGTTAAGAGAATCAAAGCCCTCCAATTTTTCCAAAAGGAATTTATTAGCTATCCTCTTTTGAATGATGATAAGTTTAGCTTTGATGCCCTTAAGCTTATGCATACACTTGTAAGCTTATGATTAATTAACTTCAATATTAGTCATTTAGTTACTACTACCCTGATAAGGGTGCTACAGGAGAGAACTAAAGAATCTAAAAGGGGATTTTCTTTTAATAGCAACTTCCTTAATATGGATGAGGAACAAGGAATGGTCAAATTTAAATTGGTTTCTAAAATTGGCAAAGCTAAGAGGATGTGAGAAGAGCCAACAAGAGCTCAAAAGGAATCTATTTAACTTCTTCTACATGAACCAGATGCTAGATTGTTTATTATACTAAGTGTAGTGATACCTGGTATAGCAAATCTGTTAGTTCTAGCTCCCTAGTCAACTTAGGCAGTTCATCAGGAATAATTCTCAATTTGTTTCTATTGTTTTGTACTTCATAAGGGGATAGAATGTTGTTCAAGAACTTTGGTCTCTACCTAAACCCGAAGATTGCAAAAAAATATATGCAATTGAATTCACCAGCTAGTAACCAAGGGTTAGAGTTAGAACCCAAGGATTCCATGTCTCTCTATAGTTGTTTCCTTTGAAATTTCCAATTTAAAACATAAATAACAGTAATGAGTAAAGAGGAGTTTATGTGCAGATAAAGTAGATTACAATATACAAACTAGTTAGAGAAGGATCCATTGATCAGCTAAAAAATAGAGGGACCAAATGAGATGAGAATCCTTCTATTATAATGTGCAACATGATTGCTTAGAATTGTCCATCCATTATTTGAAAATTAGAGTCTTTTTTTAATGTGCTCCTTCTTTACTTTGGTTTCTACTAAACCAAAAAAAAAGGAGGCTTTTCAAACATAGAAAATACTTAAGGCCAATTTGTTTATATAAACTGTTTAAGCCTCTTATATTCCAGACTAAAAGATTTATAGGCGTAAAGAAAAGCTTACTTTTTTCTTCCTAGTTTTCCTTATTAATTTCTTCTTACCAAAACTAGGGTCAAATGAGAGATTAAATGTTACTAAGGGGATGTTTACATCACTTATGACCTAAATAGGTAACAAGGGTTCCTTTGAATCCAATGGGTTTTAAAGACAGGTTGATCTTCATTTTTATTATTGGTATTGTTGTTTGCTACAGAAAATATAGTTACTTTGCCTTTATTTGGGTTGGACTTGGCTACTTTTTCTAGCTCTACTTCTATATTTGCCATGTTGGTAGTTTTCTTCTCTTGAGAAATAACTTTCCCTTGATAATTATTATTGAAAGGATATTTGGATAAATAAGTATGCTCTCCATTTCTGTCTAAGGATTGAGTTTCTTTCTCCCTAGGTCTCCAACCCATCTCCTAGTTCTTTTTCCTTGGTTTTCACACATATATGACTTTTAAAAAATCCTTCATCATCAATCCCTCTATATTTAACCCTATAATTTTAATTTTATCAAGTGCCTCCTTATTTAGTTCTATCTTAATGCACATATAGGCAAATATAATACTCTTCAATATGGCCTTGTTTTCATCTAGGCTTAGTGGCTTCCCTAAGGCACTGACTAGATAGCTTAGACATTCATCTAGCCAATACTCTAATAGAACCCTGTGAATGTTAGCCCATAATGGTATGGTTCTTAGTTTCACCCGGCCTAGAGAAAATTTTACACTCCATTTCCTGACAATTACAAGTCTTTCCTGAATATGCCAAGGGCCTGGATCCATAAAATTCTAAGTAGAGTCTTCATAGGTGAGTCTGAAGATAAAACAGTTATCTTTATTGACCATTACACTTTCAAGTCCAAATTTTCACCAGCTTGAGTTTGCCTATAAAAGCTTATCGGGTATGCTAGGCATTTGTCCAAAAAGTAGTAAATTAGAGAAGTACTTCATTTCTTAGCTCCTAGTTATAGAATTTTAGGAAGAGAAGCAAAACGACCAAGGGAATCAACTAAGGACAGCAATAGGTCGAGTCAGGCCAGGCCGATCTCGGACTAGGCCAGTGTCTGCCAAGGCTAGAGCCTGGCCCGACCAGGCTTAAGGCTACCTGACCTGAGCTAATTTTCATTATTTTTCTTAAATAAAGGCAATATGATGTTGTTTTGGGTACCTAAATTATTTTGACTTCAGGTCAAATCGGGTCGAGCCTAGGCCCTGTTACCATCCCTAGAATCAACTAAGGCAATATATCATTTTGTCAAAGTAATTTAGGTCCCCAATAACTTTGCTCCATGTTAACTTCTGGGGCTAAGGTATTGTTGCCTTCTCTGAAGGTCCAAGACATGATAGGGGGAAGGAATGCATGGTTAAAGTCAAGTGTAGGAGGCAAAGAAGTGACTAAGGTTGAGGAATGATAGGATGAGGAAGATGAGAATTTGGTTCTGCATTACTATTTACAGTTAAAAAACCAACAGGGACGAAGAAACGGGAAGAGACAATGGAAAGGCAAGAGGTTTAAATGGAAAGAAATTCAATAAGAAAGGTCAAGTGCTGAGCCAGCTAGAGAGAGGGTAAAGGTTATCATTCTAAACTATTTAATAGTTAACACACTTACTCAACTGAAACTTAATGATCTTACCTGCTTAAACTAATATCAATCTAACTTAAGGGTTAGTATGCACCCCTTTAAGTAGACTAACACTTCTAACACTTCCATTTCATTATTGGAGAAAGAGTCAAATTAGATCCTAACGTTTTTATCAATATTCAATTGGCCAAAAGAGCAATTTATCCTCTAACATTTATACTTAAATTTAAGTTAAACTTTAACATTTCGGAGCATTTAAAATGAATCATAATGTTTAGAAACATTCAAAACAATCTCTAATTAGACGAGATCACTAACAGAGTTAGGCCTCAGTCAGCAAAGTGCTGACTTGACTTTTTTTGCTAATGTGGACTTTTTTAAAATTTTATTAAAGTGAGACTCATATTGATTAAGTGAATTTTTCAAAAAAATATAATTGGGTCCCACGAAGCTGAAACGTGCATTTTTTTGGATTCTGAGTTGGCGTATTCTCAAGAAAACGGTAAGGCCTTATTTGGTTGGCATAGATTCTTGCTTGGGAAAGTAATCTTTTTCTTAAAATTTATATTATCACGTTTGGTTCTTTTTTTTAGTAGTTAGGAAAGTACAAATTTTCCCAATCTAGGGAAAGTAGTAGCACTTTACTTGGATTCTAAATCTCATCACCCCTCTTGGTATTTAGATTACTTTCCTCAGGAATTTAATCTAAAAAATATGCTAGCCAATTCAATCATTTATTCTCTCTCAACTCTACAACAACTCTTTTATAAAACCCTACCTTCTTTTCAACTATTCGTATTGTTCTCCCGTTAGCAGGATTTTGGACATTTTTGCTCAGAAGTTTCAATTAACAACCTTCAGGTACACTATCTGTATTTTTTTTCAATGTTAGAAAAAATTTTAATATTTGATTTGAATTTTAAGATTTATCTTTGTACTGGGTTGAGGTTTTTTTAGTATTTTTCAATACTTTATTTATGATATAACAGTATTATATGATTAGAATATCATAAATGAAAAAAATTAACAGTTAATAATATAACTTGAATTATAAATTAATATTATTTAACGATTTCAATTTTTATTCAGTTTGTAGGGATATAATTGGAAACACAAGTCAAAATTAAATTACATTTCATGAAATATTATTGCATACCAAACACTATAATAAGAATCCACCTAGCTTTTCTATTAGAATTCTTATAAGTATCCAAACATGTGAATATCTTTACTTTTCATAGATTTATTTTCTGAAGAATCAGATTCCAAATTTACTTTACTTTCCCACCAACCAAACGGGACTTAAAAGAATCCAAATTTAATTTGTTTTCTCCTCGTCGGAATCTTCGTCGGGGTAGTTCTTTTTCTTATGTTCCTTCATCATTTGCCATTATCACTGATGGTCCACAACAGCTACCGTCGTTTGAGTACCAACCAAAACTGTATAAAGGGCTATTGGCTGAGGAAGTGCTTCAAAAGAGAGAGAGGTTTCTTGGTCCCTCCCTCTTCTACTAATACCAGAAGCCTGTGAGTGTAGGTGATATACCAACCCTTTTAAAATTTTCTGCTATATATATGTTAAAAATTGAATATTTCTTATAATATTTTTGATGGGTTTTGGTTATATCTATAGTTCAACATCGTAGAAGGGAAGTGCAATAATTATATGACGAGAGCAGAAGGAGGTATCCTGATGCATTTGTTAGAAAAGTGACAGCCTCATTTGGGTATTTCCACCCTCATGTTTTGGAGGCCATTTCAGAGCAAAGTAAGCTTCTTCAGCAGGCTACCACTATTTCCTTACATCATGCAATCGCTGATTTCGCTAAGGCCTTAGCCGCCAAGATGCCTGGGAACCTCAAGTTCTTTGTTTGATTTCCCTTCTCTTCGTGTTTTTGTGATAACTTTAACGCTTGTAAGGACTAGAGATAGATGGATTCCTTATTCTTTGGCTAGTTGATCTTAAAGTGAGACTGTGTTTTCAGTAAACTATGAGTTGTTATTGCAAGTAAAATGGACATGGTGTCTATAGCATATTATAATCTTAAAAACTGCAATTGCGTTTGTGTATAACAGACACCAAATTGTACCATCAAAATTCCAAAAATGTACTGTTTCAATTCCATGGGAACACTTCCATTTTCTAAAATTTCCACGTGGGACTCACTTTAATAAAATGTCAACAAAAAAATTTGGAATAGTTCTTCACTATGCTTTCTCTCTTCATCTGAATGGACGAGTGAGCAACCGAAGAGCGACGAAGCCAGTGAAAAACTTAAAGAGCCAGCCCCTCCCATAAGGGACGAACGAAGCACTAAAAAGAAGCGATTTTGGACTCAGGGGGAGAGCGACCCACACCCAGTAGCAAGGTCATTTCGGGACACTCTTTTGCAGAGAAACTCAGTTGAGGAGTAGCATCAACTTACAGACGACTAGGAGTTAGAATTGCACAACAAGGATGTGATAATAAACTATGAGGGTCCCATTCCTTTGGTTCAGTTTCCCGCTAAGATTCAAGGTCTGTTAAAACAACCGTGGAGGAAAGGGATTGTTGTAAAACTCCTAGAGCGTCGGATTGGATATATGGCACTCAACACCAAACTGCATACAACTATGGAAAACTGAGGGAGATTTCAAGATTATTGATCTTGCAAATGATTTCTTTTTTATTAAGTTTGACAGAGACAATAATCTCCAATATGTCTTAACGGGAGGCCCTTAGACTATCCTCGAACATTATCTCACCATCCAAGTATGGACGCCGAAATTTAGGGGAGATGAGTACGTTCTTCACAGTGTTATCGCCTAGGTCAGGATACTGGGAATAACTCTTAAATATTATCATAAAAGTGTTCTCAGAATGGTCGGCTTGTTAATTGGGAATGTTGTTAAGATAGATTATTCGACTGAGAGTGCATCAAGAGGCAAATATGCACTCATCGCTGTGGAGGTTGATCTCAATAAGCCTTTAGTGTCGAAAATTATGGTGGATGGCGCAGTGTTATAGGTGGAGTATGAAGGACTGCTTGCCATTTGCTTTACTTATGGGAAATATGGTCATTTATCCATAGCTTGCCCAGACCGTGAGAAGCAGGATGAGGAGTATGGTAATCTGTCACAGCAAAGCGATGAGATAATGACGATTCCTGGAAAGGCAGGACTGACTAACAGTTTGGTGGCTCCGACAAAGCCAACTTATGGCTCTTGGATGATTACACTGCGGAAGGGACATCCCTGTAAGAAGTAAGCCTCCAACATCCCAAAATCGTCATCTAAAAGCCGAAGTATGGGTCCATTATATAGGTCCCGCTTTGACGTGATAGCACCTACTGACAATGAATCTTTGGAAGATAAATTGGCAGGCCACTAAAGGCACGAAACCAGTGATCCTTTAAAGCAGCATTTAAACCCACCACACCAAACCCGTTTTGCCATTAATATGGCCCTACAAATAACAAAAAGCAACTCATTCATGTAGCCAATCCACCAACTACTCCCATTACACAAATTACCCATGAATTTCATAGGGAATTGTCCCAAACTCCCTGCATCCTAAGCACTCAATGCAACCTTCCAACCCCCACTCAAAAGCCAAAATCTCATACCATTTTAAACCGCATAAAGCACTCGATGGTTTTATTGTCAAACCTGACCCGAACCTCAGCACACCTTAGCCATACATACTTAGACATCCTCGGTCTTAGCAGACCTCCCACTCACAATTACAAGCCTGATCTACAGAATGACGAGGTTATAGAAAGTATACCCTCGAATCTACACCCTCTTCTGCAGCCTTGTTCGAAGTAAACAGATACGCCCAGGGCTAATCACGAGGATGAGGAAATGGCTGTTGATAAGGAATTTGCCGACCCCTTGGAAACTGGTGAGATACCGCCTATTGAGGTCGAGGGTGGCATTGAAGGGCCTCTAGCTATGGAGTGATAATTTTGCCTTCGAATAGCTTTTAGTTATATCACGTGGAATTGTCAAGGGGCGGCATCACCTAATTTTTGCCAAAATCTTCGTCATCTCTACACCATGTATAAGCCTGATCTTATCGCATTGTTGGAACCTTGCATCTCAGGGACCAAAGTGGATGAGGTCATTCGACGCAGTAGTTTCACTCGCTCTCACAGCATTGAAGCTATTGGGTTTGGCGGCGGTATCTGACTTCTTTGGCACGAAAATTTGATACTTAGAATCCTGGAGAACAATTTTCAATATATTCATTTAATGGTAGAGTTGTTGGAACACAAGCTATTTCTTATGGTTGCATATGCCAGTTCGAATCCCCTCAATATATTCATTTAATGTTAGAGTTGTTGGAACATAAGCTATTTCTTATGGTTGCATATGCCAGTTCGAATCCCCTTACTCGCAGGAGCTTCTGGCCAAATATTCTGAAAGTTGGAAAGTAGCTTTCGGACCCTTGGCTAGTTTGTGGCGGCTTCAATTGTATTTTACACGACTCTGAAAAATTAGGGGGTTTCTTGAAAAGGAAAGCCTGCAGATTGTTTCAGGATTGGCTTTTTAATGCCCAAATCCTTGATCTTGGATTTAAAGGGCAAAAGTTCACATGGACAAGGGGTGGAGTTCGTGAACGCCTCGACTAAGAAATAAGCAATGTGGCATTTGTTGAGAGCTTTCCCAACACCACTGCATTCCACCTTCCGAGAGTGGGTTCTGATCATTGCCCTCTTCTCATTCTAACTTTGCCCATACAGAAACAATGTCAATCAGCAAAGAGATTTCAGTTTCTGGCTCCTTGGTTGTAAAACACGAGTTTCCTACCTCTCTAGCAGAGTGTGTGGCATATGCCTGGAGACTTTTCATCCAGTATGGCTCAATTTGTGGCCAGAATCTCTCGGTGGAATGTGGAAGAATTTAGTAATATCTTTAAACAGAAAACATATTTGTTGCGGCGGTTGGATGGAGTTCAACGAGCTTTGGCTATGCATAGGACGTCTAATCTTAAACAGGTGGAAACAGAATTAAAAAGGGAATTAGATCTTGTTCTGGCTTAGGAAGAAGTTTATTTGCAATAAAAATCTTGGATAGATGAGCTTAGACACGAGGATCGAAATTTCTTATTTCCATCGTGCGGTACTTCAGTAAAAACGCAATATGAGAGTGGAGGCCCTTAAGGATGATCAAGGAACTGCGTTCTATGGGGAGGCTTTGAGGAGACATATCATTGACTACTTTACCAATCTATATACTTATTCGACCAGTATCTCCATGTTCGAGAATAGGGTCAGTCTTTTTCTACATATTGTCGATCAGGTGATGACTAGTTTGATGGGTTTGATTACAGAGGAGGATATCCACAGTGTCATCTTTAATATGAAGCCAATGAAGGCCCCAGGTCCCGATGGCATTTCACCCATCTTTTACCAAAAATGTTAGAATGTAGTCGGCACTCCTATGTCTAAGTTGGTGCAGGATATCTTCGGAACTCAAATCCTTCTAAAGAGATGACTGAAATTATCCTTATGCTTATCTCTTAAGAGTGAACCAGTAAAAATCGTGATGTTATATTCTCTAACTCTTACCTTTTTTAATTTTCTTATTTTTATAAGAATATATACTAATTTTCGCTATTTAATTACTCATCAAAATTAAGTGCATTGTTTAAACTTGTAATCGTCTGAACAATCGTAACCTTGGGCTACGTCCAGTCCTCAAAGTTTGTCTGAGATTTTACTATCTCCTTCAACGTTATAAGTATTATTTCTATACTTGCAGAGTCTCTTCAGGTCTCTTTCACAAAGTATTTTTTATCTGCTTCCTTAGCCTCGTCAGGCTCTAGCCTTCCTTTCTCTCAAAAAGATATTGTTTGAGCTTTAACACTCATGTTACAAATTTATTTGCTCTCTTTCTTTCTTTCTTTTCTCTCAGAATATTTTTCACAGCATAAGCACTTGAGCACAAAATTTCTCTAAGTATTTTTGTACATTCAAAAATCTTATTGAATTCTACGACTACAACTAATATTTATAACCTAAATCTCTAACGGTCTTCTTAATAAATTTGCATGTAGAGTCTTCTAAAGTCTGTTATTAGTTGAGTCCTGTAACCAACTCCAGCTAACTGACGTTCTAGCACATTCTTCAATTACATCGACTTGCTTAGATTTGTATGCCTTGTTTGATGTCTTAGATTTGATCACTTCATCTGATCTGTCTTATTCAGCTTTTACTTAAGTATCGTCTTGATTTGATGATTTGTGCCACTTATATTTATCTGCACACTTAACAAATTCATTAAAACAGTTCACACACTTCTATTATTATTATTATTTGACTTTCATCAAAATCAATAGAAGAAGTGAAGTCTTCTTAACTTAACAATCTCTCCCTTTTTTATGATAACAAATAATCATAATATTAGAAGATAAAAATAATATTCAGATGAATAATGCAAGATATAATATACAAAGATATTTACAAAATTTTCTTTTAATTTTCTAATTCTCCTTTCTACTGTTCTATTTATCTCCCCCTATTTGTTATTAATAAAAAATAGTTTATTTTAGACACTTCAAAATTTCAAAAAACATTTGTTGAAGATCAGTGCGGATCGTCTTGAGGTCTTCTTCTATAGAAACATGTAGAAGTGCTAATTCCTCATGAAGATCACCCACTGCATCACCTAGTAAATCAACCTTAGTAATAATTTTCTCAATGTTTTTAGCTAAGGCTTCCTGAACTTCCGTTTGCTTATGACTGGCTTCAGTCCATTCGATGAAATTCTTCAAGAGCTCTGAATTAACGGTAGGATCTTGTAGCATTTCACTAAGTGGATGAATATACTCAAAAACAGATGGTTTTTTAGGTGAATCGTCTAATTCTATAATTTTAATTGAGGGTATTTTGAAAGGTTGTTTTACATCAGGGATATCAAGATCATCAGGTCTGGGTAATTTATAAATCGGTTGCCTTAGAAGGTGTAAAATAGTTTTAACTGAAGGAATGAAACCTAAGGGTTTGAAATGAATGAGCAAATGCACAAAGGTTTCTAAGTTAAAAACGATACCTTCAATTGTGATACTTTCATACCTTCCCTCTGATTTTAAGCCAACTACTTTGAAGCTTTCTTCTGTAGTAGATGCTCCAAAATTACTTCCTAATTCCCTTGATATATGATGTGATAAATAGACACTTACAGGTTGAGCTACGTGACATACATCGTCTATGTTCTTTGCTACCGCTTGAATCTTTTCTTCTGTGAGATCAACTTCTAGTTTTTCAGGAAGCTTCTTCTTCTTCCCTTTTTCTTTGTTAGGTACCGGTGCTGGAATTCTAGGTTGTACATCTGGTACAATCTTGATTGTTGTTCTGCTTATCACTAGATAGATTGTATAAGGATCTTTCGTAATCTTCGATGGATATGGCTCTGCCTTTTCGTTTCACAGAATACTGTATAATATTTGTTCTTCATGACTTAGAAGATATATCGTCTAATCATTTACTGTTATAGGTTCAACTTGAACCTTAACTTTCTGTTTAGAAGGTTCTTTGATGATAATTGAACCTCTGTTGCAATCAGGTGTTGATTCTTCTATGACCTTCATCTTCAAATCTTCCTTCTTTATCAGTTGAGGAGGGTTGTAAGTTACTAGCTGCTGTTTAGACAATGTCTTCATCTTCTTTTCAACAGTCTGTGTCTTTTGTGGAACATCAGACGATGAAACCTTCTTCTTCTGAATAGGCTTCGTCTTCCTTTGTTCTTCTACTGGTTTGAAAGGGAGTTGTTATTGAGGCTTCTTCTTCTCAAACACTAACTTCCTTTTTAGCTCTGTCTTTCCAAACGGTTGTTCTGGTTGAGTTTGAGGGATAGAGATGATTGGTTTGGCTGGCTGCTGTCGTTGCTCTTGCTGCTTTTCACTCTCAGAGTCTACACCAAGAATCAGAACTCTTTGCTTTTTCTGTTCTTGTTATCGTAAGGTCATTAATTTTGGTGACCTTCTTGAATTCTTGGGCCTTTTTGATTGGAGCGTCTCAGCCTTCCTCTTTGAAGACACTTGGTAAGTTGGTTGTTAAACCTTACTTTCCGTCTTCTCTGGAATCGTCTTGGCTTGTATCGGCTTATCAGACAATTGTTTAACCTTTACCTTTGCTGATATTCTTTTAGACGATCGAGGTTTTGCTTGTTTTTCAGACGGAACATTTCCTTTCTTGCTTTTGTCTTACTGAAAGCTCCCCCTTAAACTGTGCTTTCGGTGTGAAATCTTCATCTGCTTTGGCTTTAGTCTTGATCCCCATTTTGTGAATATTAGAGGCATTGATAACACTCTTAACATCCAGCTTTACTCTATTTCCTCTATCAAGTAGGATTCCAAATGCTTTGAAAAATCTTGTTAACAATATACCGTAAGGTAAAGTACCACTCTTCAAATGATAATCCTCCCTAGCCTTTATCATGTACTTCAGAATCAAAAACAGAATATTAAAAGGTTGGTGAGTGAGTAGATGAAACAGACAGTGTTTGTCATTCATTGTCACCATATCCTTTGATCCTGCTCTCGGTAGGATACAATGGAGAAGAAGTGAGTGAAGAACCCTAGCCATCGGAATAAGGGTTGAAGACTTCTTGACTCCTGGATTACTGAATCCATATAGTTGTCGATTGATGTTGGCTTCATCTATATGACTTTGAGCTATCCAATCTGTATTGCTGAACAATTCTGCTCCTTCATTTGGACACCTAATAGCCTCCACTACGGAATCTTGTGTGATTATTACTAACAGCCCATCTTCCATCGATGCCAAGGTGTTGTCTACCACCTTCGCATTCTTCCAGAACTTATATATTTCATTCAGATATACCGGCTCTTAGATGTTGAAGAAGTTCTTCCATCCAACTGCTTTAATATTAGGTTTGATATTCATCCGAAAATTCTTCAAGGAAGTAAACTTAAGCCTTGTACTTAGTGGTCCAACTGCTCTAGTCAGCCGACCAATCGCTAAAACAGGTACTTTAAGTTTCTGTCCCAAAAGTTTACTGTCTCTCAATGATCCAAGAGTTGCGGATTGCAAATCTTCCCATGTATTTACCAAAATCCTATCACTTCTCAGAAACTCTTCCCCCATCCGCACGTATTCTAAATATTGCTAATCAGTCCGATCCAGCATCAGATCAATAAGGTTTATGGTTCGGCTCAGACAACAACCCAAAATTCCTAGTGGCTCTATTTGATCAACATACTCTCCTTTCACCAACTTATCAAGGGTTGGAATATATATACTTACTACCACGAACCATGCATTACTAGGAATGTACAGAAACTTTGGAATCCCTATGTAACATCCCCTCACTTATGGGAAGGGCATTTTGGTCATTTTGGTAAATTGGAATGGGTTAGGAGTTTTTTAAAGTGTTTTTGACATATTCATGCATTCATATATGCACATGAATAATAAATAGTGAAATTTTTGCACACGAAA
>JAOQMS010000180.1:6970785-6995374 GCA_027563885.1 Erythroxylum longipes | reverse complement strand
TTTTGGTCTTCTAATTTACAAGACAACATTTTCCTCTTCCCATTCTACCCTTAATGAGTGAGAAAAGTCCACCTTGCTCTTCCTTTAATGCCTTAATGCTTCTAACCTTAAGTAAACCACCCAAAATACCCCTTTATGAATCTTTACTACCTTTAATTCAACTAATCCAAGAAATAAATTCTAATAACATAGACATAAATAAATTAAAAAAATTTAACTCTCAAAAATTCACTTATCCAAGAATCATAATTATCTAAAACATGCTTAACTAAAAAAAACATTTAGGGGCCAACACATCAACTTTAGAACTCGTGTATAATTATAAATGAATAGAATCTCATTTCGCACTTTTAAAATAATTTCATTAATGATAGAAAAGTATCTAGCATTCTTTATATTTTTCAACATCAGATCAATATAATATATAGCACAAAAAATCCAATATTTTAGAATTGTACCTACTTTGAGACCTCTTTTCAATTGCTTTATTAGTAGCATCATTATTCGTGATGAACTATAAAATGTTATCGTATAATATTTTGTTCACAACTTTATTAAATATCTCAAACAAAGTATCAACATTTTACACATATGATGTGTCAATTGCCTTTAAAAATATCAACTCTTTAAGAGAATAAACTAATAAATTCATAATGAGCTTATGTCTCCTATTTATCCAGTCATCACACTTGATTGAATACTTATATGTTTCCCAAGTTCTTCCACTCAAATAAGTTTTTATTTTGCTAACAAAGTTATTCAAAAGATTACTTCTAAAGTTATCAATTGAAGGAGTTTTAAATCATTCATCATAATAGGAAATAACATTTATCATAGCCTGGTAATAATAAAACTAGTTATTATTAAATGACAAATATGTATCATACTACCATCTAGCCATTATCATCTTCACAATATGAACTTATTTTTTATATTTTAATGCATTGTGAATTACAAATTGAGCTCTATGAGTTGTTTGTGGAATAAAACAGTTAGATAGTTGTCTTCTTCTTTTCCTCATATCAATTGCAGAGGTCCTTTATTCTTAGGTAAAAGATTGAGCTTCAATATTATCAACATCATCTCATTGATGTAAAATGAACTTTCACTTCCAATTTTATAGTTAAGTCTTTGCCTTCTTTCTTTCTCTTTTTGATACTCTTCAAACAAACTTTTTATCTACCATTTGACATCAAGGCTAACTTCTTTATAAGGTTCTCCATCATTTTTAATCTCAACTAAGTATCTTAATCAACTGATTCGCCTAACTCTCAACTACTACTACTACTACTACTATTATTACTACTAATACTTCTACTACTCCTCCTACTACTGCTACTACTACTCCTCCTCCTCCTACTACTACTACTCCTACTACTATTACTATTCATCAGTTATGAATTCCACAATCAATAACGAGTAACTAGGGACTATGTTTACTAGTCAGGAAGTTAAAGACTTTACCATAAATTATGGCATAAAACTAATGAATTCAACTCCTTATTCAACTTGGGCTAATGGACAAGTTGAAGCATCAATTAAAGTAGTCATTGAAATCATGGAGAAGATGTTAGAGGATAATCAAAGGCATATAATTTTATCTAAGACTATGGGTGTATTAGATTTATAAATGTAAGGCTACAAGGACAAGTCCTTTTACTCTTACCTATAGCTATGATGTTGTTCTCCCTATGGAAGTATTAATCCTATCTTTAAAGGTAGTTAAAAGGAATTATTTAAAAACATGTGGGTATCCTAATGCGACGATGATGGAATTAGAAAATGTAGGTAAAGTTTGTTGTCTTGAAGCTTTGAACAATATGATGGTACAAAAGAAAAAAGTTATGAAATTTTACAATAAAAGAGTTCATAAATGAGAATTCCAAGAAGGTGATATGGTGTGGAAGGTGATTTTGTAACCTAGGACTAAAGAGAGAGAGAGAGAGAGAAATGGTCTCTTAATTAGGAAAGGTCATTCAAAATTTATAGGGTTTTGGAAAGTAACAGCTATTGGTTATCTAGCTTAGAAGGAGAACCTCATAGATGTTTTATTAATGGAAAATATTTGAAACCCTACGTGCCTATTTTGTAGAAGAATAAAAACCAGAATAATTGTTCAAGCAGTGCTTGTTTTAAGGGAAATGAAAAAACCAAATAAGCTAATCTATGGGAGATAAATTGTTCTTAAAAGGTTTAAAGAATTTAAAGTTGATCCAGGTCGAAGATCATATTTCACCTTATTATTTAATACAGGATAATTGATCTTCTTTAGCTTGTTAAAATAATTACTTCCAAAGGCCGACTTCTTCCTTTTGTAGCATCAGCGATTTTCCTAACTCCTTAGTCATCTACTCGATCTCGTTGAATTTCTGATTAAGTTATTTATCATCCTATTTTAGAAACTCATGTTTATGCCTAATTAACTTAATGGTTTGCTTATGTTCAATAGCTTGAATTCGTGCCATAGGTTTTTACCTTTAGCTTCTTACACTTTATAATCCACACAATGCCTTTATAAAGAGCTTAATTTTTTAGAATAAACAACTTGGTCACGACAGGATTTCTCAAAATAGGAAAAATCCTTTTTTGGTTTTACTCAAAATCCCTTCAATGAAAAACAATTGGGTTATATAATCGATATAGGACATAATGCTTAAGAAGGAGCTGTATTGAATTTCAATCAAGAATTGGAGCTCCTGTTGCACTGTAAGCTTAAGGAACTCCTTGACTCTGGTCAGCTCCTCAGATCTAATCGACGACATAACACTAAATAGGTATCAACAAAACGTACAAGAAGCTTAGGTCAAAGGCTTCTTCAAAATTTGTTGATGTTGTCCAAACATTTCCTGCCTAAAATATATAAAAATAGATTATCAAAAGTTTGAAGAATTTCTGTAAACATAACGGGAATTTCTTCTTTTGCCACCAAAGATTGTACCTTTGAATATTGCAAGGTTTGAGCGAGGAACCAACTACTGATAGCTCTTTTGCCACCAAAGATTATAGGCTTCTACATCGGCAACACCAATCACGAAAATCTTACACTTAAAAGTATAATAATGCTAAAAAACTTCTTGCAAGAATTCATCATTAAATGATGCCTGCTAGTATTTGGATCTTTTCAACCTTGCGCCTGTCGCGAATGTGAAACTTAACTCACGATAATTACCAAGATAAAGCTTAGGATACCATTGCAAACGCACTCATCGACAAGATTTTCGAGTGACTAGAAAGTTCCATAGGATAGCCCAAAACACAGATAATAGGAGAAAGTATCAAGGAAAGAACAAGCTACCGACACCAGAGATAAGGTAGATATATTTCAAAGTATAGGGCCAAACTTCAAAGCCTTATCACCAACCACTACAATAACTCTTGGGTTAGTGTAAGGAAAGAAAGAGTTTTTCATAAACAGTTAAGTAAGAGGAGGTAGAAGGCTTGAAAATTTTCAGCCAGTAAGGTCTTTAAGAGAAATTCTTAAAGGGGTTTAGTTGGTCCGCTGACCTGGACTTTAGAGACAGCAGAATACTAAAAATATCCTTAGCTTATTAACTACACATGCCTGTTAAAAGGTTAAAAAAAATATGGGAACTTGGGGTCCATAAAAGAAAGGCCTTTTTTATCCCCGAGTTTTGGAAAAATAAGTGAGTATCTAGAGTTGGACAAACTATATGCTCAAATTAATCCTCTGAAGACGGAGATTGGATAAACACCTTCTTAGATTCTTGCAAAGTAATCATATAAAAGTAGAACTCAAAGAAAAAATCTACCTGAGTATTACCTTACAAAAAGGGAAAATTTTTGAACTCGATTTATTCTTTACATGGTAAAATACAAACTAATTCTACAAGACCCAAATAAACTTAGTATAATCTTCTTCAAAGCTATGATTATTAAAAGAAGCATAACTATTGACCAGGCCAAAGTGAGAAGGACATTGAAAGGCATTGGGATATAAATCAGAAGTTCCATCAACCAAACAAACAAAATTATCTCAAATAACAAGCAAGCTAGTCAAAAAGAAAACACTTTAAGGGAGATAAAAGGAAAAGCTGAAAGTGAAAATGAAAGAATTGTAAGGACTCTAGAATTTCAGGGTAGCAAATATCAAATGGGGTTGGTACCATAGTGAATTCCTAGATAGAGCTATCAATTTAAGAAGTCACTGCATCTTCCAAGTAGAGTGGTAAGAAGGGTATCACCTATTTACCCATTTGACTTAATGTTCCTAGATAGAGCTATAGTGAATTCCTAGATAAAGTTATCAATTCAAGCAGTCCCTACATCTTCCAAGTAAAGTGATAAGATGGGTATAGCCTATTTACCCATTTGACCTAATGTTTCACATTCTTTGGCCATAGCTTGAAAGATTTTGGCGCTTATGACAAGAGAATTTTTTACAAGAAATTTGATTTGCTTACCTCTCCTAGGTACTGGAGAGACAGTTGAGGAGATCTAACAAATGGGGAAACTCCAGTAGTCAAACGTAATCCTTGTTCATGATCAAAGAATGGAATTCCCCCTTAAATGACATAAAAAGGAGATTTTTATGCTAGAATTAGGAGAAATTTCAAAAAGGGATTTAAGGTTTAAAAGTTCTTAATTAATTCGACAAAAGTTAGGCGAGACTCAGTAAGAATGGAGACTACCTTGAGTCTTATAGCTTACACAGAGAATGAAATTGAGAAAAGCCAGTAAAGTATTTGAATAAAACATAAAAGGAAGTTAAGGGCTTAGATCAGTAGCATACAACTCAACAGAGTCAGTGGAGGATGAAGAAGATGCATGATGTGTGGTGGCAATAATAAAAGGGAAGTTTATTGGTTTTTTATGAAATTGCAAGGAACAGAAGGAAGAAAGCCCGGCGTTAGTAGAGAAAATGAAGACTGCTAGAGTTTAAAGTAGTGAAAGATAGAGAAAAGGGGGAATTTATAGCAAATTGGGCAAACCCTAAATAAACAACAAGAATTTGTAATTTAAACAGAGCAAGTCTTTTAGCTTTTGAAAAGGGTGCGGGTTAGGAGTTTTAAATATGCAAGAAACATAATACAACCCCTATGCCCAACATCCCCTTTGAATCAAGGATTCTTTTTGTCTAAGGGCCACATGAAAGTTATCTTGGTGATGTTTTCAGGCCTTTTCTTCTAGTTGGATTTTTTTTGGTTCTTAAACCTCCCAAAACCACTGGCATATGTCTAAGAATTTGATCAATGACCTTGAAATTAATTTTTGCGAAAGTTTAGAAGGTCCTCAAAAACCATATATTTGGTTTGTCTAACCAAATATATGCGGGAAGCAATTGTTGATAGCTTGAGTCAAATTTAGCCTAATTATCCCCAAGATGAAAAGGCTCATTTGTTAGAGTTTCCAATAGTTAATTAATTCCTAAGCACAAGAGTTAGTAAAGAAGTCCAAAATGCAGGAGACAAGACAGTTGGAAACATGATGAACGTGTGGAAGGTGGTTAGTCAAGATGTGGCCCAAAATTAAAAGATAGTTGGATGTTGAGCAGTTACAAGAGAACTATTTGAAGTGATTAAAGTAGAGAGAAGCGTATAAGCACACTAGGAGAACCAAAATAGCGGACATTCAATACATAATCAGACCAACACAGAACTAAAACAAAAGATCCTACCATTATTTTCAACTTTCCTTATAGTTTAAGTGCATCATTTACTTAAATAAAATTTTAACTCAAAATGTCATTATATTTTATCATCTATATGATATTGACATGTCTCTAAAATTTTCTTTAGTAAAATCACATACTAAATATGTCACTGTCTTTTCTAACTTTGAAAACTCTTCTCAAACCTGACCTATATCTAAGAAATTTGGTTCACTAAAGTTTAGTATCAACTATACTAAACAAAGGTAATTTTTTTACTTTTAAAAAATATAATATAAGAAAAGCAAGTAATTAGTTATATTTCATAACAACTAAAGGACTTTAACCATTTATTTAGTTACTCTTACTATTTTATTTAAAATAATAACTCTTGCTACTATTTCAAAAGGGATTAATCTATCTAATGGGCTAAGATCTTATTCAAATTTAGTTAATCTTGAGGTACTCAGCAAACTAATTAAACTTAAAATCCTTATGAATCTCATCTCATGTGACTCCTAACCTTATTTCAAAGTTCATATGTCCATAAATTACTCATCAAATTCATACTAATTAGTTAAGCAGGGATCATTAGTTTAAATATTTGAGTCAAAGGAATCATGAGACACTCAATAAACCTTATGATAAATATAACTCTGAATTTATGCTAAACAATGGAAGAGAGAAATCACATTATTAACATATACTTAACATTTAATAAGAGATTTAATTTCAAATGATCTCATCAAACATGAATTACATGTAAAATTTCACACATTTAAGCATGCAATTCAATATGCATATAATATATTAAACATATAAAACATGCAATTTATACAAACATAATCAAATTATATGCATGAAATATCAGGCTTTGTTTAATTTTAGTTATTGATCTTTATAAGTTAAAATGCTATTTTCAACTCTTTAAAGAATTAAATTAGATTAAACTCATCAATTTATAAGTGAATCAGATTCCTATTTCAAATAAAAATTTAATTTGGTTTGAAAATAATTTTTAAATTCAAATTAGAAATAGAAAATCATTCCTCAATAAATTAGAAAGTATTTTTAATTAAAGAAAACTTATTTTTAATTAATAAATAAAATACCTTTCAAATTTTAGCTAAGTAAAAAGATACATTTTCTAATAAAGTAAGAAATTTATTATTCAAATATATAAAGAAATAATTTTTAAAACAAATAAATAATTAATTTAATTTATCTTAATCAAATTGAAATAAATAAATTTAACTAAGGAATATTACTTAAAAAATAATTTTTTAAATTTTAAAGGAGTCTAATTAATTCCTAATTTCAAAATCATTAAAAATAATTAATTTTAAGTATATGAAATAATTTTCTAAAACTAGAATTTAATTGAAATAAATATATTATTAATAAGAAATGACTTCAAATTTCTAAAAAAATATCTTCTCTTAGATTTTTGATAAAAAATAACAAAAAAACTTACGTTGCATAAGTTTCATACGTGATCAATCAAATGTTGTTGATACGATGAATTAACTTAGCTTTTAAATTCAAATCGAATTAACTAAACCCAAATCAAATCAATAATTTAAGATATTCACAATAAATTATTATTTAAGATAAATTTAATTAATTCTAGTTAATTTTAAGAGTTTAGTTGGATTGTTATATTAGTAACATTTAATTGCCTATTTTTTACCGTTAATTTTTAATAGAAATCTAAAAGAAAAAAGTTGAAAACTGCAATTAATTTTTTAATTAAATCATAAGAAAATAGTGTATCTTTTACCCTTTAAAAATTTTATATGACTTTATATAAATGAACCAGACAAACCCTGCATAAAGAGCCTAATAGAATCAATCATTTAGTTTTAAAGTTAAAACTACGTAATTCTAAGCTTACAAAAGCCTCGTATTTTAGTAAAACTTCTATTAAAATGTTATTGTTGTAGTAGTTTTGCACTATTATATTCTCAATATATTTATTCAATACGAGTTATAAAATGTGGTAATGAATCTAATCAAAACGCCTTTTTTAAGTTATCAGCGACGAGTACTGAAAGAATCTAATCAAAACGCTTTTTTAAAGTTATCAGCGACGAGTTTTTATATTAACAACTTTATCTGTAAATAAGAACTTCTATTCTTGTACGATAATTTATTGCAAGACTTTTCATTCTCTCATCTTTCTTATCGGCTCTTGTTACTTTCGTGTTTTTCAATTTAACATGGTAACAACGACCGCTTCTTGGGAACTAAAATCAAACAGTTTTCAGTTGTTACATACAACCGAACACTCAAATTTTGCACAGAAGACAGAGTTGCAACCAAATAAATACGATACGGAACAAAAGTCAACTTTGCAGATCACTTGTTTTTGTTTCTGTTACCGAGCTTATCCTGTTAATAAACATTCATCCTTCCAATTTTTTTAGATCGCCACTAGCAATTGAGAAAAGCGAAAATAGATAAAAACAGTTGGCGTAGCCTTTCAAGACATGACATTGGCTCACATGTCTCATCCACAAAACACTTCCACATGGTGCAGGGACCCTCAGGAAGCTTTGGTGCTACGCACGCTGCCCCCTTTACAGTGAATTGGCAGAGATTCCCTGTCGAGTTTCATACAATCCCATATAAAAGAAACCCAACCTCTCGTATGGTATGAAACCGTCCTACTTTATGCATGATCACTAACATAAACCATATCGATTCAGTGTTTGGTTCCTTTGCCTGGACAGTGGGTCTGCTTCATCTCTGATAAGACCGATCAGATCTCACGTATATAATCTAGAAAAGTTTTTTAGTCATGGCCACAGAACGACGAATAATCTTCTCTACTCCAAAGCATTCCAGTGCAATTTAATATGCTTGAACAGATTGCTATCAAGATGAACAGGAGATGGAAATATATAATTCACTAGCTTCAGTCTATGACCCATCAGAAAATTTGGGGACTCGTAATACTTCTACGGAAACTGCCCGAGACTTGACTCGACATCGAGTGGCTCTGATGAACCCACATAGTTGAAGTTTCTCCCCAGAAAGAAGAAAAGAAACAAAAGAACTGTACATCTAGAAAGAAAAAGAAAGGGCGTGGAGAAACATTTAAGCTAGAGGTAATCCTCAATTAATGCGTGCAATTAGGGATTAGCTGCTAACCAATTCCCGCAGACCAATGAAGATGGTTATAGGCAAGGAACTTCAAATAGTAGACTTGTAAACTTTTTACATGCTAGAGTAAAGATAACCCATCGAAAGCTTATCCGCGAACCTTTCCACTCCCCAGAGTGAGCTCAAGATCATCCACGCCTATCTCATGAATTCGCTCCCCCTCCCACGGTTTTACCCTGCCATTTTCAAACTCAAACTCCGAGTTCCTCCCCTTCTCTGTGGTTGTTGCAGCAGCCCAGCCTGGTCCTACATTCCCATTAACTCCACCCTGACGAACACTCTGTGGAGCTAGCGGCTGTACAAGATTAAAAGTTGGTGAAGGAGGAGCCACTTGAGGTGCTGCTGTATGGACGCTCACCCACCGGCCAGAGTCCATGGCACAGGCATCAGATTCGTCACATTCTGGTATTGTAGCTGGTGTGAGATGATGGCACCGAGTAGGGCTTGAAGGAGCAGAGGCAGCGAAAAGGGGGTGGCGAAATGAGTTCAGAGAGACATTTGAAATGGATTCCCAATCAGATTTGTGCTTGGAATTCCTAGTAGGGGAAGAGAGTGGTGGGGTTACAGGAGCACTATTGGATATTCTAAGAGGGGGAAGATTAGTGGGGATTGAAGCTATGTTGCGGAGGAATGGAAGGAGATATGACGAGGGGTTCATATCCAATCGACTGGGACTAGGAAATGAGGAAGATGAGGGACTAGCATGATAAGAAGGCACGGGACTAGGGTAGTTTGAGGATTGTGGGCTTGGTTGAAGGGAAGAACAGGAGCTTAAGTTTGTTGGAGTGCTTCCAATGTCAGTTGTAAGTGGCTTGCAACCCTGCAAAGAAACAAGAAATGAATCAACGTGTTGGTATACATAAGCGGTAAGCTTTTCCTTTTGGCACTGTAGATAGGATAAAGAAAACTTCCATGGATGAAATGAAAAGGAACTGATTTATCGCTAATCCGATAACACCAATCCAAGTACAGCAAAGATTAAGAACAAAAGAAAAAGAAAAAGACTAATACGGAAACCGACTCGTTAAGGAAGGTTGCTCAAGAAGGAAACAAAAGTTTTTCCAAGACGCTCCTTGTACTGGATCAGAATTCTACAGTATGATACATATCAGATATCACTTTATGCAAATTGTAATTTCGAATTGAATATAGGATCAGAAAAGTTGGACCAGAAATAGCCTTGACTGGGCACAAATTGGAAGCGAGCTGTTAATAATAAGGAAATCCAAAGAACAGAACACAAGAGGGAAGATCAATTGAAATCTTTACCAAAATCTACGAAAACAGAACGACCCTTGAAAGCAGATCTACGAAATAGTGACTATTCAAAGAGGAAGAAAGACTGAAAAAAGAACCTTGCGATAAATGGTGCCATCTTCTTCAACCGTCCAGCCAGCCTCAGCACAGAGAGCTTTTAAGACCTCGTTATTGTCACAGTGCTTAGGAAGCTTGTAGTTGCCTTGAGCTCTAAGTCCTGAGTATATCTTAGCAGCTATGGCTCTTCTCCTCCTCTCTCTTCGCTTATTATTTTCTCTCTCCTTCCACGTCGGAGTTCTCCCTGAGGATCCACCGGCTGTCATTTTTCCGGTGAAAAAGCAAGCACCTTTAACTTTCTCTTTCTCCCCAGCGTCTGTATATATGGTGAAGACGTGATTTGTGCGTCTTTATCACAAGGTCACTGCTGTCTTTGATGAAGTTATGAAGAAAAAGTATGCTGCTTTCTCAGGCCCTCATGTCTCTCTAACCCTCTTTCACACTTGCAGGAAATGGATAAGTTTATGTAAAGGATAGGAAAGGTATACATGATTAAGTTGATGCAGAAAAGTGTAAATAGAGAAAATCGAAGCCCTTTTTTGAGATGAAAAGGACATTCACAAGAGCTCCATATGCCATGCCTCTCCCAACCCCCTTCGAAGAGCGTGTAAAGGAGGAATCTTTTGCAAGCAAGTCATGCGAGAGACGTGGTAACTATGGTGCTTGGTGGAAGATCCAGTTATTGGATGACGTTAAAAAATTGTCAAATTAGCTCTTAATTTACTTCGTTATACTACGGCTAACTGGGGCTTTTGGGCTAATCTTCTGGTTCCCTCTACCCTTTTCTCTATTTGTAACACAAAGAAATTAAGGCACAAAAGGGAACGGAAAGTTGGTGAATCTTATGACCTCACCATCTCTGCTTTGGGGTGAGTGTCAGTAAGTACTAAAAGGTGAAGACCTTTTGCCTGCCTTAAAATCACACAAATTTCAGAAAATTCAATATAGGGGGCTGAGGAAGTCAGAGAATTATTCTGTGTTGTAATCGTATTTGTTTAGTTGAATTTCTATTATAAGAGATTGTGTCACACTGCTTTTAATAAATTAGTGATTTTAATGAATTCTAAATCACAGCTTGTTTATTTTATTGAAAAAGAAAATTCTCTATAATTTTGTTTGGGTAGACTATAAGAACCAGTCAAGGTGGAGTCCCCTCAAACTGAGAACAAAACAAACAGACCGATGAAGCGGGTCCTCTTGGAAATTGGCATGGGTCTCCCTCACATCACATTGGGTCTCCTGTTATGATTGTCAATTTACTAAAGAGCGGATGGCCTGTAAGAGGGTGTGCATGAATCATAAGGTGTGGATGCCCACAGAAAGCAAAATTGTCGTGGGGTTTTGGTGGTTAGGGAGATGCCCTCCTCTCCGGCATTTGGGGTGGCTCTGACGTGATGTTCAGTTTGAACGGTACCGATATGGACAAAGAAAAGGGTAAAAGGGGTGGTGTCGAGCCGTCAATGAAATATGAATAGGGTTGGTGCCAAGGTGCATTAGGCGGTGTCGAAGAATTTTTCAGACACCTTCGGGTTTTAAGTTTAATATTCAAAGAATTTTTCAGACACCTTCGGGTTTTAAGTTTAATATTAATTTATTAAATAATTCATTTTAATTTAAAAACTAAGGTCAAATACTCGGTTTATTACAACAATTATTCTCAATTCCTAATATGTGACAAAAAAATGAGGGTAGTTAGATATAGGACAATCTGCCAAGGCTGATGGCGGAGTTGGGTACGTGACAAATACCCCGCCAACTCCTGCGGCGGGGTGGTTGCATACGTAGTCCACCCCGCCAACTGCTACGGCGAGATGGGCTACACGTATTCCAACCCTGCCATCTTCTTTGGCGGATTATCCTATACCCATCCTCCCACTAAAAATTAACACAGATCAAGGATTTACATAAAAAGTTTGTGATAAACTGAGAAAAGACCCAAAAACTAATAATTATGCATTTCAATTAACATAAACATATAAAAATACTAACAAAACAAAATATATTGTTACATCAAATTTAGATAGAACAAGAATGAGTTCTTTAAAATCATTAAGATTTGAGATCTTGAGTTTAAGACTTTTAAACTCTTCAAAAGATTATATGAATTTGTATTGCTATTTAAAATTCAATATGTAACACCCCACTATTATAAATTACAATTGGAACACTTTGTGGACATTCTAGTAGATAATCTATGGCATGTTAGAGCAAATATATATCCAAATTAATCGTAGCATCAACTATTATACAGAAAAGTTACCAAATTTTAAAACCTACTGCATTCCTCATTTCATTTCATAAAAACCAAACTTATATTGTAGCTTTACAAAATCATACGAATATATACAATGTCAAATCCCTATACATAACATACTGCTTGATAGAAGAATTGCACATAAACTACTAACTAATATTTCAGTCTTAGCTGACCGACTTTTGAGCCATTTCTTGACAAAAGTACAAGAATTAGTCTTCTCATAGAGTTTGTCTGTCTCTAATATCCTCTCTCGGACCTGAAACATCAACGTTGCAATTTTGGTGAATTTTGCGAACTCAATGATGTAACCATCCTCGATGGTTCACCCAATTCATACCACATACCAAATCATATAAGCACATAATTCACAACTTTCCATTTAACAATTTACACCACATATCATATAATGCACATATCCCAATCTCATTTAAGTACATATTCACATTACAATTCAATCAGTCAATTACACTTAATAAGTGTATATGCAATTTTCATGTGTTCCACTTTCAATTATTACGTTGTTATGACTAAGTACCTAAATTGTCTCGTTTCTATTGTGGATACCAGGCTCATTGATACTGTCCCTTACCCGTTACGGATACAGGGCTCATTGTATATATCAAGCCTTTGGCTCTATAACACATTTCGGAGCTTTAAACTCATTTTCGGTGGCTACTCATGTCACAACTATCATTATCTGGTCATACATTCATGTATGAAATGCATCTCATTTATATTCAATCAATTATATTTTCAATCATTCTCATTTTCAATCTCATTCCTATTCAATCATATTTTTAGTCCCATATACATATATCATCGAGCCTTAGTTCGGCATACAACAAACATGTTGAGTAACACATATTTCACCAAATTCACATTCAAGGAACACTTCAATATCGCATTCATCAATCAGAATCTTCGGACCTTCGTATTCAGAATTAGTACAAACAGTTCATTCCACATTCAGTATAGAATCTATAGCAAACAAATATTAAGTGAGACCATCTAGGTTACTCACCAATCGCTTCAGAAAGCTATTGCCTTGAAGTCCCAGCAATGTCTGGATGATGGCGCTCTAAATGCTCCTCTATATCATGCAAAACACATCTACACATATCACAATTTTGCACAATGGTATAAGTATTCATTTATGCACGCCTATGTATATGAAATATGTACCATGCATGTTTAATGACAATCCGGGGTATTTTTTCATCTTTCACATCACATGATCATTCATAGTTCAAAACTCACATAACTTAATCTGTAATTAGGATTTGCACCTCAATAAAACAATTGGAGTCTAATATCATAACCCCATTGATCATTTCAGATTTTTCTGAAAACAAACTTCCGGGTCAACCTTTCATGAGTATTCAGACTAGGTAAATGGAGTAATTTGGCAACACTTCCTTCTAGAAAAATGTTCCCCATTGTCTTAAGTTTCTAATGACACTAAGATCATATAATTTGATTCATTATTCTATGAGTTATGCTCACAATACTATAAACTGAGTACATTTGAAATTTTGGTTAGTGCATGATCATGCTTTTAATTTGTACAGCTCATATCTCTCAATTCCAATATCCAAAAATTACAAAATTTATACCAATTGAAAGCTAATAGAATAAGATATAACTTTTGTAAAGACACTTTTGTCTGATTAGTCCTACATCAATACAATTTATTCAATAACAATAGGACATGATTTCTATCTCGGGTAGTGTTATAGTCTAAGCCAAAACTCAAGTTCAAGATAGAATTTGAAATTCTTAGAGATAGAATTAAAATTTTACTTCTTCAAGAAAGTTGTAACCATAAGTCTCTAATTTAATAAAAATCAAGAATCAAATCATTTGGAAATCTACAGATCAAGATATAATCAAAGTACCGAAGTATGTTAAATGAAAATATCCCAGTTCATAATATTCCAGCAGACTCCTTTACTTTTATCCAATCAATCTTTTTCAAATCAATTCAGATGGCTTTAAATTTTTATGGAGAGGAAAAACAATGTCTTAAATGTCTAATGACATTAATTTCATGCATTTTGGTTCAGTACCGTGCAAGTTATAATCAAAATACTACATACTATTCTCATACCTCGACAAAACTCCATTCTCAACTTCAAGTCAAATTTTAAGACTCCTAAGGACATAAATCAAATTGATTCCTTCATGA
Organism: Erythroxylum longipes; assembly: GCA_027563885.1. Classification (NCBI taxonomy): domain Eukaryota; kingdom Viridiplantae; phylum Streptophyta; class Magnoliopsida; order Malpighiales; family Erythroxylaceae; genus Erythroxylum; species Erythroxylum longipes. Next base: position 6,980,845 of record JAOQMS010000180.1, on the reverse strand, counting down.
AAAATGTAGCTTTATGTCTCCAGTTTACTCTAGATCAAAATTCATCCAATTTGAATATTCATAGATCAAGTTATAGCCAAAATACATATGTATATTTAGTAAAAACACTACAGCTAACAAATTCCAACACACTTTAATCATCAATCCCACATGCAATATATTCCAATTCAGGTTTCATTCTTTTACCATTAACCATTCTATAAAGATCAAATATTTACTTGTTAGGCTGTCAGTTCAACTCAAAAGTCACTCTAAACCAGTACTCCAAAATTGCAGAATCATCATACATCCAGGGTGGAACTTGAATGGATTTCAGCTAGGACAATAAGGCAACTATAATCTCATTCTCTACTTAACTTTGTGAGGGTAAAATATAGATTATTAGAGCAACAATGAGAAATGTACAGAAACAAACACAGGGAAATGAAAAAGAAAAGTGTTTCGGTATTGTGTGAGAGGAAGGAAGAACAAAAATGAGCTTGATTAAAGTTGCTCCTGCAGAAGTTTACACCTAAGGTATTAGTTGTCAACTAATGAAATGACCAAATGTATTTTTTTGCATGTGTTACACTTGTCATTTATTTGGTTAAGCCATGTGTCACTTCCTAGTTACTCCACTTGTCACATAGGCATTTATTCAATTGTCACACATTTACAAGTCTATTTTTCACACTTCTATTTGTCACTTTTTTCTTTTTTTTTCCAAAATACTCTCAATTTCTGAAAGACCCGAAATATTACCACAATTATTAAATCAATTTTAATACACTCCAGTGTACTTTTTAAGGAAATAAAATCCACAATACTCATTTATCTTATATTTTTATATTTTCCTAGTCCAAAATACCCCAAAATCTTGAAAATTTCCTAAAATTCACCAAAAATTGTGAAATAATATTAATAGCCTCTAAATCAATTTTCAACACAAATAATCCACAATTCACATTTTTAATCACATTAAAATCACTTATACCCTAAAAATATCAATGAATGTATGTACAATCATATTAATGTGCAAAAATCAATATTCGCGTGTATGTGTATGTCACATTATACATAAACATGAATTATACTTCCTCATTTCTCAATAACCTTTTATAAACACTATTTTAACTTTGTCCTAAGTAACAGGTTATTACACAATATCAACTATTGAAATTAAAATTTCATTTAATTTTGAGTATTCCTTTAATGACATATCACCAAAAATAATTTATATTCAAATATTTATCTAAGATACATTTGAATGATAATAATTACCCATTCTCTATTTATAAAAAAGAGTTTGTTACAAAAAAATTTCAAACTTTGCTAAATTTTACAGAACTTTAAAAAATAAAAAATAAATACTCAAACAAATTGACAAAGGAAAGAGTGTTAGATTTAAGAATTTCAGTCCTCAAAATGATGTCGCCCAAATATGTTTAATTTATTAATTTAATTAAACAACATATTTTATCTAAACTTAATTAATTAGTTAGTTTAATTAGGTATAAAATTTTAAAGTTTCTGAACATGTAAAAAGTCACATTAATAAATTTAACGAATACATTAACATTGGATTAGAATTGAAAAAATTAAAAAATTAAATATTTAATTACTAATTTTTTAACAAACCCTATAAAAATCAAAATATGACGAAACATTAAGTAACTTAAGATGGGCGGATTTTCAATCCATTGAATGTTCGTTTTCATCGTTCGTATTGCAGTACTGGTGAGAGAGCCATGTGAAAGTAGTTTTGGGAGGAGACGGGCGAGTGGAGACGGAGCGTGGAGTCTTGTTCGCAACGTCTGAGCACACTACGCTACCTTCTCCACTCCAATAACAAAATCACAACTGAATTTTAAGCAATAATGAACACTACAAGTCCAAAGGCCACAGGACTGCAGGTCGTAATCTGGCACGTGCTGCTGCTGACCCATCTAAGCTTGAGAGAGACTCGTCCAGCTTAGCTGGCAAAGCCTCTATCCATCCATACATCACGTCTGTCGTCTGCCAATTTCTAGTGCCACGTGTCCCCTCTCCCACACGGTCTTGTCCACTTACAAGAAATATTCTCTCATTTGCGTCTTCGCTGGCACCAGATTACCACGTGCGATTTCCATTTTCTTCATATGGCTCGTCCTGTTTTTTCAGGTTATTTCTTTTACTCTTATTTACAAAATTAATGCTAACTTTAATATCATTTTAAAATTATATTCATAATAAATTGAAAGTTTTATTATTATTATTATTATTATGAGGATATCAAATAATTTTCAAAATATAATTTATCCTTGAAATTTTTTATGTTTTAATAAAATTTTAAGAATATATAATTAATAGTAAAATATGATATGCAGTGAATTTTGAATAATGGCTAGTTTTCGTAATTCACCTGAAATTATAAATAAAGAGAATAAATTTTAAAATAACTAGCAATTTTACACTTTTATGACTTTTTGACCTGAAATTATAAATAATGGATAGTCATGCAATTAAAATTGAAATTGGTTGAGAAGATTAAATTCACATGACAAGTCTTCTCATTTACATGCTTTGGGATCAGAAAAAGCTTGACCAAGCGCGAGCGAGAAAGGGAAGGGCATAGGCATAGCTTTCGGTTGCTATCCGACAAAGACTCGGGACCCCACACCTCAAGTGGCCTAAAAACGACACTAACGCAAACTCTTGTCAGGTTTTCTTCACTTCAGGATAATGATTAAATGTGCTAAAGAGAATAAGTGAATTTATAAATTTTTTTGTTATTAAATCACGCTCAAAATAAAGTTTGTGTAATTTTTTTTAGTTTTCAGTAAATAAAAATAATGCTATTGAGGATAAGATGTAATTGTTAGCTGTTGGACGTGCATGAAAATTGGTACGGACGTCAAACAAGGTAGTAAATCTAAATCCCCTTGATGAAATTCAGGCATGTTTCTGTCTGGTAACTACAAACCTTCAGTAGTATTTAATAATTTTAAGAATCAATAAAATGATAATTATCTAAATTCTTTCAATAAAGAAGTTGAAAGGGAACGGAGCGAGGAGAAAGTGCAAAAGTGGGGCTCAATATATATATGTGTGTCTATATATATATATATATTTTTTAAGAAAATGAATCCTACGTTACAACATGGTGTTTGCAGTATCTTCGTTAATCAAATGTTGAGTTCAACTGGGACGAGATCTTGTAGAAGAATATCCATTAGCTAAATGTTAAAATTATTAGAAAGATAGAAAAAAAATTAGGAAGTTATTATTCTAGTGATTTTCATGATCATTATTATTAATATTACCTAAATTATTCCATAGATTATAAGTTACTCATTAGATACCGAGTTCTTTTCAATACTGCCCCACATCTGTTGTAAATACCGGGCTCATCAATCGTTGAGCCTGAAACTCTGATACGTATAACTGAGCTTAAAGCTCTTTTTACGTTGGTTGTTCCGGTCACAACTCCTTTATGTGAATATGCATCATGTAATGGAGTAAAATAGTTTACATAATATATCATTAATCACTTTCAGTCAATGAGCACTTTCAATTTTTACAGTTCATCGGATTTAAGTCTGACATTCAACAAATAGTTGTACATTCAATTTCCTTATTCACATTCAAATCACAAACACTCCCAATACAGTCTCGAATATTGAACTCCTCGGACAATCAATTATCCGGAATCAGTAATACCACAATTATAGTAAAATCAATTCAATATAGAGGAATTAAGTTTAATCAACACAATTTGAATAGAACACATTACCAATCGAAAACTCACATCTAGATTTCCACTATACATACAATTCCAACAGAAACATAAATATTTGAGTTTACACAACTAGGTTAACTTACAGTATACTCCAGATAGCTATTGCCTCGACGTGTCGGCAATGTCTAGATGGTGTTGATCAACATGTGCCTCTGTTCAACCAAAGTCTCCTCAATTATCAAGCCTCTCAAGCATTCAAATATACTCCAAGAGTAAGATAGAATACAAAGGATTTTCAATCACAAGATGTACACTACTAAAGTTAACAAAACTCAAGGTTTTGGGAGGTGGTGTGAGGAAGTCGGTAGTGAGGGATTGAAGGAGGAAACATAAGACCAAAAACATGAAGAAAGATGATCTTTTTAGTGAAATTTTTGTGGGATACAAATGTGTGGTGGAGAGGTGGGAAACTTGTCAAATAAAGAGTTATGCCATGTGTCTTCTTCACATGCTTCCAATTGTCACCTAATGCTTGGTCCACTTGTCATTTGGTTTCCTAAGCCACTTGTCACTCATGTACTCATGCCATTTGTCATCTAATTAGCTATGCCACATTTCACTCATTCCATTGGTCCATGTGTCACCATTTTATTAGTACATATGTTATCCTTTTATTAGTCCATATATTACTATTCTATTGGTCCATGTGTCACTTACTTTAGGCTCCACATGTAACTCATTTAAGCCTCCATATGTCACTACTTATAAGGCTACACATGTCACCAATTGTAAGGCTACACATGTCACCAATTATAAAGCTGCAAATGTCACCATTCTATAGCTCCACATGTCACAAGTCCAAGGTGCCATTTGTCACAATGTTAAAGGGCCACTTGTCACAATTATAATCAAGCCACTTGTCATCCATTTAACTGAGCCGTTTGTCACTTATTCCCAATGCCACATGTCACCATTTCATAGGCCTAACCTACCCAAACGTCCATGTATCATTTTTTTCTTACTCTTTAACATTTTTTCCTAAATTTAAGTGCTCACACCACTTTATCAATTACTTAATCATATTAATAAATTTCCAATTCACTAATTATAATCCATCAATTCATGTTATTGGTAAATCAAAAGGAAAAACATTGGTAATGCACATTCATATCACATTCATTTTCATTCCATACCTCGGAATATGTCAATTGACTGCATATACTATCTTGCAATGTTTTCTACATCATGATTCATATGTGTATACGAATATTATGCATGTGAATGAAATGCACCTCGTAAATTCTTAAATGAAATAACTCATATGACTCAATCTAACAATTTAATATGTTAACAATTTTAGGAGATAGGATATTACATTTACAGTGATAAACCATAAAACTATTAAAGTTACAATCATGTAGTCAGCTTCAGAAAGCATTTCCCATTCACGAGAAATCTATTAGGAGACAAAAAACACAATTCTATAAAGGAACATAAAAAAGTAACAATAACAAATGTTCTAATTTTAATCAGCAGATATCAATATGAAAATGAAAACTTAATAAATAATCAAATATCGAGATTTAAACATTCCAATGCTGAGAACAAACTATGGTCAAACTAACAGGCAAATTCACTAAGCTCAAGTAAGGATTTACAAAGTTTAATATCTCCCTCCAAAATTACAAATTTTCTCACAAATTTTCAAAATTGAAACTCCGAGTTGATATTCCAATAAATAAACTTTCAAACTAACCTAAATAATAATAAAAAGATGAGAATCCTATATTGTTTGCTCTCTTTCTATTTTTTATTCCCCCTTTGGTGTTTTGTCCACCATTTAGTGATTGAACCTATGTCTTTTTCTCTTTTATATCCCAAAATAGGTTTTCTACATCATACACAGTCACCTATACAACTATGTTAGTGATCGCGTCTCTTCCAATGTAAACGATTATAGAGAGACAACCGTGTATTTCATGAACAATGATATGTACACAACCATGGATGTCTTTGCCCTTCACATTAGTTTTCACATGATTGTAGAGATTTACATAGTTGATCTACACGATTGTGTAAGTGAAGCACACGGGCATGTAGCACCCTACATTGTTGTGTTTTCCACAGAAGAGTTTCATCAAACTGTCATTTGTCTTGTCTTCACTTGTTCATCATTCCTATAAACCATAAGAGCATCATTGATTACCAAAAGTGTCAAGGTAGGGCTGGACACTTAACAATCTACCCCTCTAGCCTAATTATGGGAAAGACATGATATGCTTCAACAGCTACTTGAGAGACATCTCGGCAAGCTTACTACAAAGCTCATACTTACTTCCGGGAACTGCTTTAGTCTACATATCAACACCATTGAAATCTATATGAACCTTTTTCAATATTAATTATTGCTCCTTAATCACAAACCTCAATCAATAATATTTGGCATCTATCAGGAATGATACGTAGTATTTTTTCTCAAGTCAATAATACTTTGATTATCACAAAATACCATATAGTCTTCTTGGTTTACATCCAACTCTTGAAGGAATCTTTTCAACCAAAAGATCTCCTTACTATCTTTTACTATACTTATATACTCTGCTTCAATCGTATATAAAGCTACAAACTTTTGTAGTTTGGATTGCCACAAAATGATTTATCCTGCAAACTTGAACAAGAAACCTGAAGTAAATTTTCTTCTGTCAAGATCTTCAGTCATATCTACATCCGTGTAATCTTCTAGAATTGACTCATCATCACTAAAACACAAACTCCACTTTGAAGTACCTTTTACGTAGCTTAAAATTCATTTCACTGCTCTCTAGTGAACCTTTCCTGAATTAAACAAGAATCTTCTCAATAACCTAATAGCTTGTACAATATCTGACCTTGTACACACTATAGCATACATCAAAGACCTATGAGTATAGAATAGAAGACATACCATCTTTCTTCTTTTTGTTGAGGGGCATGCATATATGCTCAAATTGAAGTGAGTTGTTAGTGGCATGTTAATTGGCTTAACATGCTTTATATTAAGCCTCTCTAACACTCATTCAATATACCTTTCTTGTGACAATCACAATTTCCTACTCTTCCTATTCGGAGTTATCTAAATGCCTAAATTTTGCTTTGTAATCCTCCTGCAACTTTTGGATTCTTCCATCATCTCGACCTACAATCAGCATATCAACAACATATAGAAGAAGAATAATTAAGTTCCCACCAGTAAACTTCTTGCAATACACACAAGCATCGATGTAAGTTCGATTGTAACTATAATCCGTCATAAAGGAATTGAACTTTCAATATCATTGCCTTGGAGTTTATTTCAACCCATATCAGCTTTTCTTCAACTTGCAGACTGGATTCTTCTTGTCTTTAACTTTGAAGCCTTCTGAATACTCCATCTATATCTCCTCTTCTAAATCTCCACAAAAGAAAGTTGTTTTAATATTCATCTGTTCAAGTTCAAGATCTAAGCAGATAGTCAAACCTGAAATTGTTCACTAACAAAATGATTCTTTCTGAATCATTGAACTTAATGTTTGGTTTAATTAATTATTTTAATTAAAAACTTATTTCTAATTTATTATTACACTAATAATTTTAATTTAATTAGAAACTTATTTCTAATTGTATGTATTGTTTAATTAGAAACTCATTCATAGTATTCAACTTATGAACATACTGATTTAAATTTAATTAAAACCTTATTTCTAATTAATATTGAGCTAATCAATTTTAATTTTATAATTTACTTAAAACTTATTTCTAAGTATCATAAATTCATTCAAAATTTCAATAAATTTAAAAACTCATTTCTAAATAAATAATTTATCATTTATTAATTCTTGACTCGTATTCCTACTCATCAAAACATTTAAGCCCATATCAAAATTCATTTAAACCCAAAACCCATTTCAACTCAAATCTTTTAACGTTTATAAAAGGTATGTAAATATGCCTACGTCAAAATTATTAGTGTAATAATAAATTAGAAATAAGTTTCTAATTAAATTAAATTAATTAAATAAATCAGATGGACATAACCTAAGCATCTATAAGCTGAACAAAATGAAACTTTTACCACTATCATAGTTTGGGGTGTCAATGGCCCTGCCCTACCCCTCATTGGATGGCTCGCGGGCGTTGTAAGACCCGACCCATCATTATTTTTTTAATAACAAAATCTACAAAACGACATTTTTATTGTTCAGGTCAGGCAACAGGCTGTCCGGCCCGACCCATGACTTTTGACCCAATCAACCTGGGTCAAAATTAGGTTGGGCTAGGCTAAAATTAACAAGCCTAGTCATAATTGACGTCAATGAAGCAATACTTAGTTTGTCATCCTATTTTAGGATAGAAAGTTATTAAAAAAGGAAACGAAGAAGTAGACGGCCTAGAGAAGGAGACGTTGTTTGCTGTTAGGGGAACAGATACTAGTTCATACTCTATTTCATTAAATCTCATCTACATATTTATAAGTTTCATAAATATGTAGATGAGAAGATCTGTTTCCCTAACAGCAGACGTCTGAATTTTATATAAATATATGGACAAAATTAAATGACATAGGATTGAAACACCCTAACAAAAACAGAATGCTCCAACCCCCCGGGGAGAATGTTCACCGCTTCTATGATGTTGCTCCTCACCAAACTGCCATTGTATACAAAAGTTCTCATTTTTGGGGTGTAATCTTTGATTGTACAAATAAACTTCGTCCAAAAAAAATTGTATCAAGAACAAAAATTAATTATTAACTTTTGCTTTAGTCTAAATAGAATCTCAAAATTTGTAAAACTCTTTCTACACAATTTTTAATAATTTTTAATTTCTTCTTATTTAATACACTTATTTTTTTGGTAAATCATCTCTTGTATATGATTTCTTAATCAGTTGTGACTTCTTATAATGACAATGTGAGAAGCCTTATCGATTGATGGGAAATAGAACAGCATGCATGTATCCTAACTGTGGACGCATCATGTCTGCACAATTCAGTGCCCTCATGGGCATCCCGTTCTCTCGGTTCCTCCTCATCAAAACCTGTTCCAGAGTCAGTAAGCAGCTGTTTCACATTTGCTGTCACCCTTTTCATTATGGGCCTAACTATGATATGGAATGCCCCAGCATTTGCTGAAGTATCAAACAATGACATTTGACTGCGTTTTTGCTGTTTTTGGTTTTAGTATCAGAAGCCAGATACTATTTTCGACTCTTAAGTAGGGCATTTACAATACAGGTAAAACACCTGGTATGCGGAGTCTCTTCAGTGATTATCTACGTTTTCGTAATCTTAAGATCTCAAGAATTCAAGCTCCAGCACCGGAAAAGTGTGTTGTTTTACCTTGAAGCGCCCTTAAGCAAAACTTTCTTTGAAAGATTTTGAGTCGGTTGGATTTCAGAAGAATTCAATAAATCAAGTAGTGAATGCGATCTACAGAGGTGAAGCCAACTCCGCATCTTTTAAAGTGCTTAACAAGTTGACATTGGACGAGGTATTGAATAAAGGGACAAGGCACTTCAATGAAGAGCTCCGCAAATCCTGTGATAGGACAATGAATGAATAGTAGCTATGTTGAGTTTTTATGCTTGTTGAAGTATGTGGCTCGTGAAATTGAATTCTTTGTCTAATTTTATGGTATTTTATTCTATGCCATAAATTTTAACTATTTATTTATGCGAGTTTCATATAAATTTCGTATAAATAAATACAAAACTTGCATAAATAAATAACTTAGATTTATAGTACAGAATAAGACACTATAAAATTGGACACAGAATTCTTAGCTACGGCTCGCTCACCTCTTGGCCAATTCGGTGCACTCGTGTCTGACAATCTTTAGAGTGGACAAAGGGGTGAGCTTTGCTGAAGCATCAGACACTGATCGTTGACATCTTTTGCTGCTCTGCTGATTGGACTTCTCTCAGAGAAAATGTTTAGCTATGACCAAGTCTATTGATTCTGTAAAAGAGTTCGCTAAGGCATTTCTAACCAAGGCATCAAAACATCAAATTTAGTACTTTGGTACAATAAATCTACTTCAAGGAAGACACCAAATCTTCACACCAAAATAGTGTAATGAATAGTAACATACCAAATGGTGTAATGAATACACCGTTTTGGTGTGAAGATTTGGTGTTATCCAATTACTTTTTAACATATACCTTTTATGTCCTTTTTATAAATTGATTTATTTATATAATTTACTAAATAATTAAATTTAAAATATATATTACTTTACACAAAATATATCATTATAAAGATCTCATTGAAACATTTAAAAAGAGACTAATATTGAATATAATATTAAATTTATTTTTAATATTTATTTTTAATTCTTATTTATAAGT
>JAOQMS010000180.1:6954258-6965070 GCA_027563885.1 Erythroxylum longipes | reverse complement strand
ATGACCCGATAATGGTCAAGGTGTCTGGTATTGGAAAAAGCTCACGTTCTATGATATTCTGCATGAAAGTTGGGGTCTGAGAATGGGCTTCAACAATATATCTCTTAAGAACTATATGACAAGATTCATCAATGAAACTTAACATGATTGCAGGAGTTTTCTCCTGAGATATATGAACAGTCTGGAAGGAGTTAGGAACCATATATGGCTGATGATGTTTAGGTCCAGTTCTACATGATGAGCCCTTATGTATTGAGAACCTTAGCAACTCACAATAAGGTATTCTTTCCTCGGGACTCCTTACACCAATTTTTTTTTCATATGTACTTAATAGTTACTGATAATATATTTAACCAATTATCAGGGTCTATTTCGTACATCATTCAAGGTGACTGATGTATATGGGGGTTTTCTAGTTTAAGATTGAATACCAGGCTTGGGTACACTAGCTTGTTTGAATACCAGGCTTGGGTACACTAGCTTGTCACTTTCTATGCAGGTATTAGAGTGTGTGCTTCTCATCTTAATCCCCATCAGCTTGCCTGTTTGATCCTATTTGGTGTTTTAATGTTATTCTCATTTACTTAATTACCTCTCTAATTATATTTTCTCATGGAACACATTTTTGAACCGTTTCAAGAAATAAAGGAAGTTAAAAGTACTTAATATAATGTTTGGACTTGATATTTGCTGTGATGATTGAATTGGCATATTATTTTGTGGGATAATGCAATGTCCCTATGTGGGAAAATGATTGAGAACAAGACACTTCTGGTATCCAAGATTATATATGTAATGCCCCAACATATACCCTGGAAGTATTATAACATGTCTAGAGTGTATTAAAAAGTGAACATAATGAATTAAGTACATCTTAGTAAGAGATGTAAATGTACCTAATGTAAAAAGACAAGGATAAATGGATAATTTGTTCGCTTCGGCATGGACATACATACTTAGACATGAAATATGTATAAAAATTTTTGATATGTTTACTCGAATTTATGGATGTGATGTGAGGGGAATTGATAAAACAAGCATTACTTAAGTAAATGTGATGTTGTTGGTTTAATTGGATGTATTTTGGTGTTGCTCTTGCATGATAAAACCGAAGTTAGTTGATTTGAGATGTGTACCTCGTTGAATGGATAGGCTCCACTAAATATACTTCTGTAATTTGGCCATATCTTGGTCTGTATACATCTAGATTGGATAATTCTAATTGGAGATTAATTTAGAGACATAGATCTAAAACTTTCATGAAGGAACCCAAATCTGATTTTGCCTCTAAGATTTTTGAATTCTGGTTTGAAGTTGAGTTCTGGCTATTATCCTTGTGTTTGAACAACTTATGATTTTTGGGGTATAACTCATGATATAATTAACCAAATTACATGAAATTTATGTTATTAGAAAATTAAGACATAGGGGAATGAAATTAATTGATAAGATCACAGGCAAACGTGGGAATTAAACGAAGAAGAAGGACCAATATGCAATTTTCCTAAAGTTAACTCATGGACCAATAAGATTAAAGCATGTGTATCCAATGGAATCGTAACACATGGTCCAATAGAATTATAACACATGGTCTTATAGAATTGTAACACATGGTCCAATAGCATTGCAACACATGGTCTAATAGAATTGTAACATGTGGTCTAATGGGATTGTAACATATGGTCTAATAAGATTGTGACATATGGACCAATGAGATTGAAACATGTGTCTAAGACTAGAAATTTCATGAAAAGGCATATGGAGAAGGGAGATGACGAAAATTTGATGGCTTAACTTCATGTTTTTTTCCTTTCCATTTCACCTTCTTCATCCCATCATTTTTCACTTGGTGATTCAAGCAAAACCAAAGAGAAAGGGAAGGAAAAAACATTAGAAGAACTACTTTGTCAATTTTAAGGTTTGAGACTTCACTTAGTTGATTTCTATATTTGTGTATGATTGAATGGATATAAAGATTCATTTGGATGTGGAATTGTTGCTGGGATGTTACTTTGTTGTTATTTTGGTGTTATCTTGAATAGAACTGGTTGAATATGACAAGAGAGCATTGTGTAGTGGAATTCTGTCTAGAGTTTGTTTGAGTCAGTCATATTGTTTGATTCATAACTCAGCCTAATGACCCCTAAATTGTGTGATTTTAGTTTCATATAAAACCTAATACATAGAGATAAATATATCTAGAAGAGATTTGGACTTAATTCTGGCTCTATGACCTTGGAAATTGATATCGAAAAAGGTGACCTGATGCTGCCCCTGTTTTGGAGTAACTTGTGATGTTTTGCTTATATCTCATGATTTAGAGGTCTACATGGTCTAATTGTTGGTGCTATCGAAACTTAAGACATAGAGGAGAAATTATTTAGAATAGCTTATCACCTAGAAACCTCAGTTTCTATGTCAAAATGACCATACAAAACTAACCCGAAAATTGTCCTGTGAAAACAGATGTTTGGAGGTTTCGGGTCCCTTATCCCAAAATTGTGGGAAATCGTTAGGAAGGTGAGAAAAAAGAGATTTTGTGCAATTGATGACTGTATAAGGTTAATTGAGTAATAGTTAGATTAATTATGTATGATTAATTGAGATGAAAATGTAAAGGATGTATGTTGTACAATGTTGAATTACTTGGTGTGATTATGAATGAATGGGTTCAAATATGTATTATGAATTGAATATGGATGTATGTGAATTGGGAATTTCTGCAATAATATTATGATAATTCCGGGCCATCAATTGTCCGAAGAGTTTGATAGTTGGGATTGTGTTGGAAGTGCTTTATATTTGTGTGACGATACCTAATTAGTGATGACTCAATACCTTTATTGATGCGTTATTGCACATACTTGTAATTGTATGACATGTTAGTTTGTTTGAAAATCAGTGATTATGTCAAGTTGAACAAAATGGAATAAAGTGGTATGTGTTAAAATATGTTTCTCTTATGAGAATTCTGAATTGAACCTGTTTTGTTTTAAAACTGTTACTTCCTAATAGTGGGGAAATAGGCATGCTTAGAAGGGTTTGCAGCTGCTCTTTTGACACTTTGTTGTCTCCTGTTACTGACACTTTGGTGTCTCATGTTACTGACACTTCGGTGTCCCCTGTTATTGAGACATAAGTCTCTCCTGTTCTGTGATACCGATCACGGTATCTCCTGTATTAGTCTCATTACCCACTTCTGTATAAAGGATTAATAGACTAACTTGTTTCGTATTATGTTATATACTCAGTTTTGATATAAATAAGCTTTGGTATGAAAAATCTGAGCTCTGTTCTGAAATAAGCAAATTCTGTTTTGTTACAGACAAGTTTGGTTCTAATATTATAATATTTAATTTTGAAATTGGTGAGTTTTGCACTGAAGCAAATGTGTAACCTGTTCTGTTTTGTTATGAGATTCCTAATATTTTGGTTCAGTTTGGAAATAGATAAGTAAAAACTGCCTATTATCTGATGTGATTTTGAATATGTGAATGTTTGGATGACTGTTGAAACAGTTGTTAGCTTATATCCTGTTTAGTTTATTCCCCACTAAGCTTTATGTTTAGTACGGTGGTTTTGCCCCATGTAGGTTCAGATAGGAGGGTTTGAAGACTAGGACAAAGGCAACCGTAATGGCCAAAGAAGGATATGTTTTGTTTTGACAAGATGTATATTTGAGTTTGTTTCTATGATGTAGTTAATGTAATGAGACATATTGGAATTTGTATTTTATGTATGTATGGTTTGTAATAACTATAGCACAGGTCAAAATTGGAATTATAGTTTGCAATTTGAAATATTCGACTTATATGATGTAAATTATGTTTTGGTTATAAAATATCTCCTTGAGTTTCTAGAAATGCTTTAGTATGTAATGGATTACTTTGGTTTTGTTTTGTGTAGCATCTGCATATTCTCCCAGAGGATACGTGGGTATTACAATATAGGATGAAATTTTATGTAGAAGAGAAAGTGAACACTTTAGGCACTATTTTATGTGTGGTATCTGAGGGCTTATATCACTTGTGTCCATGATCTCCACCAGCCTTACACTATCCTCATTTGTACCTGTAATAGTTGGTAAGATCAAAGAAGGCCCTCACAAATTAGTCAATAGTTACAAAATCCAATAACTGAATTATGGTCCCATCCAATAAAATTTTCCTCGTTTTGTTAGAATATTTATCTTACACTATCAAAGCTAAATTGAAACAGATTTTGAGAGGTTTATTATATATGCCAACTCAGTGCTGGAACTGGAAATGATGGATAAGCATGAGATCTTTTTACCTAACAGCACTACTACATGCTTTGGAGTTGCGGCGTTGTGAAAATTATTGAGGGCGAGACTTGAATCATTTGCATGAAAAACTCTTTCCTTCATTATCACTTTCAGAACTTTCCATGAATTTTTGGATACTCTCTTCTACTTTTGCTTATCACTTTGTAAGGTTCCGTGAAGTTTCTTGTGTTGTCTTGAAACTTCTCCCAACCTACCTGCGTTGAGTATTCTCACTTGTCTTTTTGTAATGAGAGAGACATTTCGTAAGATCACTAACATTAACATCGCTACAGATGAAAGGAATCGTGAAAAAAGGAATGATTAAGAAAGAAAAATGAGAGGAGTTGAATGAACAAGAAGAAAAAGATAAGGGAAAAGCATTCTCCTTGTTTTTTCTTTAGATTTGGTTTGTTCTTTTATACAATTCAGTTCCATTTTGTGTTTATATTTAATTAGAGAAGATATTTTCCAAAATAAGTTGCGTAAGTTATATAATAGATTTTTAAAAATTGTTTACTTTCAGTGTAACAATTTTTTATGTAAATAATTAAAATGGATTTAAGAGAAACTGTTTTGTAAAAAAGTATATTTTTAATTTAAAACTTTCAGCAATATTTCTTATTAACTATCAAAGTAGAAACGAAAAATAGCTGACAAAAAACCAAGTTTCTGGTGATATTTATTGAAGGAGATTAGTAATTAAGACAAGACAAGTCGGTTTAGAATAATCTTATAGAACTTCTCTCATTCCATGAAGCCTTTCTGCTGGTTTACTTTTGGTTTTGTATGCTATTATTTATGTAAAGCCTCAACGTAGGGAAAATTTTGACACTGAAAAATATGGGCAAAACACGCCGTTGCCGGGGATCGAACCCGGGTCGCCCGCGTGACAGGCGGGAATACTCACCACTATACTACAACGACTTTGTATTAAGCGAACGCACAAATTTATTTTAAGTAAAATTACGTGTAGAAAGTTCGCGGTAGAGCTAGACATTGTCTGTACTTTGGAATCGTGTGTTACGGCGGCCGGCTCTGCTCTAATCGGATATAATTTTTATCTATATGTAAATTTATTTTGAAATGTTTTTTTATTATGTTTTCAACTAAATTGTTTTGACCAACTTCACTCAAGAAGAGCCTCCTTCCTTATATGCACTAAGATCATTAGTAGATTGTAATTAGGTTGAAAGCTTTTTTAAATGCTAAAATAATTATGATTAAACCTACCAATAAAAATTTCCTAGAAATTATTAAGACTAAATGAGGGCTTGGTTTACTTGTAATAAAAATTATAATGAATATATTAAAAAATAGAAATAAGTAAGCATACATTTCTCACCATATTAGTAGTAGATAGGGTATTGGTAAAAAGAGAATATAAGAATAATGTTCATTTAATTATAATATACTACCAACTCCTTTTTCCATTCTTTCTTCTAACATCAAGCCCATCCCATCTGATTTGACTGCAATTGCAAACTTTCCAGAAAACAAAATAAAATAATTCATCGTATATATAATTTTCATTTAATTATCATATACTATCAACTTCTTTTTTCATTCTTTATTTTTTTTTCTTTCTTGTAACATCAACCTCCCCAGTTCAAGCCCATCTGATTTGACTGCAAACTTTCCAGAAAATAAAGTAAAATAATTCATCGTGTATATAATATACCTTGAAGAGCCCACATTATCTCAACGACTCAACCAACTTTCTCGTTGGAAAGAGTAATATTGAAAATAATTTATTAATCTCAAATTTTTATAGCAAAAGTAATGTCTAATTTTATAATCTCTAAAATCAGATATTATTACTTGCTAAGGGACATTAATAAACATCACATCAGGATTTTTTATTTTTGACCAACCACTTAAACTATTAATCATATTCTAGATTCTTAACGACGATTGGTCTGGTGTAGAAATTAACTAAAAACAAAGCCAACTTTGGTATCAACGTCAAATACATACGTAGGAATTAGGTTGGTGAGATGTTAGCATCATTTGTAGTTGCTTCGTTGCGCCATATCCAGGGTAGAGTAGCTAAGCTCGTGGACGTCTTCAGGTCTTTAAAAAAGACGAGATAGTAGTTCAAATCAACTACACGCGTTTGTCTGAGTCTCGAAAACAACTACACGTCTGTCCAAAGTCTAAACACGTTCACTGTTCACAACGTTTCTCTTTTTTCCTTTCCATTTCCACGCTTTTTCTCTCGTTTGTCCCTCTCATTTTCCTCAAAGTCTTCTTCTTTTCTTAAGTCACCCCTGGAACCGCCTCAAACACCCACTTGTTTCTATCGAAATCTCCAGCCCCATTGCTCATAAATCACGGCTTTCTCGTAAAAATCTCGTCTTTTGTTCTTCAACTGGTTTTCATCTCTGTCTGTCTTGAGATATCGCTTTTGGGTTTCTTTCAGGTATATTTTAACGGGTTTAAGTTGGAGGAGTTCGCCTCAGAGAAGTGCTTTCTGTAAGTTGATTTTGAAGTGTCTACTTCTGAACTTTATGAGTTTTCTATTGGTTCTTTAGTAGATCTAATTGTTGTCACTGTGAAAGTTTCTGAATTTGGGTGTCTTGCCGTTCATCGTGCTTTGTTTGCACCAAATTCCGCAAACTTAGGCCTTTGTTTGTTGGAGTATCTTCCAGTTCGTTTTGATTGCCGCGTTTTCTCTTTAGTTTCGATCATTTGGCACTTGTAATCGAAGTGAAAAAGATCGTACCTTTTCTTTTCCACATAAATCCTTATATCTTTGTTCAAGTTTGGGAGTTTTGTCTTTATAACAAAACTTTACTGAATTTGTGATTTCATGTTCCTTGAAATCAAATAACAAGTAGATATGATGGGAGGACAATCTAGCAAGATGAGGGGTGACACTACATCATCAGCTCCCCAGATCGACACCAATGTCCATATTGTAGCAGATTTGAGCTCATATGAGGTAGCTTGTAAGAATGATCCAGTCCTGCAAGACTTCGATAAAACGCTTCATGAAAGGACTACCCGTGTCATTAGCTCATTGGCCACTGGGATTGAGGTGAGATCCCTGTCTATGGATTCACTCAAAGAAGTTACCAGTTGTCTTCTTGAAATGAACCAAGAAGTGGTCCAGGTCATATTGAAATCCCAGGAAGATATATATAAAAATCAAGAATTGTTTGCTTTGATAGAAGAATATCTTGAGAATAGTATCAAAACTATGGATTTTTGTACTGCCCTGACAAATTGCCTTAAGCGGGCTCGAAATAGCCAAACGATTATAAAAGTTGCACTTAAGCAGTATGAGTTAGAAATGGAATTGCAAGAAGGGGTTGCAGAAAAGAGGTATGTGAAAACTCTAGAGGAACTACAGAATTTTAAGGAAGCTGGGGATCCATTCACTGAGGAGTTCTTTGTACTTTTCCGATCAGTGTATGAGCAGCAGTTTTCGATGTTGAGTAAATTACAAGATCGGAAAAGGAAGCTTGATAAGAAATTGCTTTCCCTAAAGGTGTGGAAGAGGGTGTCGAATGTGTTATTTGTTACAGCTTTCGTATCCGTTTTGATTTTCTCAGTGGTGGCAGCAGCCATTGCTGCACCACCTGTTGTAACAGCTCTAGCTGGTGCACTGTCTGTTCCAATTGGTTCAGTGGGCAGATGGTGCAACTCACTTTGGAATAAATATGAGAAAGAGCTGAAGGGGCAGAGGGGTTTAGTTAGCTCAATGCAGGTTGGAACTTTCGTTACAGTGAAAGACATGGATAGTATTCGAGTACTTGTTGACAAATTGCAGATGGACATTCAGTCTTTATCGCAAACTGCCAGTTTTGCTCTCAGTGAGGAAAATGCTGTGAAGATCGTGATAGATGATATCAGAAACAAGTTGGAGGTGCTTACAGAAAGCATCGACACCTTAAGTAATCGAGCTGATAAGTGTAGCCGTGACGTAAGGCAAGCAAGGACGGTGATTCTGCAGAGAATACTCAAATATCCCGATCAATGAAGATCTTTCATATTGTCCTAATAACTTTCCCAATTTGGTTTTATCTACTTAATTCGATACTCTAGTTTTAATGCGATTCTAACATATGTAAAGGCATTTATTCTAAAGCAAGCATGTATCCTGTTATTAAATAGGGTTCTGTTTGCTTTTGCCTTGATTGAAGTTATTTGGTTTCCCTGCAACATATTTGTGGAATTGGCAAGCATTCTGATTTCTGAAGTAATTTCGTAGTTGCTTGTTGCAAAAAACAGTTAAGCATGAAAGAAGTCTTCCACTACAAAAAAGCTTGTCTGGCGATGGAAGTCGCCTGAATTCTTTTATTAAGAAACTTATGCACCTGCAATGCTTTGGAATATTCTGATGGTCATCATTAAGATGAAATCAGTGGTTCTTCAATATTGTTCTCATTGGATGATGATGCATGTTCCAAAACTGAGCATGTTCTAAAACTGAGTAGAGATTGAATGTTTGCAGCTATTAGTTGTTCTGTCGATATGTATGACTTGTTATATCATTGGTACAGCAGGATGGACTCGGCAAATTCTTTTGAATCATCTTGTTTGATAGAACTTGATTCATTATTTTGTAGTTGCTCGCACGAAGATTAAATGAAAAATACAATGTTTATGACATAAAATTAAAATTGATATTATTAATTTTAAGATTTTGAATAAACAATTGTGGCAATAAAGAAGACTAATAATAAGATTTTGTCCTTAAAAATTATGGTGAAAAATGTCATTTTTAATATGGTTTGTGTCTGTGCACCCTAAGTGGATTAAAAGAACAACTTAAGCGTCAATTCTAGAAAGAGTTAGATGAGGTGATTCATCGTATTTTTCCTAAAGAGCAAGTTATTCTAAGAGAAAAATTTAATGGTCATATAGGGGCGATTTTGGACGAGTGTTTGAGTGTTCATGGGCTCTTGACGGTTTTGGGTATAGAGATAAATATAACAGTGAAATTGTTTTATTGAACTTTGTGGTAGCGTTTGATTTGGTAGTAGTCAAAAAAAATTTTAAAAGAGCATCAAGTGACTTTTAGGAGCATAACTGTAAAGACTCAAATTAACTACTTATTTGGAAGATAGAGCGGTCAACCTAGTTGTAAGAATTGTAAGATGATAACTAAAGCGTGCTTGTCAATTCAGACAAATTGTTGGTTATGGATTGGAGAAAAAAGAGAAGACCTCGTAGGTATACTAAAGTTGGTGGAATCTAAAAGGGAATATTATGGAACAACTTAGGGACAAAGTAATGTCTAGAGAAAAATGAAAACTATAAAGGGATGCTAACCATATATAAAACAGAGTAATAACTCTTTTAAGGAATTTGGTTAAAGAGATATTGGGAGTTTTAAAAGGGTCCAAGGGCAGTAAGATGGAGTTTTAGTGATGGAATAAAGATGTTCAAAAAAGTGAAAATAAAAAAGGTTGCCTATAAAGCTAGAATACATAGTAACACAAATGTAAAGAGCGTAATCAATAGTGAAAGTTAAAGATTAACAAAGAAAGAGCCAAAGAAGATAGTCTCAAAAGCCAAAAGTAGACCATACGAGAAATTATATCAACAATTAGAAACTAAAGATGGACAAAGGAATATATTTAAGTTGGCGAGAGCTAGGAAACAAAAAGTGAGAGATTT
Source organism: Erythroxylum longipes (assembly GCA_027563885.1). NCBI lineage: Eukaryota > Viridiplantae > Streptophyta > Magnoliopsida > Malpighiales > Erythroxylaceae > Erythroxylum > Erythroxylum longipes. Next base: position 6,955,160 of record JAOQMS010000180.1, on the reverse strand, counting down.
GGATCAAGTTTGTTGTATAAAGGATGAAGCAGGACAGGTATTCATAGACGAAAATGACATCAAGAAAAAATGACAGGGATACTTCTATAGCTTTTTTAATTAAGGAGAAGATGACAACATCTCCTTGGGTGATCTTAGCATGTCTAATAAGTATCAAAACTTCACTTGTTAATGATAGATCAAAAGAGAAGAAACTAAAGAAGCTTTGAGGTAGATGAAGGGGGGTAGGACATTAAGACCTAATGAGTTACCCATGGAAGATCTTAGGAGAAAAGGGTCTCACTTGGTTAGCCAAGCTTTTTAATGCAATCTTTAAGTCTGCCGAAATGTTGGACGAGTGGAGACTTAGTACACTAATTCCTTTATACAATAATAAAGGGAACACTAATTCCTCTATATAATAATAAAAGGAACATCAAGAGCTATAATAGCTATAGAGGCATTAAACTACTTAGTTAATGTAGCGCCTCCTTACAGCAGGATACACACCGGGATGCCCGGAGGTCATTCCGGTACATATCCTACAATTAGGGTGAGCTACGTTCGATCGCTACATTCACTTCACAAGGTATTATATCATTACCCACTTATAAAGTATCATAAGAAAATCACAATATTTAAAAACCAACTTTTTTCTCATTTCATTTCACAAAATCGAAAGTCTACATTGTATATTTCAACACTTACTACATGTACATTATCAAAACCTAGTACAAAAGTACTACATGAAAGAGGAAAATATATAAAGTCTATCTAATATGTCCAAAAATCCCAGTTGTCCGACCTTTGAGCCATGATTTCTCTTGCCGGCTGATAGAGTCTCTCGGTAGCTAAAGTCGTCTCTCGGTCCTGAAAAGACAACGTTGCAATTTTGGTGAGTTTTGCGAACTCAATGAGGTAAC
>JAOQMS010000180.1:6941340-6954158 GCA_027563885.1 Erythroxylum longipes | reverse complement strand
ATGAATGCATGTGCAATTATTTTCATGTGCAAAACCTTCACTATTCACGTGTATTTGTATGCCATATTATGCATGAGTATAAAAAATGCATTTCTAAACACTCATTAATCACTCATATTTACTATACTATCCTCCCACAGGTGATGGGATGTTACAGTTAAACTATAAAGTTATGGGAGAAAGTGACTGAGAAGAGAGTAAGAAAGAGTTTATCGACCTTGAAGAACCAATTTAGTTTCATATCAGGAAGATCCACGACAAAAGCTATACACCTAGTTAGAAGATTAATGGAATATTATAGGGAAAGACAATTAGATTTACAAATGGTTTTTATTGACTTAAAGAAGGCTTATGACAAGGTACCTAGGGAGGTCATGTGGAGGTGTTAAGAAATTAAGAGAGTTCATATGACCTATATACGAGTTATCAGGGATATGTATGAAGGTGTCAAGACTAGAGTAAGAATGACGGGAGGAAATACAGAGCAATTCTCTATCAATTTTATTCACAACTCTAACAATTTTATTCACTACTTACTTGTTGAATTACATTTTTGGCTTTTTTTTTCAAACAGATCTCAAAAAAAATTTTCTTCTTGTAAGCCTATTGGAAACAATCTCTCTATTAGTTAAAAGCAAGGCTACATGTTATTGGACCTTCTCAGACCCCATATGTCAGCGAACTTTCTATTAGGATATTATTGTTGTTATTGTACTAGATGCAAAAAATGTTTTTAATGCAAAGAGATTAAGAAATTATATCGCTTTCCTTGTTAAAATTGGGTTTTATCTCAGAACTGTTTAAACTAAATTTTCGTAATCCTAATAAGTAGAGAGATGACCAATTTATATAGAGCTTTTAATTTGGTACATCCATCTAGTAATTAAATAAATAGTTAAATTTTGTTCTACTATTAAATAATAAATATGGACCAATTAGGGCTCTTTAATTATATTAATATTATAATAAAAATATCAAATATGGCCACAAGTTGGTTAAAATTTTAACATTCTCACACTTAACTCGATACTTCAAACCTTATTTTAATAATGTAAACATTAAGCATGCCTAAATAAATGTTTTAATATCTTCATAATTTACCTCAAAGTAATAAATTGCATGATGCGAGTTATACGGGTTATATACTTCAGCATTGTACACTTCCTTTTATATACCACAATGCTAGTAATTTATCAAATCAAATATTATAAGTTATGTATAAATATCATAAAAGTCCACATTAATGTCACATAGATGCTTTTATTTCTTGTTTAATAATAGTTAAATGTACATAATCATAATAGATTAGAAAATTGTTAATAAAAATTCTTGTTGAGTTTAAAAGTGTTAAAACATTACTGAAAACAATCATTGGTATAACCAAGACACATTATTTGAACATGTTCTTTAAACGTCTTTGGTTATAGGCCTTTATTTAAATAATTTGTAAATATGACATATGTCTTAATATGTTCAATACATACTCTTTGTTTCTAACTTCGTATGTTTAGCATCTCTAGAGTACTTGTCATTTTTACAAAAGAAAATTACTACATAATTGTCGTAATAAATTTTCAACAACTTAATAATGGTGTTGACAATCACAAGCCCTAAAATATTGTTTTGCAACCATACGATATGAATTGTAGTCGTAAAACAAGTTACAAATTTTGCTTCCATAGTGAATGAAACAATGACAGATTATGTAGTACTTTTCTATCAAATTGCTCCTTCTGTTAATAAAAACAAATAGCCATACATTAACTTTTTACTATCAATGCATCAATAAAATCTGAACCCGAATATTCAATCACTTCTAATAGATTAGATCTTCTATGCATAAGCATATAGTCTTTTTTTCCTTGAAGGTACCTAAAGAACTTTTTTTATAGTTTTCCAATAGTTTATACTAGGATTTCTTTAATATCTACCTAGCATTCTAATCATGAAGTTAATATCGAGTCTCGTGTATGTTCAAAAATACATTAAAATGTCAATAATAGAAGTAGTTGAAATAGAATCCATTTATTTATGTTCCATATTGTTCTTTGAATATTGCATGGACTAAATTTATTCCCTTTTTATATTGGGACAATCCATGGAAAACATTTGTTCATATTAAATTTATTTGGAGTTGTTTTGATAAAGTCTTTTTAAGATAGTCTTACCAGACTTTGTGATGTATTTTAGAATATTGAAATTCCTATCACAAATGATGCTTCTCCCGTATCCTTCATTTCAAATTTTTTAAAGAGAAAATCTTTAGTCTTATACAATATGTCCAAATCGTTAATAACAAGTAAAATATTATTATACATTTTTTAAAAATAAAAAGTAAAATAGATAATTAACATATAGAATTAGACATAAATTTACCCCATTGATCTTTCAGTACATACACCAATCAAGCGTGTTTTCTTGAAAACCAAAAGATGTTATGATATCATTAAACTTAATATACCATTTTTGAGAAGTTTATTTTAAGTCTATTTATTGGTTTCTTAAGTTTACACACCACGTAACCTTTCTTTCTATATATGGACTTTCAATTTAATCCATATAAACTTCTTCCTAGAGATCTCTATTCATAAAGGTAGTTTTCACATCCACTTGATGTAGCTCTAAATCAAACTGAGCCACTAATGTCATAATTATTCAGAATTAGCCTTTCTTTGAGATAAGTCAAAAATTCTCTTTATAATCAATACCATCCTTTTGACTATAACCTTCAGCAACAAGTCTAGCTTTATATTGTTGAATATTGTCATTCAAGTCATATTTGTCTTAAAGACTTGTTTGCGTTTGACTTTAGTAGCTTCGGGCAAATCAAAGAGGTCCTAGACATTGTTTTGTGCTATTGAATTTAACTCATCTTTTATGGCATCAATATATTTATCAGACTTGTCACTCTCTATAGCTTGTGAAAATGAAATATGATCCTTATTAATGTCATAATTAAATTCTAACTCTTGCAAATAACCACACAATCATCAAGAATAATTGATTTCCTTATCCTTATAAGTTTGCATAGAGCTATTCCATGTGATTCATTTATGCTAATTAGTTGTAAGTTAGTTTCTTCATTAGGTGCTACTTCATCCATATGTTACCCATGATCATTTAGTTCTTCTAATACCAAAACAACAATTGGTATATATGTGGATATTATGACATTTGTAGGTAATGAAATATCAATCCTTATTTTACTAATATCCACAATACATTTTTTAGCACTCCTATTAACTTCATCGTTTTCAATAAACTTGGCATTAGCTATTTCAACAATTGTTAGACTATAATTTGGACAATAAAACCTATACCTTTTAAATTTCTCTAAATAACTAATAAAGTAACCATTAACTATTCAAGAATCTGATTTCTTTTCATGTAGATATAAGCTCGTGCTTCTACTAAACAACTCTAAACATATAGGTGCCTAATGATGGGCAATGGTTATTTGCATGAAATTAAAACATAATCTGTCAGACCTTTCCCATGCTTTATATTTTGTCTTCTTAACTTTTCTACTCATGTCTATAATGATAGCATGTTTTTCTTCTAATAACGTTAAGCAAAGAAGTTGAAACCATAAAATACTGTAACAAAAAACATGCGAATAAAGAGAAATAGCTTCAGATATATATATGCTCGATAAATTATCATATTCAAATCAATGTTACGAATACCGTACCAAACTTGGTACCAGGTTGAGTTCTAGTACGGTACTATACTAGTATCAATCAATACCAGATATCGTTTCGAATAATTTTTTAAATTTATGAAATAGTTCCTGAATTTTTTAAAAATTGCAAAATAATCCATTGTCATATTTTACAGTTGTACTGTATATTTTTAACTATGTCTCCAAAAATCATAATAATGAATAATAATCACAATTAATATGAAATCACAATAATTTACAAATATTTCATATATAAATAATGACCACAATTTATATGAAAAAAAGATAACCATTATCATACAAATATAAAATTAAGAATAATATAAAGTATTTAAAATATTACAATTTCAATTTTCATTATATAATAAATAATAATTATATTAAAACATCCAATAAAAAGAATAATAAATCTCCTTAACTCTCAAATTATTATAATTTATAACAAGAGTTCGTGATAAGGAAACAATCAAGTAGAATTGAAATATGAAACAAAACATAAAATTATAACTATCTTAATTTAATTTAATTTATAAAATTAATTTAATAATTGTTAACAAATATAATTAAATTTAAAAATATTTTTTAAAAATATATATTTCAAATAAAATTTGATTTAATAATTAAAATATATAAAATAAATATTAATTTTTAAATAATTATTTTTAAATTATTTTTAAAAAAATAAAATATTTTTATTAATACTTTGTTAATAAATATTATAGAAAAGATTAAAATAAATTTAAATAAAATAATTTATTTTTAATTTTTATTTAATGTATAATTATTAGTAATAAAATATTTATTTTATTTTAAAAATTAAAATTAAAAAATCACAATAAAAGTCTAATTAAATAACAAATTAAAAAGTTTTGAAAAAACCTATTTTTTAAAAAATTTCCGATACTGATGGTATATGGCCAGTATTATAAATACTAATCGATACCAGACGAAACAAACTGGTACCGACTGATATTTACATCCGGTATATAAGTACTCTAATTTCATACTGTTCTTCGACTGGTATGGTACGTACCTGCTGATACGGTCCGAAATTTAAAATCCTGATTCAATTGATTAAATATTGAAAATATATTGTTGGCTTCTTTTATGCAAACTCAATAATATATTATCATAAATACAATGTCATATAAACTTTATCAGGTAATCAAATAACCCCATCAAATACAAACGATATTTTTGGATATATTGTTAGGAAACCATGACGGAATCCAATTCCGATCGCAATAAAATAATTATAAAACCTTTTCACAAATTGGTTTCCTGAAAACCAAGATTAATTTAAATCTATAAAATGATTAACATAATTCATAATAAAGTAGAAACTTAATTCGTACCTTATTCCAAAGCTTGATTATTTTCTTGTCGTATCCCTCAAACTATTTTCGAAACCGATTTGTCTTAACCACAATAGCCGCACAAATGTCCAACCTCTAACGATATCCACATAATAGGTTGAAAGAACTTTGTAACACTTAAAGAGAGGTTAAGTAAGAAGTATTAGCTCCATTAGAGCTTAAACCTATTTATAATAAGTTTTGAATGTTTTAGTAATTTAATTGAAATTAAATTCTAATTTCAATTGAACTTTAATTAGAATTACAAATAATTCTAATTAATATTATGCCCAAATTAGATTAATATCTCATAGTTATTTATTAAATATTTCATATTTAATTATAAAGTTTCTCAAACTTTACAATCAAGTCCAACTTGATTACAATAACTTTGCTCTCTTTAACCCATTCTATACGTGAGACCCATTAGATTCTCAAATATGTTGGCAATGATTATAAATTATAATTATAATTCTAATTCATAATTAGATTTAGATAAATTAAAACTCCTTCTAATTTATCTTTAAATTTTCAATTAAACAATCTATAATGATAAATCAAGATTGGTGTCCAGCAATACGTCATGACCGCCTAAATATTTAGGAATGTCAAAATAGTTTTAACTAACATTTCCGTGTATGATTTTATGTATAATTAAGTCATTTCATCAACTAATGTTCTTATTAGATATAGAGCATGAAATTAACGTATACTCTATTTTGAGTCCAATCATATTAGTTCTCCACCATTAGTTATTGATTCAGTTAATGATATTTGTAAACTATTTACAAAATGTCATTCCACCTTAGCCAAGGATTTCCTAAATCAATACTAATCGAGAATAACAGAACATTTTCCCTAATTACTTTAGGGTGATGAATCCTATCTTGATCGCATAATTACCTTCATATATTTTATGCTATATCCAATGACTACCAATTGACCGACTCATGATTAAATAAGTCATGAGTAGTATCAAAACATAGCAATTCCTATATAAGACCACTTTGGAGACCTCAAGTCAAATGATCACTTATACAATCATCACAACGAGAATTCCATAGACATACAAGTAATATTCCAAACAGATTTTTCATATCAGGTTTGTTCAGTGAACTTATTCTATAACAAGCTCTCATAGGTTAGTTTAAGTATCTCCATACTTTAGCCTATAAGATCTACTACTTCCTTCATAAGAAAAAACATAATTTGTGTTAGCCTTTTTATTTTCTATTAATGCAAACAATAATTAGGAACAATCTTTGGATAATAAATAAATACAATATGAATCTCATAATTATAATCTCATTATAATTTCATTTGTAATATATAATTATCCCTTGAACTTTATAATATACATCTAAACATGTATGAGATAAAGAATGTCATTAAATAATTGTCACTAAATTACAACTAAAGTAATTAATTGTAGGACATAAATCAACATATATAACATATTTGACAAGTGAATATTGATTTTTTTTTCTGTTATGTCTATTAATCATAGAATACTAAATTTACCTGTGAGAAAAATTTAAAATTCTCAACTAACAAACATCATCTATCTATATAATTAATTGAATAATTGCATTAATATTTATGAGTAAATAACTATTTATACATGACAAAAAATACATAAAAATCGAATCAGTAAATACATACCATGGAATCAAAATACAGAACATGCTGGCCATGAAACTTGATTTAATTAATGTCGATTTAATCAACTATATGGCTAGTGAAAATAGAATTCCAAAAACCAATCAAATCATTACTAACACATAATGAAGTTATTTGCATTTTCACACGACTAAACTTAATGATTTTTATCAAAGTAATTTTCAGCCAAATAGTCAAAGATTAGCAATAATCATCAATCAATCATAATAAGATAAAATAGATGGCCAAATTGTTTATTCAAAACATATGCTCTATCACATTAAAAGTATAATCTTTATTACATAAAATTAATATTAATATTCACAATTTTTGGATATTGAATTAACAATTGTCACAATCAATTACTCTCTTAACCACTTAATACTACAAAAAAAAATTGAACAAGTAGAAAAATGACTAATTATATATCTATAATTTTTAATCAGGTCATCAAGCAACTAAATAAATGATATAGATTTGTTCTACTATTAACCATAAAATATGAACCAATTAAACCTGCTTAATTATATTTATAATGTTATTGTTATATATGTAAAATATGGTCAGTAATTAGGTCGCATTCTAACAATGAATTGTACATGTGGTGGCTAAGGACTAAGGAGTGATTTACAATTTTCATCGAGGAAGACGGAAGTATTCATGGGAACCTAAACCCCTGTTTTACTGAAACGGCGAATATATGGTTGATCCTGCCCTGCGGTTTTGCTTCGATATCGTAATTGTTCTAAACATTCTTGTTGACGCAGAAGAATGGTTGATTACAGAGGCAACTTTAGCAAAAGGCTGCAAAACCAAGCAGGTTTATCCTTATTGTCACTACGGCTAAACTCTAAATTAAAGGCAACGGTATTCCTCACTTTGGGTTTGAACTCTCAAGATATTCAAATTATCTATCCCATGAGAAGATGATTTTAGTCAAGTTTAAACGTCTAGACATGAGCGTAACCAAATCTAAAGTTGAGCAATATCATATCCATGAGAAATGTGGTTTTAATCTGAAGAATAACAATTTCAGAATAATCTCACCTCATATTTTCCTGAACTGGGCCGTTTTTAAAAAGTAGTTAAGTTGTAATGTTTGCCTTTCGGGCTTTAAGCCTACTTTCACAAAACCCTCTCTTAATACCCCCACTGCAACCGGTGCTTGCTGGCGAAAAAGGAACCAAAAACCGACCTGAGTGTCTGTAACTTGACCATTGTATCGCCGTTTATGTTTCACTCCAATGGTCTTAATAGACTTCTCATCAACTTCTTGATCCCGTCATCCCTATACAATGCTCTACCATTTCGTTGCTTGGAAATATCCATCAAATATGTGCATTCACTTCATCATTCCAAACCCAGGAAACCCACCAACCAATTCTCCAAAAGATCGAAACTTTCCTCCAAATCAGTGGCGAAGAAACATAAAGATGACCCAAAGGTGTACATGCGAAACACCGTTTTTAACATATACAGAATCTTAAAATCTTCAACTTGGAACTCAGCGAAAGAGCAGCTTTTAGGTTTGGGCATAAAGTGGGACTCTTATACAGTTAACCAGGTCCTCAAATCCCACCCACCAATGGAAAAGGCATGGCTTTTCTTCAATTGGGCTTCAGGGCTAAAAGGGTTCAAGCACGATCAGTTCACTTACACAACAATGCTTGACATTTTTGGAGAAGCTGGGAGGATTGCGTCCATGAAACATGTATTTAAGCAAATGCAAGACAAGGGAATAAAGATTGACGCTGTTACTTACACTTCGCTTATGCATTGGATTTCGAACTCTGGGGATGTTGAGGGGGCGATGAGGATTTGGGACGAAATGAAAGAGAGAAGGTGTTATCCTACTGTTGTTTCTTACACGGCTTATCTGAAACTTTTGCTTGATTGTAAGAGAGTGACGGAGGCTACCAATGTGTATAAGGAGATGCTTGATTATGGGATTACCCCCAATTGCTACACGTATACTGTGCTTATGGAGTATCTTGTTGTCGATGGTAAGTTAACTTGGCCTGCTTTTTAAACGCTTGTTGTATGGCCTAGCTGAGTCTCCGTTCAACTATGGATCGAGGAGTAGCAAATTTATGCTTCTATTTGCGACTTTTTACACCCTATTGTGGTAAATATTAATGTTTTTGCTTGTCAAGGTCATGATAAGAGAAATTTTCGAATCCAAAACGATACTCATATTTTTGCGGTGGCTTTTGGTCTAAATGATTTTCTGGTGGAGCGCTGTCGTTATTTTCTGGTGGAGCGCTGTCGTTATAGTATTCGACTTCTATCATTATGTGGTACAGAAGAAAGCTTAATTGAACTTTGATAAAATTGTGTATTCTTGTTCCTTTGATCCTTCGTCAAATTAATGCTTGTGGATTGCTATATAATGCATTTTGAATATTTCAGTGGTGTCTACTCCTTATTCTCATATATTTTCTGTACCTTGCTATGATGTTTGTCCAGGTAAGTACGCAGAAGCCCTTGAGATATTCAACAAAATGCAAGAAGCAGGAGTACATCCTGATAAAGCAGCGTGCAATAATTTGGTACAAAGATGTGCCAGAGCAGGTGAGACAAGGGCGATGACCCAAATACTTCAGTATATGAAAGAGAATGATCTTGTTCTTCGTTACCCTGTATTTCTGGAAGCTCTTCAAACTCTTGAAGTTGCCAATGAGAGTGAAAACCTCATCAAGCAAGTTAATCCACACTGTGCTACAGAATCTATCAGTTACGGTGTTGCCTCTGAGTTCGTAGTAGCTGATGATGATTTTCCCATAGACACAGGAATGGTTATGATTCTCTTGAAAAAACAAAATCTTCTTGCAGTTGATAGTTTGCTTAATGGAATAAGTGATAAGAACATAAGATTAGATTCTTGGGTAGTGTCAGCCATTATTCAGGTTAATTGTAGTCGTTGTAGACCTGATGGTGCTTTAAAAGCTTTTGAATACAGCATAAAAATGGGCATAGACCTTGAGAGAACTGCATTTCTTGCTCTGATAGGTTCTTTGATTCGATCAGATACATTTCAAAACGTGGTTGATATAGTCAAAGAAATGATTACGGCTGGGCATTCTCTTGGAGTATATTTGCGTGCCCTTTTGATTTATAGGCTCGGAAGGGCTAGAAGACCGACTTTTGCTAGAAGGATTTTTAATTTACTACCTGATGACCACAAATGTACTGCTACCTATACTGCTTTAATTAGTGTGCATATATCTGCTGGTAGTGTGGAAAAAGCACTTAAAGTTTACAAAACGATGAAGAAAAACGGGATTCACCCTTCACAAGGAACTTACAACCTTATATTAGCCGGTCTAGAAAGAGCTGGTAGAGTTGGTGAAACTGAAAACTACAGGAAAGAAAAAAAGAGCCTGCTAATTGATGATCATAACAGGAACGGTGCCCAAGTGGAGCAAAAGATTTGTGACCTTCTATTCCTTGGGTAGTCAATGTCTTTGAGTTATGCTATTCAAGGAAACAAATTGGCTAAATTGCACGTAAGGCTGGACTAATTGCTATTTACTAAAAAGCAGCAAGACAGAGGTTAATGAATTGCACAGAAGAGCATCTCAGAAAAGCAGCAGCTTCGTGGTATGTCAATTCTGTGATTCCTACTCGGATATGCCTGTTTGCCAACTGACTAAAGCTCTCAAGATGAGATAATTGCTATTCACTGCATCGCCCTCTCTTTTGACGTGGCATGCTATGAGCATGGGTCCTCACTTCCTACCTCTGCGTCACCTATTGATTTTCATTTCTCAAGATGATGTGCATTCGATTTCAGGTCTCATCATAGGGACTCTTATCCCATCTACAGACCTTAGTTCAGGGCATGTGGCAATGTATCTAGGATTTTAAACAAATTCCCAGGTCTAAATTTCTGACGTATGCTAATTGACAGTGATCTGTACTGCAGAGTTGCTAGCCCTTCTGTCAGTTGTAGGTCCTTTGCATAATCAAGATGTGGGGTGTTGAGGTGGTGAAGGCTAAATCCTGAAGTCCATCCCAGACCATTGAAGGCCAAGGACTGCACGAAGGATTTCATGTGAACGAGTCGAAGTTATACGTTTCCATATTCACCATTCGTGTATAGATGGAATTGATTAAACATTGACTGGAGAGTAGAATTCAATGATCGGAAGAATCGACCTGGAAGTATTTCCCCTAGCTGCTTATTGTACTTGCTAATGGTGAGTTGGAGCAGGGACAGCTCAGAAGCAAGATTGGCAATGTGAACTGGTCCATGGCCATGTCTCTGATGACTGTACTAAATTATGAAGAATTTTTGATTCAAATTTGACGTGGATGAGTATTTTAATAGGAGTCTATTAGAGGAGGATTTTATTTTTAGTGGAAGTTTATTATTTCTCTATTATTTTCGCACTAGTTTATGATATAGTTATGTTAATAAAAGCAGCTTGAATAAAAGTTTTTATAAGAGTCCTAGTTTAGGTGTCACTTTTGTGTTTCTTAATACAATAAAGTAAGCAAGAAATTATCATAAAAATTGGCTTAGGAGTAGAGTAATTTAATCTAATCTTGGCAGACCTTGTCCTTGATAAGTATTGCTAGTTTTTCATCACCAAAAATAAGTTCTCCAAGGAAAGGAATTAACGTAAATAAGGAGAAACAGATTAACTTTCTCGAGAATTATCCTTAGATTCGATCCCAAGCACGACCCATAATAATTTGATATCAAAGCTGGAGTTCATGGATGAAGCATGCCATTCAACTGCAGAGCAATCTTTAGTAGATTGGCAGATGGATTAGAAGATACGGGCGTTAGAGATGGGGCAACAAGAATTGAAAGCTCAATATGCAGAGATCATCCGCATGCTTGCAAGGTTGGAAGGTGCAAAATCGAACGGCTATTAGGCAACATCACCACCACCACAGTAGGAGAGGACCAAAGGGGCAACAGGGCAAGAATGGTGTCTAAATATACTAAGATGGAATTTCCAACGTACGATGACTCGATGGATCCGTTGGTTTGGCTTCACAAGTGTGAGCAGTTTTTCCTAAGCCAACAAACAGCAGAGGAGGAGAAGGTAAAATTGGCTACCTTTCATTTAATGGGGGAGACCCAACTGTGGTTCTTTCAACTTGAACAAGAAGAACTAGGGCTGAATTGGTACTTTTTCAAAAGTCATTGCAATATGAGATTCAGCCCTCACCTTAGTAACAACCCTGTAGGAGAATTGGCAAAATTCAAACAAACCGGGAGCATAGAAGAATATCAAACTGGTTAATAAATAAAACGACGTCATTTCAGTTTTCTTCTTTAAGTCGACAAACCCCTTCCATAAAACGACGTAGTTTCAGTTTTCTTCTTTTAAGTTAACAAACCCCCTCTACCCTCCACCCCCCACCCTTCTTTTATTTTCTTGTTCTTCTTCTCTCCTCTGCTCCGTCGATTTCCTCTAGTTTTGGGCGATTTTCTGACTTTCCATTGCCTTTTTTCGAGCGTTTTCTAGCCCATCGTGCGTCGTTTTCCAGTAAGCTCTCTATTGGGTGTATTTTTTCTCTAAAAAACGCAAGTTTTATACATGAACTGTGGGTGTTTGGGTGATGGATTTTTATGTGATTATTGTTGTTGTATGCTGTTTTTTGTGTCATTGTTGGATGATTTGTTGTTTATATGTGTTATTGTTGCTAAATAATAGAAAAATGCATTTGTTTTATGATTAGTTAGAGATTATACATATTGCCTATGAGGTGTTCAATAAAATGCCCCTTATGATTGTTAGAATGTTTTGTTATAATTGTTGTAATAAAAGTTTGTTGTAATGCTTAATTTGAAGTGTGAATTTGAGAATTTGACATTTAAGTATGAATTTTATAATAGATCGGGTTGATTTAACTCACTAATAACTTTTCGGATTATAGACATTCTATTGACATTAATCGGCCTAAGAGTTTTTTTACCATTCTTAACCTTAAAGAGTGTGCAAAGATCATAATAATATATATTATTAGTATTATTATTAGTGATTTAATAATATATATTTATATTATTATGATTATGATTATGATTATTATGATTACTATTATTATTATTATTATTATTATTATTATTATTATTATTATTATTATTATTATTATTATTATTATTA
>JAOQMS010000180.1:6929767-6941240 GCA_027563885.1 Erythroxylum longipes | reverse complement strand
TCCCAGCTTACGACAAGATAAGTCAGATTGGTTGGCTGTTTGCAAAGTTAAACCTAGAGGTGTTTTTGATTCATGTGCAAAAGGAGAATAGAGAGTTGAAAGTGAAGCGTTTCAAGAAGAGATTTATGAAATAAATGCATTTGTCGTATATGAGGATAATGAACCTTTGAACGATCCATGTAATCAACATGTTGAAATTTTATCTAGAGACGATGAGGAGGACCAGAGGTCTGAAGAAGAGCTTGAGTTTGATTCAAATTCTTCAGAACAATAAGATGATTTTGATTTACAATTAGGGACGGGAATTCTGGCTCAACCCACCCAGCTCGGCCCGGCTGGCCCGTTTTTGGCCCCGGTTTAGCGGGCTATGGGCGGGCCACGGGTCGACCATGATCTTGTTTTTTTAATTAAAAAATACCAACGAGCCTGGTTTGGCCCTGCTCGCTGGTGGCCCAGTGGCCCACGGGCCGTCCTGCCAGTCGGTGGGTTAGGCCGCGGGCCCTGCCCATCCCTGCCCGCGGCCCGTCGTGTTTGAGGCCTGGCTGGGCTGGGCAGAGGGCGGCCCGAGCCTAGCCCGACCCATTGACATGCTTATTTATAATTAAGTGATGATAACGATTAATTTGTATTTGTAATTGAATATTGTATGAACAAATCAATTATTTCCTTTTCAATATATTGTATAAATTATTAAAATGAAATTATAATATTTCTACAAACTTCATTCAAATATTAATTTCAGGTTGAAATATGGCAACAAAGAGAAAATAGAATTTTCCAGGAGTAAGATTCAGAACACGATTCAGAGGTATTTACTATACAGGTGAAGGATCTCGTGGTGTAACAGCTAGAGATGATACACCTCCACCTCCTCCAACCCCTCCATTGGCAGATGAGGCTACACCATTCACCACTCCATCATTTACTGCTACCCATACATCATCCACCACTCCTTCATCTGCATTAGGGGTAAATAATGTGGATGAAGGAGACGGCTGCCAGCCTGGAGCTGAGGGACCCGAAGGACGCAAATACATCACAATTGTCAATAATATGTGAGTGAAAATACATGAACCATTATATGTTACAATTACATTATATGTTTAAAATTTGAATATTGTATAAATTTATTTGTTTTTATATTATGTTTTTCCATTTGGACCCTGTTCAAGAAACATAATGTCAAAATTCAAGGAGAAGATTGATCCTGAGGGCTATGCATAGAAGAATATCTCTCAGGCGACAAAGGCATTTTACTTTCACGAGTTTGAGGTACGACAGAAATTATTATGTCCTTTGTTAATTAACATTTTTATACATTAATTTGATAAATATTATTACATCAAAAGTATTTATCGAATATTTTTCCTTTTATTATAGAAAGACTTTTTTTGGATTCTCAATTTGACGAGATTATCTATCAAGTATGGGAGTCGAGAGCGTGTACACGTTATTGCGACTTTGTTGGTGCGATATGCAAGGCGACTGTACGACCGCCTTATATTTCTGAAGACATATGGAGTCGTTGGCTGCAATATTAGACATCACCTGAGGCCATGTCCGTTTCACAGCGTAATTCGGCCAACAGACGTGGATGACTCGAGGGAGAGAGTCTTCCCATACATACGGGAGAATTTATTAGCCACCAGGAGCATGCACTGAGACTTGTAAGTATCTACAATTTACAGTTATATTCTCATCTCTTTTTTTGTTGTATTTTAATTGAATTTGCTGTGTTAAAATTTGTTTGTTATACTGGTGTCATATATGGCTGTGGTTTTAATTTTGTTCTTTGTTTAACAGGGGATAGATTTCATAAAAATAGAGGAAACTCTGCTGAAATTTTTATAAAATCTATTTCACTTATAATTAACATTTTATTCTTATGCAGAAAAAGTCTATGGGCATGAGGCCTACACCCTATCAGCTATTTCTGCATACTCACACTAAGAAGCATGACGGTGTGACATTCGTCAACAATCGTTGTAGAGAACTCAATGTATGTGAAATTTATAAAACCATATTAATAATGCTTAATAATTATCACTTACTAATTATAAACATTGCTTTCTGATAGAACCAAATACAACAAAGTATTGAACGATGGTCTTAACAATTTGAAGCTGTTGATGACACTGAAACTTATCTTAAAGAAGTGGGTGGTAGGGATCGGCGTGGGAGAATATTCGGCTTAGGTTCATTTGCGAACACTTGTTATTCACAATTTTTCACGTCCGGTACAGCAGCATCTGCTAGACGGTCCACCAATAGTCAAGTGGAAGCACTTGAGAGCACAGTGCAGACATTATCAACTCAGTTGCAACAAACGTTGGAATAGTTGCAACAGTCGATGACATAGTAACAACAGTCGATGCAGTTCATCTCTCAGCTCCGTCAAGAGGTGGATGAGTTGAAGCGCAAGGGCCAACCAGAGCATCCGCTATCTCCAGATCAATAGTGTACCTTTGGTCATTTTGTTTGTATTACAAATACTTATTATTTACAATGTAATTTTTTATTATCAATTAAGATATTTTAACCTTTAATCATTAATTAAAATTTCTATTTCTGCAAATTAAATGCATACTATAAATTCCTAATTATTAAAAGTACGCATTAATCATAATTTAAATATAATGACAATATATATTACATATTTTTAAAAAATTAAGTAACGCATTTATCGACGGAACGACATGTCCGTCGGTAAATACATGAAAAATTACCGATGGTATACAAGTTTTTCCGTTGCTGAGATAGAAGGAATTACCGAATTTTCGTCGGTTAAGCTTTTAGAAATATACCGACGGTACACTTGTTACCATCGGTAAATATTCTGACGGAACAACATAACCATCACTAAATTGTACCGATGGTCGAGTACAGAGCAAACCGTTAGTATAGTTATCGACGACAAGGTAATATTCTGACGCTAAATTTACCGACAGTAGGAAATTTACCGTCGGTAAAATTACCAACAGAATATGCTTGGACCGTCGGTAAGTATTAGCTACGGTCAAATCTACAACGCTTTCGTCTGTTGGTAAATTCTGTTGGTAATACATATTACCGACGGATTGTTGAAGTTTGTTGAAGTTTCCTGTCTGTAATTTCTGTCGCAAAATGACATTTTTCTTGTAGTGAGTAACAACACTAGCGCGAGTACAGCCACCCTTTTAGGAAGTAAGATAAACTCAGGGGCTAAAACAACAACCTCAACTATAGCAAGTACTCCACTCCTGATAGGAAGACGCTTAACCAGAGCTAAGATGGCTGAAAGAAAAGAGAAGGGGTTGAGCTACAATTGCGACGAGTCTTACTCGATGGGGACAAATGTAAGAGATTATTTTGGATTAAGGTGGCAAATTTTGAGGAAGAAGAGGAGGAGATATCTTTGCATACCATCATTGGCATAACTTGATTTTTGAGCTTAAGGGCAAGCTTGATGTTGAAGAAGGGAGTGATGATATGGATGAGTGCTTTATTAAGAGTCTATTAGAGGAATATTTTATTTTTAGAAGTCTATTATTTTTCTATTATTTCTGCACTAGTTTATGTTATAGTTATGTTAAACAGCTTGAATAGGAGTACTAATTTAGGTAGAACTTTTGTGTTTCTTTGCCTATATAAGACTATTACTTTATGCAATAAAGTAAGCAAGAAGTTATTATAAAACTTAACTTAGGAGTAGAATAATTTAGTCCAATCTTGGCAAACCTTATTTTTGACAAGTGTTGCCAGTTGTTCATCACCAAAAATAGCTTGTGTAAGAAAAGTAACCAATTTAAATAAGAAGAAAGAGATTAACTTTCTTTAAAATCATCCTTGGACTCAATCCTAAACATGAGCCTATAACAAAATTCCTATACTAATAGCAATTTTTGCTCTACCACCTATATATGCAGGCAAAACCACTTAGGCTTGTCTATGACTTGCATTTTGATACGTCTTGCATTATAAAAGAAATCTCTGGATTTGGCCCAGTCCATGTCTTAGTTAACGTGCTGAGGGAACGAGATACTAGAAGATAACAAACAAATTTTTGTAGCTAAAGGCAGCCTGGATCTTCATCTCTTGCTGCAAGGAAGCTATGCTAACGATTCCCAGTTTAAATGCATAAAAATCCACGTCTGTCCTGATGAGGAAATTTTTAATGCTTATCCTTAGACCCATCAACCTCCCTAATTTATTTGCGATTAATTTCTTTATGAGCTTTTATTGTCATATCCATTAAAAATATACAAAAGATGCCTTCCAACATTTCTTGCTTTTTAATAAACCTGGACTTGGACCTGGACCTCAAGAAACATTGCACTGTAAGAAAAGCACTAGCCACATTCAACTCAGACAAATCTTAAGGTACATATGAAATTTATAAAAAGAACTTGTTAGTTTGGTTAACTAAAAACTATAGATGCTTGTCGTTGTAGCAACAACTTCCACATCTCTTCTCACAGAAAAGTGTAATCCGGCGCGATATTGTTCTTGTAATTTACCTCTTTTCTGTGAACATTGATGGGGTCAAGTTTGTCAGCTACCCACAACTTTGAGCTGCCAAATTAATATGGGTAGATCATCACTGACCAAAAACCACGTCAGTAAATTCCAGATTTTTGGAAAACAATTGCCTTGCATTACTCCCAAGAAATGAAACATGGAAAACAACTTGTGGCATAAGCAAGACTAGTACTACCCCTAACATGATTGACCAATCATTCCACAAGAATATATGCTAATTGGAGGATTGTCAGTTACAACCGAAGCTAGGCCATGACATTGCAATTTCATTCTACTTTAGATAAGATAAATTCCCAATAATTCTTCACTAGGAACAGGTTCCTCCCATCTATAAGTAGTCACTGCTACGTTTCAACTTGCAGCATGTCTCAGCCTCACAGTTGACTAATAAGGGAATAAAGCATTTGCAGACTTAGAAAGGATTCCTATGAGCCCTTACAAGAACCGCAGTTTAAAAAAAAAAAACAGACAAATTAAATCAGATGTCATGAACATGGAAAAAATACGAAAATCTGAACAAGGATCTAGTTTTTTGACGTTTGATAATACAACATAAGCTTTTGTCTCCCTTTGTTCACCAATGAACATTCAGTAGCATGATTTTCATATTGACAAAGTTGAAGGGACTAGGTAGGCATTATCTGAGGCAGTTTTATCAGAGTTTTTATTTATTGAAGAAAGTTGGAAGCATCCGATACTTGAATTTGGCTTGCGTTTTCTTTTATTTGCGATCACTGCTTTTTATAATAGAACTTGAATTATTACCGTTTGGATAAATTATAATATAAGTGCCTATGATAAACAATATTTTTCAGAAATTATATATGGAATGGAGATGGTGCACTTGAATTTTATCTACTTCCTACACGTCATATTTACATCAGACATCAAATTGGATTTCGTAAAAACCTAGTAAATAAGATACGTGATAGTAAACTACGGCTACTCTGCTACAAAATTTTCTGAATATAACAGTAACTCATCCAGTCGAATAAAATTTTGAATTGTCATCTCATCTGATATGTTTATTTCTTACATGATCCGGTGTTTTACTAGGTTTCAGAAGTAGAAGACAAGAGCACCAACTCCTGTTTTTCTGGTTAAATTAAATCTCAAGTAATTAACAGCAGTAATTTTCAAGAATTATAACAAATCTTTTTAGGATATATTCAATATGTGGCGACACGTTTGCGTGAACCAAGGGCCTCCTCTTAATGAGCTACCTAAACCTAACGTTGTCCGTCCTACTCCTACTCCTCTCTTTCTTTTTTATTTTCCGATTTTTGATTTAATTGGTCTCTTTCTTCCACGTGTTCAACATGGTTATGACAAGTATGAAATTGTTAATTTGAATTTTGAGATAAATTGTTCTAAAACGGGTCAATTTTGGGTTGCCAACGTCCTAACTCGAACACCGTTTCATTAATGACATGGACGGTATTGATCTACAATCCATAGCCAACAACGTGTAAGGTGATTAGCCCCAGTCTCATGATAATATCCCTCGTGAGCTTGCGGGGCCCACCGACTCTTTCAAAACCCAATTTCTCGAGATATTGGTGCAAGTGGACGGAGGGGCGTTGGAGCGAATATACCCAATTGGGTGGAAGCGGATACATTCTGTATTCCCGAAGTAGTTCGGACTTGGAATATGTAAATATCGCGATATTTTGATTTACTCGTCATCTTCTTCTTGCTTGGGCCACCTATATAAACGACGCCAGAACTATCGTTATTCCACATTCAATACACGAAACCAAAACGCTTCCATTCTTATAGGAACTTCGAGAGCTTTCTCTTCCTTAGGAACGATGCCGTTTAAAAAAGACCTTGCCGAGCGTCTCTATAGAATTTCCAAATTTTCGAACCAATCTCTCACAAATTGCCGCATTGCTTCGTCATCGGTGCAGGCCCGCATCCAGAAGAGCTCGAGGAAGGCCAGCATTTCTCCCGATCCCGGAGACCACGGGATGTTCCGGCGATTGTTCCACAGGAAGGCTATTTTCCAGCCTGAGCTCCTGCCCATGCATATCGGCGAGAAGCTTAAGGACAAACTCAAAGCTTTCGACGTTACGAAGGATCGGATCCGCCTGGACAGAATCTTCCCTCCGGAAATGTGGAAGGCGGACAAGGAGGGGCTGACGATAGAGGACACGAGGAAGTTGCTGCGAGTTGCGCAGTTGGAGTTGATGAAATCAAGATTGAGACAGATGGACAAAACTTGGATAACTTATTCGGAGTTTGTGCAAACTATCGGCGAAGTTTGTTCAGATCCGGAGCAAGCAAAAGGGGTCGCGAATACGCTAGACGAATCAGGAATTGTTCTCGTTATCGGGGACGTTGTGTATCTCAAACCTGAGAAGGTAAAATCGACATTTTTTGGAATCAATTTCAATTTTATTATATGCTTTTATGATTCTTGTATTTGTTTGCCTCTCTTATTGATCTTTTTTTACAGAGATAATAATAATAGCATTCATGGTCCTGTGAGAGTTAGGTTTCAAAACACCAGATAAATTAAAATCTTCAAAAACTTATTTTTTTTCTTTCTTTAGATTTGGGGTTTACCGAGAACTGATAAGTTTTTTTATGGTTATTTTCCTTTGTTTTTCGACAGGAGAATGAAACTTTGTTGTTTCGATCAAGATCTAGAGGACCATAAAAGGCCACTCAGTTTCTACAGTGACCAGATTATCTATATTTGATTACCCTCTGGTGGTTTAGAATTGTGGAATGATTTTTAGTCCATCTTTTTAAAGCCTTACCACCCAATCTGAGTTTTGATTCGATTCCAAAAGCTTCATTAGCTTATTTGGTTTTTGACTTGGCAAGGGCGAAAAATAAAAAGTAAGAAATGAGTGAGAGAAAGAGGAGAATCTGACCAAATCGGTGTAGCAAAATGGATTTGATTAGTTAAATAAACAGGAGAGAGGTTTTAGGAGTGGTTGTAGGGTGTGTGAATTTTTGGTAGCATTATGACTTGAGATTTTCTGTCTTTTATGTCTCCTCGTCGTATAACATTAAGGATGTCAGTTCCTATGCTGGTTTTTGGGGTCCAGGTTAAAGTCACTTTTTTTTTTTTTGTCAATAATGTTTTACTTTTCTTTTAAGTGTTTGTTCATTTCCACTTTTAATCTGGTCTTCCTTTTCCCCCCCAATCTGAAATTTTATGGCTGAGGCCACTAGTAGATCATCATTTTGTTCATCTATCAACAAGTACACAAGAAGTATGGAGCTTTGCTTTACCATACAATCTTTTCCAATGTGTCATTTCTTACAGGTAGTGAAAGTCATTGGAGGTCTAATTCCATTACCCGTAACCAACCCGAATGATCCGAGAAGAAAGGAGCTAAAACAAATGGAGAAACAGAAAGCTGAGATCGACCAAAAAGCCAGGACCTTGGTTCGCCGAGAATTATGGTGCGGCCTCGGTTTTCTGGTTGTCCAAACATTTGGGTTCATGAGGCTAACCTTCTGGGAGCTATCTTGGGACATAATGGAGCCAATTTGCTTCTATGTTACATCCATGTATTTCATGGCAGGCTATGCGTTCTTTCTCAGGACATCGAAAGAGCCGTCCTTTGAAGGGTTTTACCAAAGCAGATTTAGTGACAAACAGAGGCAGCTCATGAAGCTCCAAAATTTTGATTTGGAGAGGTACACTGAACTCAGAAAGATCTGTGACCCTTATTCTTCGTCTTCGGAGCTGCTTCCATCGTCTGTACTACATTTGATGAATACCAAAAACTTATTTTAAAGCATTAGGTAGATGAATATCGTAATTTAGGGTATACGGTTATTGTAGTCCCTTTCCCTTTCATGTGTAACTTACAGAGATCAGGGACTGTAGGTGCGGCGTATTGTAATCCTTGTATGGAGGGCGGTTTTTTTAACATAAATTCTAACATGAAGTTGCACATTAATTCAATTTCGAATTACTAAATCGAAGTCGTCAAGAGGCTTATTTTACGTGTGATAAGCTTATGGTGCATTGGTGTGTGGGTTTTTAAGTTTTACTTCCCAATAAGCTTCGGTGTCAAATCAACAGCGCATTAGTGCAAATTTGGTGGGTGGTGGTGTACAGCTATGAAGTTCCAGCTGTTATTTTTCACTCCACAAAGAAGAAAAGAAGAAAACAAAGAAAAAAAGAAATCTCAGCTGTTTTCTTTCTACATGCTACTCTCATATCCACCATCCCTTATAATTACATTGGAGAGATAGAATTATTCACGACTTGTAGGATGTACCGGTTACCCTTCACCTTCATGTGTAACTTGCCGAGATCGGGGACTGTAGCTGCGCCGCATTGGAACCGTAGGTTCGGCGTATTGTAATCCTTCTTTGGAGAGTGGTAACGTAATTTCTGACATGAAGTTGTACATTAGTTCAATTTCGAATTGTTAAGGCTTACTGTTCGCTTGACGAGCTATATGGTGTATAGTTTCTAGTCCAACTTACCTTATGGTGCGTGGTTTTTACTTCCGAATAAGTTGCAGTTTGAAGCGATTCTAAAATATTTAAAACGGATTGTATTGATTGGTATTAATTTTGAAATTATTGAAGCAGAAATAATATGAAAATATGCATATTTTACTATTTATTTTTGCTTCAACAAGCTACTGGAGATGTCCATCGCGGTCCTCCACTTTTGAATAAATAGTTAAAATTGTTTTTTTGTCTTTTCACGAAAGTTACCTTTAACCTCCTGTGGTTTGTTCCCACTTTCCACTTTTCTTTCTTTGCCTTTAAGTCCCAGTCAACTTCCATCCTCTCTTTTGTCCTTGTCACCTTTTTCTTGGAAATGTCCAGTCTCGCTCTCATTTCCTCGTGCACTTTCCAACTTTGTTTTCAGAGACTTCTTCCCTAGGTTTGCCTCGTAAAGGTCTCGCTCATGAAACTCCTCCCCTTTCTTCCATTCAAGCTCCTACCTCATTAAGGAAAACTTAAGGACAGACTATATTTAATTAAACTTAAGATTTTTAATAGAATAAAATGGTTTTAAAAAAATAGAATATAAATAAATATAATATTAAAAAATTATTATTTAGGAATGAAGAAAGGATTCATAATATGATATAGTTAAATGTTATTTAGAAGAAGGGTTTCTAATATAATATAGTGAAATATTGTTTATCATTTTACATTTTATCATGAACCTTCCAAATCGGAGATAACTTATTTTTATTGTTTAGAATAGAATGAGATGTAACGTGAGATTTTTCCTTTTATTCTATTCTATTTCATTCCATTACAAACCCTCTTATCAAACGATGGAATAATATTATATTACATTCTATTCCATTAATAACCACCTAACCAAACATAGCTAAGAGTCAAGTCATTGGTGATAGCTCCTTATATCTCAAACTCGAGTACCATTCCTACTCACTTGATGTTAGCAGGGTTGTAGTGGTTTCAAATATTGACATTTCAAAAGAATAAAAAATGGGAATCAACCTATTAGGCTACTTTCTGGACAACAGACCCTCTTTTTGCTATTAACTCCTAAGCATAATTCCATTTGAAATCTTTTGTTTTGTTAGAGATTTTGTTAAATGATGAGGATATTTTCTATTTCAAATTCAGTTCATCATCCTTGGCATAAAAAGTAATGAAAGTTCGGACCATGGCATTTCAACTTTTAAGCCTATATTTCTTTAAGCTTGGAAACTAGGAATCAACACTCGTGATATTAAGTAAAAACACATTCCCATTTGGTTAAATATACATCATAAATTATTGGAATACTGGTTCACTAGAGGTCTGAGTCATCTGACTAGTTATATTAGAAAGCCATTATATTTGGATGAGGTTACTAAACTAACTTGAAGAGGGTAAAATATGTTCAGGTACGTGTCCTTGTTAAAGATGATGAGGACTTTCCAAACAAAATACCACCCATGAGACTATGTGAAGATTGCAATCAGATAGAAGATGTAAGTGTTAATCACCTATACTTGCAGACTTAGTAACAAGATTAAGAAATAGGTATGGAAACCTACTGGGAGGATGATCTAAACTGGTAAGTATTTTGAACTCATATTGTTGGACTTGCAGTCAGACAATGCGATTCAATACAAGGAAGGTACTTAGCTAAGACCCCTACAAGCACATTTGGTTGCATCAAATGAAGTTCCAATAGAACCAAATAGTTAGGATGATGCTCACAAAGAGAAGCTCATTATTGTTCCAAAATCTTAACATTCTCCTAGTTGTACTAATGCATTAGGTCCCATTAAACTTATAAAGCTAGTAAATGTATGTCAAGACACTTCAAGCTCCCTCTAACTAGCTACAAGAGAAAAGGAAAGTGATTTAAACTTCCAAAGGGTGATCCTTCTTTAAAATGAACATCCTAATATGGAATGTTAGGGAGCTGAATTGTCTTAATAAACAACAAATGCGTATATATTATTTCAAGGATACAGACCCACTTTTGATAAGCCCTTTAGAATCTAGAATCAAGGAACATAATAAGCATAATCTAAATTTCCTGAGGAGTAACCGGATTATTATCACTAATCTTGACAAACACTATAATTGGAGGATCATAGTTGCCTATAACCCAAATAATTAAGAATCAGGCTCTCTATGATGTTTTTCTATACTTTTAACTTAGCTTTCTAACACGTATTACTTTGGAACAAACTGAAAGAAATTAAGGATTCCATAAAGGACTCTTAGAGTTGGATGTTAACTAGGGACTTTAACATCTCTATTTAGCCCTTTAAAGCTAAAGGAAATACTAGTATGAAAAATTACACAAATGACTTTAGAGACTTTGTGAACCATATTCAAGTCATCGATCTTTACATAAAGGGGATTTATTTTGCTTGGAATAATAAGCAGAAAGGAGAATGGAACTTAAGGTAAAAACTAGATAGATCTCTAGTTAATGATCTCTAGTTGATGGCTTTCCCACTAAGTAAGCCTAGCTTTAATAACCAAACCCCCC
>JAOQMS010000180.1:6914139-6926428 GCA_027563885.1 Erythroxylum longipes | reverse complement strand
TATCAATGAATGAAGTGAATGTTTTAAAAGAAATGATAACGTTATTGAGTATGTTAAATGATGCCATGTGTGAGTTAAATGTGTTATTGCTCTAACATACCATTATCGTGGGTTATGTTCTTAAAAACTTGGGTGCGTACCCTATGGTAGTGGGATGTTACAATATAAGCCTAATAACTAGTAATATGTTTAAGTTTGATACAAATTTAAGACTTTCATATGCATTATGATAGTTGAAAACAATTTGTATGACTGGAATAAAATGATGATCATCAATATATATATATAATAAATATTGTCACGATAAATTAAAACATAATTGTATTTGGAGCAAAAGGAAAAACTATCTTTAATTTACAATGTCAAAGAATTTCAATAAACCTGTATTATAGATATTTCTCTTCAAAAATGATTGGGCAAAGTCCTTTAAATAAAGGATCATCCAACATACACTCAGCCAAAGTGTGCTCCACTGTGAAGTCACCATTTTATACTAACTACTTAATGGTTAAGTACTTAACCTCCAAATGCTTGAACCCTATAATATTTTTGTTATTATTACTAAACAATATAGTAGAAACATTATCATAATACAGTTAGATGAGTCTAGCAACTAAATTAACCACAGACAGTTCATAAATGAAGTTTCTTAAGCAAATTGCTTACGAAGTAGTCCTATAAGATGAAGCAAAGTCTATATGCAAGGTCAAAGAGGTAGAAAAGTGTTTGTTTAACACTTCTCTATAAAATAACACTATTTGCTAATATGAAAATATAACATGGTGCAGGTTGCTTATCATCTGGACATATGGCAGATTATGAATCTATATGTTGAATTAGATTTAATCCATTAATTTTTTTGAATGTCAATTTACAATTCCTTATTACAAAAAGTTATTTCAAAACTCATTTAACTCTATTCCAGTGGTTTGTTCTACACCTAGGATAAATCTTTATTACACAAATTTATTTCAAAACTCATTTACTAGTATTCCAGTGGTCTGTTCTATACTTAGGTTAAATAAATAAATACCCAGTAGTATAATAACAAATGCAATATCAAGTCTAGTATATAGCTGAGCATACATTAGGTTGTCATCTACACTAGAATAAGGAACATTAGTCAGATTCTCTCTTTCCACTTCATTTTACTATACTAAAGACAATATCTTTTGGAAGGAGATTGGTGTTGTACAAGGTTTATAATTTTCCATACTAAACCTTTGTAGTTCATGCTTAATGTATGCTCTTTGTGAGAGACCTAACAAATTTTATGATATGTCCCAGTTAATTTGAATACCAAGGATGAAAGATACTTCATTAATATCTTTCATATTAAAATGATTGGCCAATAGTTATTTAACCTCATGTATTACTTGAGGGCAAGTCATTTGATGTAAGCAAGATATCATCCATATACAAAAGTTTTTTAAAAAAATTATTACTTCTAAGGACCTTGTAGTACAAGCATCTTTTAACTTTAGTCTTTATGTAGCCAAATAAGGCGATGCCTCATCAAACTTCTATTACCACTATTGTGAAACTTATTTTAATCCGTATAATGATTTCCTTCGTTTACAAAATATATGACTCTTGTCATCTTCATAAAACCCTTTAGGTCATTCATATAACCCTCTTTATAAAGGTCTCCATTCAGGAAAACGATTTTAACATTTATCTTATGTAACTAAATATCATAACAAAATATTTTTATCATAATCATTCTGAATGCATCTTTGGAAGATACATTAAGTGACATTAAGTTTATCCATTCTCTTTGAACAAACCCTTGACAATCAATCTAACTTTAATAATTTTACATTAAAGACTTTTTTTATCTTAAACACACATTTATAACCAAAATGTTTATAATTACGACATAATTAAAAAATTTGCATACCTAATTATGTATTATGGATTATATTTTATCTCTTGTATTTTATTATAAATATGTATGAGGACAAGAAACACCATCTAAAAAAGTAAGTAGATCAACTATCAAAGTCATTCTCACCTAGATAGACAATATAGTCAGATAATATTGTAGATAACTTCACCATAATATATTTTCTTAGCTGAACTGGTTCAGCTTCATCCTAAGCCATAGGAACTTCACTATATGCCTATATTAATTTTTATTTATTTATTGGAATGACAGACCCAAGATCTACCAACCTTATCTAAATGGGTGAAGGATATAAAATGACACTTGTATTAACTATGCTATTATTTGAAACGTAAGAAGGCCAACCTTATTATAGAGATCCTGTTATAGAAAGTTACGTATTTATGACTCTATAATTCTGGATCCTTCTCTATAATAAAATGCGTAGTCTTTATAATGGTCAAAATATCCTACAAAATAGCAATAAGTATAATGAGAACGCAATTGATTTTTGTTATGATTATATAGACATACCCCAGTAAGGTAGCCCAAAATACGGAGATGAGTGAAATTCAATTTCATCCTTATAAACTTAAAATGTGTCTTTGGTACTAACGTGCTTAAGAGTTGGTTGTGAATATACAATACAATCTTAATAACGCCACCCTAAGGGTGATATGAAAGGTAAGTATTGCACTGCATACTCCTCATTATATATTTTGAGGTGCAATTCTATCTTTTTGCTAATCATTATATTCAGGATTACTTAGTATAGTAAAATGAGCTACATTTTACAAGTTTCTAAGTATTTGGCAAACAAACCATTTTCTTGTCTTATAATCTCATGTCTCCTATAATACTACATGATTATATCCCACATTTTTTATTGATTTGCTTAATAGATTCTTAACTTTGTTCTTGAAGATCTTGAAGTTGTCAAGAAATTTGAAATCATTTATAATTAAAACAACACATATTCATAATAAAAATAACCATCAATAAAACTCAAAAGATATTTTGGATTATAAATAATAGGTGAATATGAATCAATAATATCAGTATGAATGATCTCTAAAACTTTTCCAAATTATATTCTAAAAATGTGTAATTGTGAGCACCCCCAACCTCAATTAGGTCTTTGATTTATATAAATTGTAAGTTATTATATGCACTTAATAATTTATTGTATGTACTTAATAATTTATTTAATATGTATTTAAAGGATAGCTATTATAAATAGTTTGTCAAATATTATAGTTTGATGACTTTACATGAAACATGTAATTCATAATTTATTGAATACTGTCTTTTAATTAATAAAAATTTGAAAGATAAATAATGATTTTGAATTTAACCGGTATTGAAAAAAAAAGGTACATAGTTCTTGCCAAATTGCTTTGAAACGTAAAACAAGTGGATGGAAGTCTTGGCAAATTAAATATGCCATGGCGTACTGGCAGGTGTTGCTCCACGGCTATGATGCTCCCCTTCCCGTTGTTATCATTCACGCCGCAAAGAAGACAAAGAGAAAACAAAGAAATCCCAGCTGTGTACTTTCTGCGAACAACTTTCATATCCGCCGTCACAATTATACGACTTGATACGTCTTTAATTACATTTAGTTGAGTGTCTTTCAAGATCTTCTTTACTCAAATTTGTTTTGCCATTTGTTTCGATTTGATATCATTCGTTTAATTTGAATGGATTGATTTTTATAAAATAGAGTTTGCAATAGAATAATAAGAATAGGTGATTTAATCCCTTTTTATACTGAACTTCTTGATCGTTAAGGCTATCTATCCTCATTAATACATTTTAGTTAATATATATGCATGTAATTAGTCTAAATTCAATTGGTTAAAGCTTGATGATTTGTGTACGTAAAAATGAATTCAAAGCAAATTACAAGTTGGTAGCTGGGGAGGATTGAAGCTGGGAAGGTTGTTTCTCTCAATCTCAAAACGTGGGGAAGAATCGATAAACTTTAAAAAAACAAATTAATAATTTATTTGACAAATTAAACGATAAGTTCAAATTAAGTGAATGTTCAATTGGACTCACCGCCTCTTAGTATTAAGAAGTTCATAGAACAATGAGGACTAGAACACAAAATTTCACGTCTCTTAAAAAGATGCCACAAACCAATTGTAATGCTGCCACCTCCCACAACCCCAAATTGTATTAGTCAGTCCATAATTTACGCTCTCAACATTTCGCCATACAAATGGGTGGTCTAAGTTCAACGCTTTCACCAGCCACAACCGCGAATCTAGCTGCTGGAGAAGTCTCCAGGAAATTGGGTTTGGTTCATGCAACCATCCCAAGCAATCCAAGTTTGCCTTTATTTCAGTTTAAAAGTATTCGAAGCGCATTTAATGGCTGAAGTCGGTATCGGCCGACCACGTCCAAAGATGAAGTTGCACTGCACATATATAATAACTAAAGACGTTATCCTTTGCCTAGCGTTACACTTACGCACTTTGTTTTGTTTTCTTTAATTAATTAATCCACACCGCAAGATCAGTCATTCAATTCCATTTTATGTCAAAGTTTGAAGGGATTTGAGATAAGAAAACTAAATTTGTCTTAAGATACATGGTTCCAACAGCTGGAATTTCATCAAAACTCAAATTAGTAGTCTAATTTACCTTTTCAAACCTTTTACAGAAAAAAGAGAATTAGGATAATTTTAGGAGACTAGTCTTAAGGATTATGTATTAGCAAGCAGAGGTAAATTGGGATTTGCTTTGCTTTAGAGAAATTTCAGGATGAATTTGAACTTAAACTAAGTGAAAGTGCGATCTTACAGGAATTTTGTTTGTACCTGTGACTACTACCCCTTGGGGTTATTTAGGCCTTCTTATTTGAACAAGGCGGCCCATTTGATGGAACAAGCCCGAAAACAAGTAACTTCCATCAATATTTGGTGAGTCTTGCAGTCTTTATTTCCATCATATTAACTTTCGAGTGCTCTATTTTCAATGCCATCACACTTTTCTGAGTAATTGTTATGGCTAATTAACTCAGATATATAATCCACAAACATCTTAGTCTGCTTTATTAACTCAGATATATAATCCACAAACATCTTAGTTTGCTTTATCTTTTTCCAAAAGGTAATTCGAATCCCAAAAGATTTGTCGATCCTTATACATTAGAGGCCAAATTTTATGTGCTAATTGACGTAGTAGGGCAGTGAGTTAGAGTCTATCTCTGATTAATTACATCAGATTTCTTGCTCGATTATTAGGAGTGGTCCAAGTTAGTAAGGGGCACTCTCCAAAAAGCTTCTGGTACTACAAGTTATAGATCCCAGTTTCTATATTGAGGTTTTAGGAGGAAGACTCCTTAAAGAGATTTTATACTAATTAACATAGTTGCACATTGTATTGGAGTTTATTCATAATTAATTAGATCCAATTTATTGTTTACATTTTTAGAGTAGTTCAAACTCATCAAACAATTTATAATATTAAAATAATATTAATTCAAGGGTTTATTGCGATTACATATTATGTTAAAATTTATTATTAGTTAGTTAGATTTTATTACTTAATTCTAAATTATTAGTTCAATCAAAATATTTAACTAACAAAGTATTCTATATTGCAATGTTTTAAAAACCGAACAGGACTGACTTGTTCGATCAAAAATAATATGAACCGGCTAATTATACAGTTTGGTTTAGTTTATTGGTCAGTTTTTATATAAACAAGTTCTTAAACTAACTAAATCGGATAGGCCAGTGTTTATGTAAATAGGTTATTAAACTAAAATGAATCAGGTAACCAGTCGAGGTTTATCAGTGAATCGATCAGTTTACAATTGAACCGATCAAAACCAGTTAGTGGTTCAACCATCCTCGCTTTTACTCTTTACCATCGTACTTATTATTTTCTTTTCTAGAAACCATTGCTCCCTCCACAAGCCACAAACAAACTTTACTACCATCACTCAGCAGAAGCAATAGATGTAACTAATCATAAATCACAGGAGACAACCAATAGCACGCAGCACAATAACATAATTGTGGCCACTAATTATTGCTTTTAGTACGAATATATACAACAGCAGACATAATTGTGGCCATCTTCGCTGCGAGAGTATGTCTGAGGAATAGGGGGCTCCGGGGGAGGTTGAATACTCGACCAATAGGTAGAGGGAGGTGTGAACAAACAAAATATCAAAGGGGGGAAGAGAAATCTAGAAGTAGTGAGGGACTTGATTTTCTTGATATATTAAAGGTTGTAGTAGATTGCAGAAAGGTTTGAGTTGGAATGTGAATATATTAGGGAGAAACTACAAGAAAAGAAAATAAATGAAGTGCAAAAAGGAGGCAAAAAGTGGGGCTTGCATGTGGTGCCAAAGTAGCGTGATAAAAGCAAGGTTTTAAAAACCGAACCAAACCAGCCTGTTCGACCGAAAAAAGTTTGAACTGATCAGTTGTCCGGTTCGATTCTATGTATAACCTCTGAGTATAAAAACCGACCGGTTTATGGGAGAATCGGCCAGTTTTTCAGCAACCGGTCCAACCAGTTTTGTCTAATACTCACCATTTAGATATCTAATGCTACTAAACTTTCAGATTTCATTCAAACTCTCTCACCGCTTCTCCATCTTCTCTTTACCATCTCTTACCGCCTCTATGCATGTAGGTAAATAGATACTTGGGGGTAACCATAAATGTAGAAATCGATTCTATTTGTTATCTTCTTGGGCAGCTACTGTGAAGTTAATCTTCTATTCTCAAATCTCTCGTAGCTGGTCTGAGATAAAGAGCTTGTTGAAGCAACTTCGAACTGCTTCCTTAGCAACTAATTACTGTGATGGAAGGGATTGTGTCTACATCCATCCCATGTTCCTCATGCTCAGGTTTTGGTTTATTTGGCCATGAAATGTTTATATTCTTTCTATTTGGGATTTGTCATTGTTATTGTATTTTCTCTTAAATTTGGGCTTTAATTTTTTTATTTCAAAGGGGTACTGCTCTTTTGCTTGGTGTTGCTGCGCTTTTCTTACTGGAGAGGAGGACGAAAGAACATATCATATAGAGCTCCAATTTGTACAGGGTTCCAATTTGTACTATTTTATTCTAAGTTTCAATATTCTATTTTATTCAAGTTTCATTGTTATTGTGTATTCTGTAACAGTTAGAATAGAACTTTATTATATACTCTATTCACAGTTGTTATATATACTCTTTGAACTTCAAGTTGTTGTGTGTTATTGTTTCAATATGTTAACAGATAAGGAGATAAGGATCCACTAGTATATAACTGTATGTTTTGCGGTAGAATAGTTAAAGGGAGAGAAATTTTTAGAATGAAAGAATATCTTGTTGGTGTTAAAGGTAATATTGCTTCTTGCAAAAAAGTACTACTTGATGTGCGTGATATGATTGGAAAATATTTGTAGCAACAAGTAAAAAATAAAAAGGAAAATAAAGAGGCTAATGATACATCTTTTGGAGATGATGAAACACCATAAGTATTAGATAACGGAAAAAAAAACTGATATTGACGTAGATTCTTATTTTTCTCCAAGAACTACTCCTGATTCTCAACCTAGTTTAAAAAGTTATATGGTTGATAAGGAAATTGTTTTGCGATGTAAAAGGGCATAGGCTAGATGGTTCTATCATTCATGTATTCCTTTAAATGCTTTAAATTCACCATATTTTCAAGAAACAATTGATGCTACAATAGCAATAGGTACAGGATTTAAGGTACCCTCTTATTATGAGTTACGTGTGCTTTTGCTTCAAGATTTAAAAAAGGAATATCAGTTAATTGTGGATACATATAAATCTAGTTAGGAATCAACAAGATGCAATATTATGGCAGATAGGTGGACTAATCAAAGATAAAGAACCTTGATTATTTTCTTGGTTTATTGTAATATTGGAACAACTTTTATCAAGTTTTTTTATGCTTCTGACATGGTAAAAAGTGCTAATGCTTTATCTTAATTATTCTCTGAAATTGTTGAGTGGGTTGGACCAAAGAATATTGTGCATTTTGTTATAGATAATGCAACTAATTATGTATCAGCTGGGTAACTTATTACAATCAAAGTACGTGCATATTTATTGGTCTCCATGCGCTACTCATTGTATAAATCTTATTTTAAAAGATATTGGTGGTATAGATCATATTTCTAGTCTTGCTTCACACGTATCTAATATCACAATTTTTGTGTATAATCATGTCACATTTTTGTCTTGGTTAAGAAAGTAAGAAGATTGTGTTAAGATCGTGCGTTCCACTGCTACCAGGTTTGCAACTACATTTATTACTTTGAAAAGTGTTTATGAACATAAGCAACTATTTCAAAATTTGGTGACAAGTAAACACTTTTCAAGTCATAAATTATCAAAATTATCAAAAAGGAAAAGAAATTTTTACTATTATTCTAGATAATAAATTTTGGGATGCTTACTTGATCATTGTGAAGATTGTGGCTTCGCTTATAAGGCTGTTGAGGATTGTTGGCTCAGATGAGAAGCCATCTTTGGGGTATATATATGATGGTATGTATAGAGCTCACAAAACAATTATAAAACTTTTTAAAGAGAAGGAGAAATTCTACAAGCCTTATATAGATATTATTGATCGACGATGGAATAAGCATCTTACTCAAAGGTTCACTTAGTAGCTTATTTTCTCAATCCTTATTGCTTATATAGTGGAGAAGCATGTACAATTAATATTATGGGCAGTTTGTTTGATGTGATTGAATGCAAAGATATTTTCTTTATAGAAGAGCAATCAAAAGCGATAAATGAAATTAAATTGTATCGTGAAGGTTTAGAAAGCTTTACTAGATCATCAATAAAGAGAGAACTTATGATGAAAAAATGCAGCCAGGTAAGTTTTATAATTTTAATTCATTATTTACTTATTAATAATATATATTTTTATCATAAATATTAATTTAAAATACAGATGAGTGGTGGAGATTATTCGGTGACAGTGCTCCAACATTGAGAAAACTCACTAACATTGAGAAAACTCACTATTAGGTTTCTTAGTCAAACAGCTTCTGCATCAGGTTGTGAACGTAATTGGAGTATTTTTGAATGTATTCATACAAAGAAACGAAATTGTTTAGAACATCAAAGACTTAATGACCTTGTTTACATTACTTATAATCTGATAATGAAGAACAAGTATTTTATAGTTTTGTTTCTATTTCAATAATTTTATTTTTATTTTTGACTTTATAATTTCTCTATTATGTGTTCAGAGTACTTAGTAAAAAGAGAACATATGGTCCAGTTATTGATTGTATTGAACACACTGATTTTTGGATCGAAGAAGAAGAACTATTGCCTGATCTTGATTATAATAAACTTAAAAAGACGATTTATGAAGAAAATGCATTTGTTACAATGAATGAATTAAGAATATCTACTGATGGTCAGTTTATATCTTATTTTGATCATATTTAAGTTAAAATTATACTGTATTATAAGTTTACAATTGAGAATAATTTCATACATTACTAATTTATAATTTATTTTAATGCATTAGAAGAAGTTGATGCAAATATTTTGGATGAAAGAGTAGTTTATGAATCTTTAATTAGCATTGAATAATTTGAAGCTTTTGATAATAATAAGATGCAACCTCCTTCAGAAATATAATTTTAATTTTTATTATTATTTTAAGTTTTATATTAGACTCATATTTATTTATTATTAGTTTATTATATAATAATAGACATTGATGTATTTTTTATTTTAATATAATATTTTATTTTTACTTATTCTTATTAGTTTTACTTCTTATTTATTATATATTAGTTTTATAATGGTTCACTACCGATTGAATCTCTAAACTTTAAAATTTTCTTTCGACTGGTTTAATTTTCGGTCTAATTTTTAAAACATTGGATAAAAGATTAAACATCAGAGAGTGATGAAAGAAGATGATATAAGTTTGGGAAGAACAAAAAAGCAATAAATAAGAACAGTCTAGAATAAATCAACTTGCCCTTTTGAAATTTGATCATACACGTGTACCTTTAATTAATTGGTTGTAAGAAGTTATAATAAGTATGTTTTCTTTTTAGTCTTGACAACATGAATGTTTTGTTTCAGTAAAATTATGTAATTGTGATTAATTAAATTAAATCATTAGAAATTAAAATTTGAAATCAAGTTTAATATTTTTTCAAAATAATGAGTATGTTTTTTTTAATTTGTGATAGTATGAATGTTTTATTTTATTGATCGAACAAAATTATATTATTTTAATTAATTAAATTGAATCATTAAAAATTAAAATTTGGGATAAAGTTTAATATTTTATTTTTCAAAATAATAACGAGTATGTTTTTTTAGTATGTGACAGCATGAATGTTTTATTTCATTAATCAAGCAAATTTATATTATTTTAATTAATTAAATTAAATCATTAGAAATTAGGATTTGAGATTTATTTGAATGCAGTAGAAGAAGTTAATATAAATACTTTGAATGAAAGCGTACTTTACGAGCATTTAAATATAGTTGGAGAATTTGGAACTTTTAATGATGATAAGACACAACCTCCTTTAGAAATACAATTTTGATTTTAATTTTGACTATTAATGTTATTTTAAGATTTATGTTAGATTTAGATTTATTTATTATTTGTTAATTATATAATAATATATATTGGTGTGTTTTTTATTTCAATAAAATATTGTATTTTTAGTTACTTTTATAGTTTTTACTTCTTATTTATTATATACCGATTTTATAGCGGTTTAATAACAATTGAATCTTTAAACCTTAAACCTTAAACATTTCCTTTGATCGGTTTGATGTCCGGTCTAATTTTAAAAACATTGCTATATTGTTAAATTTTACTTAATACAACTACAAATTATTTATTATAAAAAATTAATTTTCCTTGATCTATGTTTGATTTCAAGCATTTGTTATAAAAAACAATTAATAAAAAATGTGATCTATGTTTGATTTCAAGTATTTGAGAATGAGAAATTCTTTATAGGAACTGATTTAGCATAATCGAAAAAGGTTACATGTAATCCTATAGATATGTTGACATAAACATTCTTGATTATGGTCCAACCTAAGGGAATAATTCATAAATCAATTAATATAATTCTAAAAGTTTTAATTAGAAATAAATTTTGATTAATTGAATTAGATTATTTATTAATAATCTTGAGAAGATAATAGTACAATTAAGGAAATCCAATGAACTTTTAAGTTAAATTAATGTGTGAAATTTTATTTTCATGAGAAGTCCTATAGGGATCCACAATTTGTGTATTATTATCTTTATTGATTATTTCTTGTTTTATCTCTCTTCTACTTAGTTAATTGTGTTGATTTATTTTATTTTATGACTAGATAATAGAAAGACAATTAATACTAGTGATTCTAGTCCTCATAAGATCCACCTAAACTCTAATGTTATCTATAGCTACACTTTGCATTTGTAGTAAAATAAAGAATAACTGTGCTACTCGGATAATGATGCAAGCAATCACTTGTGTGAATATAAAGAAAAATTTGTAATTTCTTTGGAAACTTATAAAAAATACAAAATGAAGAAAAAGGTACAATTCTCATCTTTACCAAAGATGATAATCACAAGTTGATCACCAATATTTATTATATACCTAAGTTAAAAAGTAATATTTTAAGTTTAGGTCAACTCCTTAACAAGGGTTATGAAATTTTCATGAAAAATAAAATTCTTTATTACTAATGTTTTAAAAATTAGACTGCGAGTTAAACTAATAAGATACAAAATTTAAAGTTTTAAAGATTCAATCGATATTAGACCATTATAAAATCAGATAAAGATTGAGTAAAATTAAAGAATTTAAAATATGATTGAAAGAGATTGTCCTTACTCATCGAAAAAAAGAGATTGTTAAACGAAAATTAATTGGTTTATTTTAGTTTATAAGAAATTATTAATTTACAAAAATTGATCGATTAATTAATAAACTGATCAGTTTTCAACAATAAGAATTATTAAAGTAAACTAAACTAAAATGTTAAAAATAAAACCGAAAAGTTAAACGATTCAAGATTTTTATGATTGAACCAATTGAACCGATGAGTTTTCAAATCATCGTTTATTACACCAGCGTTGATGCTTCCACTAATCTTCATATGAATTAGATTCCACCTAACCAATTTTAAAATTTAATTGAAAATTGGGCTTAAAAAGTATAATTTTGAT
This sequence comes from Erythroxylum longipes, assembly GCA_027563885.1. Classification (NCBI taxonomy): domain Eukaryota; kingdom Viridiplantae; phylum Streptophyta; class Magnoliopsida; order Malpighiales; family Erythroxylaceae; genus Erythroxylum; species Erythroxylum longipes. Next base: position 6,914,335 of record JAOQMS010000180.1, on the reverse strand, counting down.
TTTTTATTGTTTTATCTTTAAGAAACAATTTTGTTACAAGTTAACATAAAAAATTTGGTGTAAAATGGAATATTCCTAGAATCTTTTTACACCAAATTTGGTGTTACTCCAACCATTCAACACCAAAATTTTTACACCAAAATTTTTCAAAGAATATACCACAATAATTTAGTTATTAACTAAATTAATTTATATT
>JAOQMS010000180.1:6896543-6908051 GCA_027563885.1 Erythroxylum longipes | reverse complement strand
TATTTCAGATACACAAAACACAACCAATTCAATTCAATAGTCAAAATTTCAGATCACATTCCAACTCCAACCAAATAGTTTTATATACAAACACAACCGAACTCAACCGATTCAGTATATCCACAATTTGACATCCACAATCCAAATTCTAAATTCCAAAATCCTATATCACACATCAACACAAACTCATAACAGTCCAACTCCAACATCGTGCATCATCCAACCAATTCCATCACAACTCACACCACCGTGCATCATCTAATATTCCAACCAATTCCAAATTTCCAATCCAAGTATCCAACACAACAAAAATTTTAATTAAGCATAAAATTAAAACTAGAAACAAAAACCAACTTCGGGTCTTGTTCCTCTTGGACTGTTGGACCTCTGGGTGGGTGGCTTCAGCGCGGCGGTTGGACCAGGTCAGACGGTGGCTTCAGACGCGTCTCCGGTGGCTTCAGTGCGGCAGCTTCGGGCGGATCTGCGTGTGGCCTCTTCGGATCTGCGTGGAGGAATGACGATGATGGGAGAAACGACGAGAGCGAAGGAGGCAAGGGCGAGAGAGAGCGGTGATGGTGACGCAGGCAGTGACGGTGAAGGCAGGAGGAGGCGGCGGTGCGGCACGACACAGAGAGAGAAGAAGAGAGGAGACGCGGGGAGACGACGGAAGAACCGAAGAAGAGTCGGGGGGGTTAAAACTTAAAAGTTAAATTTTTTTAAAAATTACAAACAGGTCCCTGACGTTTTAAAATTTTCCGGTACCGGCCAGTATTTTTCGGTACTACCGGTACCGATGGCTATTAGTACCGTACCGGCCGGTACCGGCCGGTACGGTACGGTATTCATACCGTTGGTATTTCCTATTCATTCCTATTAGGGTGGAAATAGTAACTTATAGAGATTTTGCAGTTGATGAGGCAAAATGGCTCTTATTAAGATACACCTTGAGACTTTACATCTCAGTAAACTAATTGAGAGTATCAATCAATAGCTTAATAGATTTCAGATGAGTTTTAGAGAAGAGAATTAGATCATCTGCGAAGCAGAGATGGGTAAGAGAAATTCTTCTGCATTTGGAATTAAACTTGAATTTGGGATTATGAGAGACACTAATCTTCAACATTTAAGAGAGTACTTCCATACATAGAAGAAATATATAAGGGCACAAAGGTCTCCCTATCTAATTCCTTTTTTCCCCTTAATAGTTTTAGAGGGGGTGCCATTAATCAGAACATAATATGCTGGTAGAGACACAAGCCTTAATCTAGTTGATAAAGATGTCAGGGAAACTAAATGCCTTAAGTACCTTGAAAAGGAAGGACCAATTAATGCAATAAAAGGCTTTATTGAAGTCAATCTTAACAACACAATTTAAGGGAGTGTTCTTCTGGTATAATGCTTCTATCGTTCATAAAGGCAATATGATTTTTACTGATAATGAGATTAATAACCCCCTTCAATATGTTTGCTAAGATCTTAGCAATAATTTTATAAATGAAGTTTGTGCATGCTATAGGCCTGAAATCACCAAAAGTAGGGGGATTAGAAATTTTAGGAATCACGTAGAGAAAGGTTATTGAACTCCTTTAAGATGACCCCCTTTTCACAGAACTCATGAGTAGCCTCTTTAACCATTGGTCCAATAATAAATCAAGTCTTTTGAAAGAAAAACTCATTTAGACCATCAAGTCCTGGGGCTTTCATCCTATTTATAGCAAAGATAGTAACATTGATGTCATCATCTAAAGCTTTATCCCCCTCCTTAAGCCAGTTAATTCGATTCCTTTATTGGATAAGTGAAGAATGATCTAAAATGGCTCTTAGATAAATTTTCAGTTAATCCTCCTGAATAAGACTAGAATCCCTGTGATTAAGAGAAAGTAAAAATTGATTTGTTACTAGCCTTCCCTTGCCATCATCAACAGCTGCCTGAGTGCCAGGAGAGTAAGATGTTCTTAATTTCTTCATTTTTGCTTTAATAGCTTTAAGCTTTTGGCAACAGATGTATTGTTAAGAGCCAAAAACTTGAACAAACAAACCCTTCATAATTGCATCATTAAAACCATCTACTTTGACAAAATAGTTATTAAATCTAAAATGATGATGCATATGGTTATTTGAAAAAGACTATTAATTAGAATCAGAGTATGATCTAAAAAAAGAGGATCTAAGAAAGAAGTTTTATTGTTGGCTAATTAAAGCAGCCAATCATCATTTACTAGTGCTTTGTCCAGTTTTTTCAGAATAAACCATACATTATTCTATTTCTTACTCTAAGTGAAGGATTAACCTTCTTGTTTAAGATTTATAACCCCTAGATGTTTTGCACAAAACTTTAGATCTTCATTGTTGCTCCTTAGACTACAATTTCTGATCTATAAATAGTAGAATTGAAATCTCCACATACGATCCAAGCACTTAAAAAGGTATTTTGGATTTTTTAAAGTAAGAACATAGACTAGTATTAAAATCATAAACAAAGGAGGAGTGGATTGTAACTCCTTCCAAAATGAATTATACTTTTAGATGCATTGTCTGCTCATTTGAGAACTTCTCCTCCACTTTGACAAAATTCTCATTATAGCCAATAATAATTTTTCCATAAAGATAATGATGATGATTAGAGGGAAATGTCCGATAAGGATAAAAAATATTCACCTTATCCATATTCTCAAATATTATATTTGTTTCAAGTAAAACTATGATAATAGACCTAATCCTCCTGACAAAATCCCTCAAAGCATTTAGCTTTTCTAGGTTGTTGATACCCAAAATTCCACACTAAAGCTATCATATCAAAATATTTTTACCTTTACCACCTTTACTCCTTCCACTTTGTTGAGTCCTCTTACTAGTCACATTTTGAAAGACATCTAGCTCAGTTTCTCCATTCTCTAAGTCTGGAGGATTAATTAAGGAATTATTGCAAAAGGAAGTGACTTCCTTCTTATCAAGATATTTCATTTTGCACACAGGGGTTGTAAAGGAGATACTGGTATGTTATGAATAGTTGTCTCTTGGTTTGTCCTCTTCCTTGCGCTTAAGTTAGTTGATGAATTGATTTTTTAGCACTTACTTCATCATTATCCTCTTATCTTAGTTGTTGATTTATAGACCTTCCCTTGTGATATAGCAAAAGGTTTCCAATTATAGGAGATATAAGTCATATCTTCTTGTAAGGAATTATCAATACTAAGTCTCATAATTGGAATATAAACAGGAAGCTCCATGGATCTGTCCACACTGACACATATCTTTTCATAACAAACCCTTTTCCTTTTTATAGTGTTTTCGTCAATGCAAAATGGTCTACCAATGTAACTAACCAACAAGCTAAGACCTTAAGTAGTCCAATACTCCAAGGGTATGCTATTTAAGTTGATCCAAATTGGAAAGTTATTTACCTTAATTTTTTCCAGCTTAACACCAGGTTGCTATGTTTGTAGGAATAATGGGAGTTGAGTAACATGCCAAAGACCATCTTCCACTATCTTATTTATTACAGCTTAAGAGAAAAAGGAGAACAAAACAAGTTTATCCTCTATGAGTAGCACATTAATAAGTCTTTTAGTCTTCCACTTATTAACATCCCATTTTAGGATGACAAGGAAAGGAGGTCTATGCTACATGAAGAATCCTAGTAGAGTGGTTTCTTATATTTTAGCTTATACCTTCAATGTCCCAATGTCTGGAGCAACCACTGTTCTACCTTCAATTTCTCTTAAAGGCTTGTAGTGAAGAGTGATGCTCAAAGGCTCCCCTACCACTTGTTTCCAACTTTTATTCTAAAGAGGGTTGATTGGTGAATATTGTGTGGTGGAGGAAGATTTTTGTTATTCTATTTGAATGGGTTATTTGTCAGATTGTTACTGTTATGTTTGAATAGGTTACTAGTCAGATTGTGTAGGTTGGGGGAGGAAAGATGGTTGGAGGTTTTAGTTGAGGGAGGGTAAAGGAGGAAAAGCATCATAAAAAGCAGGTTGCATTGATATAAGGTGGGTAGGAAAATCAGCTTTTAGGAGAGTTTATGGAAAGAACCAGCTTTCCAAATGAAAAGGAAACAAATGCAACAACTAGAAAAGGAAGGAAGGTTGACTGAAAATAAAGAATGCCAAAAGTACCCTTTTGGAAAGAGAGAAAAGGGTATAGAATCACGGTGAAGAAGCTAGAAAAGGGAACAAAAACAAGGATCTGTAGAAGGAGAGGAAGGAGGGACAAAGCAAAGGAGGAGGTTAAGTGTGCAACAGGAGGAATGAAGAATTAAGGAATGGATGGAACAATGTTAGAGAAGATAGTGCATGGTGTAGACGGAAGGCAGAGAAACATGGTCAGAGAAAACTTTGCTGGCACATTGGAGTTACTCATTACATCATTAATAACCCTTAAATTTGAATATCATTATTGTTTGAGAACACATTTGATTATTGAGCTTTGATACTACTTATTGGGTCTCTAAACAATATTGCTCACATGATTAACAAGATCACTCATCTAATAATAAACTACTCACACAATAAAAATGATGGTAAAAAAGGATTTAGGATTTTACCAATAAAAAATACACCAAATTTAATAATAGTAAGATACAAGTGTTAAGGTTTTGCAAAAAACACCTTACAAAATAACCATAGACAAATTTTTTTTAACTCTCTCTCAAAAACTCCTTTCATGTCTCTAAAATTGGGTACAAATTCACACACACACACACATACAATAGTACTTATAGTCCTACTAGTACTACTTGAGTGTCGAGTGAAGATATGTTAATGCTTTTAACCTTTGGTTATTTCATTGTTAGATACTCTTCCTACATTCAATCCTCTTATAATAAGTGAAATATCAAAAGACTCCTGAATATAATAAATGAACGTGGGATTCCCCTTTTGTGGCTATCTTACCTATGTTTTAGATTTTGCTATTTTCAACCACATTCAGCACATACTTTTACCCACCTACTCAAAATCTCCCCAGAAAAAGAAATATAGAGGGAAGCACAATTAAATGTAAAGGGTGCATTGAGTAGTTAATGTTTAGTTACTTCCCTCACCACTGTTCATTTTGATTCAATTCTTCCATAAATCATATACTAAAGCTATTTTAACCAAAAAATGGGGAAATTTCACTTTTTAAATTCTTAGCAAGCAAAATTGTCCCAATTTATCGTTTTGATTCCTTTTTATACATTAAAAATATATTGATAGTTAATTGTAAAGAATTATTAACACAAACATACACACACACAGACACACACACACACACACACACACACACACACACACACACACACACACACACATAATAATACTCCTTTTTAAAAAAAAATAAACTTTAATAAAACTATAGTTGATGAAAGTTATTTGGACTCTAGAACTCCATTATCATTATGTGTTTTTTGTCCCATGTAACTTCTATCTTCAAACTTATCTTTAAGTTCAAAAGGATAATATTTTATAAGCACACTTGACAGGAGCATGTGCCTCCAAATTATGGATGTGTATTCTAAAATCAGTTTCAACTCATTAGTTTCCACCTCAAACTTGTTCCAAACTTCATTCATTTTGATCCATGAAAACAACTAACACTTTTAGAGTCTAGATTTAGTAGTTTTGTTCAAACTAATGTTCATAAAATAAGGCTGGACCATAATACTCTTCCCTTCTAGCTAATTTCGAAGGAGAAATATACCATCTCATTAATCATTTAAAAGTCATCCCAGTGAGCTTGGTACAAAACTCAAGCTTACTCCAGGAATCCACTTTTGTTAATATATCAACACCATTCTTGTATGCGAGAATTCATCTCCTCTTGCATTTCTTTGAGCTAAGACTCTTTGTCTTTGAGTTCTTTAGCTCCCCCTTAGCAGTGACTAGGAGATATTATGAACTTGGATATCTAGAGGAAGGCCTCTTCACTCTAGTTGACCTTTAAAGTTAGACATCTTCCAATGCTTGAGTAGGTTGTTTACTCTGGTCATGATGCTCATTGACCATTTCATTGAATATACTCTCTTTGATAACATCCAAATAAAGCACATCATACTGAGCAGAGTTGCTGATAGTCACAACCAAAGTTTCCCAATTATCCGAAAAGGAATTCAAAAGGAACAAAACTTGTAATTCGTCATCGAGGGCGATCTTCATCATAGTCAACTTGTTAATGATGTCTTGAAAATCATTAAGATACTCCGACATTGATTTTCCGGTCTTCAATTTCTAGTTCACAAGCTTTTTATCAAGAAGGCCTTGTTGTAAGTGGTCTTCCTCTTATAGAGATCCTCCAACTTCTTTCATAGTTCGAACGAATTTGTCTTTTAGGATACATGGTTGAATATACTGATATGAATTCAATGTCTAATAGTCCCCAAGGTCCTCTGCTTCATTTTCTCCCATTTTTTATGTATCATCTTCTTCAGCTTAGGCAAGACATCGTCCTTTATACTTTTGTCCACATCAATTGAATCATAAAATTATTGCAATACATGAGATCTTCCATCTTAGGTCTCTAAATCAAGTAGTTAGTTGGCGTCAACGTCATCGTAGAGCTATTATCACTCTCCATACCTACGGCTTAGATACCACCTGTTGGGTCTCCAAGCAATAACACTCATACGATCAATGACATCATTACGATAAAGATGAGGAAAAAAATTGGACACAGGATTTTAATGACAAGAAAATCACTTAATTCGATAATAGGTCTTATTTGATAACCAATAACAAAGAGGTAGGAATGAGAATGCAGCCTTTATTCCCTAACTTTTGCGTGTTTGGTTACTAAGAATGGATTAAACAAGGAAAGACAAAATTGAAATGATTTATAAATAATCTTAAAATTTTATTCCTAAGGGGTGTGGGTATAAGTCATAATCAAATAACTGGAATAAGAGATAAGAGATATTATTCGAATATTATCATGATATTTTAAGATATTGATTCTTATCAAAATATTATTATCAAAATCACATAATACAATCTTTTATATTAATTTCTTTCATAATTATTTTATTTGTATCATTGATACTTTTATTCTTGTCATAAAAGTGATTCATAATTATTTAAATTTGAATAATTTTATAAATCATTAAACAATTTTGATTAATAAAGTATAAAATACAAAATATTTTAATTAATTATTTACAAAATAAATCATATAATAACTAAACATAATAAAATATTTCTCATTATCATTCCTGATATGTAATATCAAATACTAGCATATATATTAACTTTGCTTAATCTCATACCAAACACACATATCGCTAATTTTATTCTTATTCCAATTCCTATTTTTCATTTTCATTTTCATTTTCATTTTCATTTTCATTTTTTAATTATAATTCTTTTATTACTGATTACCAAATAAGACCTTAAAGTTTGGAGCAGAAAACACCTCAGCAAACAACTACAACTAAAGCTTTTTGTAGCTCTATCTCTCAAAAACTCATCTCTAACATTTATATATACACACACATACATATACCAACAATACTCTTAAATAAATTCTGGAAATCAAACTTTAATAAAATTGTAGTTGATGAAAGTTATTTAGAGTCTAAAACTCTTCTATCATCGTGTGTTTTTGTTTTATGCAATTTCTATCTCTCCAACTTATATGTGAGTCTCAAAAGGATAAGATTTTATGCTCAACGTAAGCATGTGCCTCCTAAACATGGACCTATATTACATGACTTGTGTTGCCCGTAAAATCTTATCCTTTTGAGAGAAAATTTTCGGGAAAAAAACATTTAATAGTGATTTACATTTTTCACATAGAGTTGTTTGAGATATATTTTATTATTTAAAAAATAAAGAACACACAAATACTATCTAATATTCTGGGCAAACTATACTTATTACAACGAAAAACATGAGGTAAACTTGAAGAGGGTTGGGTTTTCTGACAAAGAATATCAAGGGGAGATTAACAAATCCCAAAAGACTGCATAGGTTGTAATAGAATGAAAAATAACAGAAACAACCAGTCAACCACGAGGTCCACCACAATATGTGATGTTACGTGAAGATTAGGTTAGCTAAAACGTAATTAAAAGATGAAACTATTCACAAAGCGTCATGAAACTCGGTAGATAAGGTCATATGACACGGTTAAGCATGGACCTAATTTACTAGGAGTACGTAATTAAAGAAGTATATGAAAGTTGAATTATTCATAAAACATTACCGGTATAATAGCTAGAATTTACAGCAATTGTCAATGGAGAAGACCGTTGAAATCCTTGAGAGCAACAATGAAATTGAATGACAGAGGGATGATCCACGTGTTATTCTGCAGACCATGCATTTGGAAACAATACAGATAACCAAGCAGACCTACTATGACCTTCTGCTTGCTTGGAAAATTTGACCAAAAGATGTGTTAGCTGAAAACGCCAATTCTAATTCTCCATGTTTAAAAATGCCTACCAAATTTAGCATCAAAAAGTCATGATTTTTGTTATGCATCTTTTACCAGTAAATAATATAACCTAGTTTTGAGGCCTATGGTAATTAATCATACACTTATTATAGCAATGGAAAGAGCAAAAAGTTGTAGCCCTGACGCGGACTATCCATTCCCTCGTAAAGAAAACACTTGGGATGCCCATTGTCCTATTGAATCATAAAGTTTCGTGCAGGCATCACTGTGGCGCTGGACATTTATTGGCAAAGACGCACTTACCTTGAATGGTTTTTTGGTAATAAAACTAACTTATAAAAAATGACGATATATATTTTGATATTTGTTTCCAGGAATATAATTATATACTACTAAAAGTTGTACAGGCAAAGGGCACTTTATAAAGAATGCTAAAATTAAATTGCCTTTCCTTTTTACTCTTATACACTTCACTGTGATTTAAATATCTGGATAGTACATTAACAGATGCATCTTACCACTCCAAATCTCTCTGTTCAGCGAATGCTATTAAGGTTGGGCTTGAAGGTGGTTGAATTCACATCCTCAGTTGTTTGGGCTTGGGCTGGCCAACTATAAAGGTCAATTTTGAACCTCTCTCCTACTATTTCATTACAAAATCCATGTCATTACAGACGGACAAATCCATTAACTGTTCGATCCATGTCCTTGAGAACTCCACCCGTTGTAAAACAGCGGACGGGGAAGTGCTCTCTCTCTCTCTCTCTCTCTGACTCTCGCGAATCTTCCACGACTTGGGTAATATCTAGCCCAGCCTCGACGAGTCTGTTGCTCTCTCTCTTTCTCAGCTGACTGAGATCTTCAATTACCATCAAGAGAAAGGTAGGTGCTTCCAATTTCTCTGTATTATTTGGTTTATTTGTGGCTTGGCCTGCATGATTCGTGTGCTTTGGGTGGGTGATTCAATCGAGGGGTGAAAGAAACAGCTTGAGGAATTGTGAAATGTGATGGGCTTGAATCCTTTCTTCTTCTTTTTTTCTTGTTTTGTTTTCTCTTTGTTTTTGTCTACTTAATTCGTTCTTGGTTATGTTAATTTTGTGTTTCGTGGGCTTACTTGTTCTATTATATTTTGGGAAAAAGTGGATTCAGCTATTGACGCGGGCGATTCTGATCTTTCTACACCATTTTATCTTGATTGGCATGTTAAGTTTACATAATAAGAATTGCAGAGTTGGGTTTGTCTTTAATTTGAATTCTATTGTTGAAAACAAGTTTCCTTTGCTTCCTTGTAATTTCCAACTTAAAGGTTTGTTTTATTATTGATGTGTTTGATATGATCTGAGTTCACCCTGCGGTTGTTGAGACGATGACATTCCTGTTTCTTGCCTTCTGTTGCAGGTTTTGAGAATTTTAAAGTGGAAGCGATGGCAAGTGGGTATGGGGAATTTACCAGCATGCCGCCTGGAACTTCTTCTTCCTCAGGCAACAATGTCAACGATGTTGCCGATTTCGAATGCAATATCTGCTTTGAATTAGCTCAGGACCCAATTGTGACTCTTTGTGGGCATCTCTACTGTTGGCCTTGCCTTTACAGGTGGTTAAATCATCACTCAAATTCACATGAATGTCCAGTTTGTAAGGCTCTCATACAAGAGGAGAAGTTGGTTCCTCTTTATGGCAGAGGCAAAACACAGGCCGACCCTCGGTCCAAAACATATCCTGGCATGGAAATTCCTCGTCGCCCAGCTGGGCAAAGGCCTGAAACTGCCCCTCCCCCACAATCAAATAATTTTCTGAATTACGGGTTTGGATTGATGGGGGGATTTGTACCAATGGCCACTGCTAGAATTGGTAACTTTACATTGTCAGGTGGTTTATCACTTATCCCACCGTTCTTGAGCATTCCGTTTTACGGGTTTCCTGTTGCGACCCTGTATGGCACAACGTCGGACATTCCTTCCGGGTTTCATTCATTCCATGGTGGACTTCCGCATGGGTATCCTGAGCCAGCAAGTCGGGGACAGCAGGCGGACCAAGTTCTGAGAAATCTTCTATTCATAATTGCTTTCTTGGTGTTCATTGCATTGGTTTGGTGGTAAATCAATCATTTACCGTTTAAACTTTTGGTACTGGCCTCGTTGAGTTGTTCTGTGTTTGTATATAGTTTAGCTATTTTTGTGATTTCTGTTCTTGGTCCGCAAAGATACTGAAGTTAATCTGTAGCTAATAACCTACCTTTATGGATTCATGTCTGCGTAAATTGACTTGTAAGTTCACGTTACTCTGTCTTTGTATTTCTGTCTGATCCTTGAAGATTTGTCCTTTAAATATTTTATTGTTTCAACTTGAGTGGCACAAAGTGCCTTCTCTATTCGTCATCGAGAGTATACAATAGTAGTGTTGCTTTCCATGTTCTCTCAAGCCTATTCCTATACCTTGCAATTTGCAAAGTGGTTGGGAGGTCTCTCTTTTAATGGTAACTGCACGTTCACTAAAACTTTACTCCAACTTTGCGAGTACGAACGCCATGTTAGATTTGGTATCAAATTAGATTATGGTACAATACTGATATCAGTTAATATCGAGTATTATTTTGGGTAATTTTTTAAATTTATGAAATATTATTTAAATTTTTTTAAAATTGCAAAATAGTTGATAATGTACATTAGTATTGTATAATAAATAATAATCATGATCAATATGAAATAATCATAATTTTTAGATATTTTACATATAAGTAATAATTATGATTTATATGAAAAAATTAATTATTTTTATACAAATATAAAATTAAGAATAATACAAAGTATTTAAAATATTATAATTTCAATTTTCATTAGATAATTATATTAAGACATTCAATAAAAAGAACAATAAATATTTTTAATTCTTAAATTATTACAATTTACAATAAGAGTTTATGATAAGAAAACATCCGAGTAGAATTAAAATATGAAAGAAAACATATATTATTTAATGTACTATCAATTACATATATTATATATTTAATTAATTAAAATTAATTATTACTAAAATTATAAATATCTTAATTTAATTTATAAAATTATTTTAATAATTATTAATAAGTATAATTCAATTTAAAAATATTTAAAAATATATAAAATTCAAATA
>JAOQMS010000180.1:6875419-6892935 GCA_027563885.1 Erythroxylum longipes | reverse complement strand
CCCACCTGTGTCTTCTTCTTCGTCTGCTTCATCTCTCCTCTCGTGTGATTTTCTTCTCTTTGGTTTCTCTGTCGTGGACTCCTCATCTACTCATCGGCGTTTGTCTTCTCTGGCCACTATCATTGTGTCCTTCAGTGGAGGTATTTTTGTAGCCTCTGTCACCTGTTTTTTCGTATATTTGATGAAAGTTAATTTGTGTATTTGATTACTTTCGTTTATGTGTGTATTATGTGATTGAAAAACAATTTTAAGGTATAAATCTTAGCGATAGAAAGGACAAGACGTGATTTTGGTTGTGATATTGGGATTAATTTCTGATGCATGTAAGGTGTTTGATGAAATGTTTGTTCTTTGAAAAAATGATTTCAGTTCTTTTTTAGTATGAATTTCATAATTTTTCCTTTTATGATGATCTATAGCTGGTCTGATTATGAGGCTATTAGTTTATTTGTCTAATTGACTTGCTTTTTCATAACTTTTTATTACCATTGGTTAGGATTTCATCTGGTTTAGAGATACTCTATAGTAATTCTGTCATGAAATACCAAAAGTACCCTCTTCAAGCACTTAAAATGTTTAATTATATTAAAGATGAATATGGATTTGCCCACACGTTTATGAGAATACTTATAAATGCATGGTTGACAAACTTGGATTCATGGGCAATTAGAGACATAGAGTGTACGCTTATAAAAATGAGGATGACTGTTGATAGAACTTTAATGGAGACAGTAAATATTGAAGCAATGACAAGTTATGGAAAGAAAGAAAAGGTTCAAGAAGTTATTAACGTGTTTGAGAGAATGGACTTCTATAATTTTGAACCATTTGTACAATCTTGTAATGTCATTTTGAATATATTGGTCAGGTATGACCACTTCAATCAAGCCCATAAACTTTATTTGAGAATGAAAGATAAAGGTGCTACACGTAGTATCTATACTTCCAAAGTTAGGATGAAGTCATTTTATAAGAAAAAACAACCTCATCTTACCTTGAGGCTCCTTTATAATACGCTTTGTCAGGGGTGTGAGTATAATGGAATTGCATATTGTACAATAATTAATGGGTCCTTTGAAGATAATCGTCAAAATTAGGAACTCTTACTGGTCCAAAAACTAGAATAATTTATTAATCAATAGTGAAACTAAATATAGTAGAGCCTTAGGGGAACCTGACCTAAATCTAGCTAATTCATAGTTTGGTATATTCTTAATTATTTCTTTGCATTAGTATCTAGATTTTTACTTTATTTTATTTATCCAATCATCTAAAATGTTGATATATCTTGCTAAGTTTATAGATAGTGGGTAGTTAATCAAGAATCCTCATTGGATTGATCTGTACTTCCATTGTTAGCTACAACGACATTATGCATTTGTGGTAAAACAATTAAAACAAATAATTAAGTAATGTAGAATGCATCATTGACTTGTTGACTTATAATGAGTGTTCCATTTTGGAAAACCTATCTAGTACTACAAATATTGAATCCTTACCATTTTTAGAACTAGATAAACCTAAAGAAAAATCCGTTAACAAATCTACCTATCTTTGGGGTTGCATTTGAGATTTAGCCTATTTATAAGTAACATATATTTCACATATTCTCTTTATACTTGAAGATTCTTTTTTATTTTAAAGTTTCCTATGCAATGATAAATTTAATATTTATTTTTCATGTGTTAAAATAGCATAATTTATTATTCTACACTTATTATTCGTATTAGAAGCACTATTTACATTCCATTTAAAATTAACCTTATTATTTTTATTTGTTTTTCAGTTCTTTATTATGTCACTAAATTGTAGGATCATAGGAATTATATGCTCACATTCATTTAATTAAAGGAAAGGAAATTGTATATTTTATTGGTTTTCATCATTCTCTTTCCAACTTATAGAAAAGGGTTTATTTTGCTCAAGTAATGTCATTAATTCACTTGTTTTAGACTATTGGCTTCGCTTCAGATTTCAAATAACCATTGTGGAATGTGGATAGCTGTAACTATTTAATTTCCTGTTTTGATGCGGTCGGACTTAGAGAAAAAAAGACTTGTTCTTGGATGTCATTAATTGTTCGCTCTTCAAGTTTGTTTTTGTTCTTGTTCTACAAGAAAAGGAATTATAGAGTCCTAATCTAAGAATGAAAGTTTGGGGATTGATTGAATAATAGGGAAGGTGTTGGGCAACTAATCATGCTCATTTAAATAATTACCTAGGCTTATGACAAATTTTACAGATTTAGGGAAAGATTTAAAGAAGAAAGGTAAGATTGGTAGGATGAAAATGTAAGACAATTTGTTATACCTTTGATAACTTAAATTGTGTAATTTAATTTGTTATTACGTAATTGATTAATTGTTGATGAAATACTAGTTTTATAAAGGTTTAAAGAGTATTTAAATTACTAGGGTTAATTTTGATTATTATAATTGATAATACTTTTTTGTTAATTATATATATTTAAATTTTTGATAAATAAATAATAAAGAGAATTCACATACTTTTTTATTTTTGAATAATCTACCCTTCTTTTTACGAAATATTCTTTTTCGCAGGCCCTATATTGTGTTGAAGAGCGTCGCTCATCCTTCTTCTTTGTAGTCTGGAGTTGTCCGTCTATCCATTTTAGTCGTCCAACTCATGTCTAACATATGTATTGCTTTAATAATAACATTATGATGCGTTTGAGTTTTGTGTGATTGCAAAGGAGGTCCTGATTTTGTGTCTTTGTTTAGAATATTCTTATAATCATTGATGACTTTTTATGTTCTTCTTTAATAGTTTTAAGTATTTACTGTATGTGGAATGAGTTTGAAATCTTATGGACGATTTGAGGCATAACTAAGTTCCTAGGAAGATATATAAGCTGGAAACCTATGATGCAAACTTAGTATTAACACAAAAAATTCATACGTTTAATAGACAAGACAGTTCTTTGCATAATAAACCCCTAAGACAGTATATAGGCTGGAAACTCGTAATGTAGCTCCTGTGAGGCTTATCGGTGAAAAATTCGACGAGCCTAGGAGTCACAAGAACTTACTTTCTTGATTCATAGGTGTAAACAATGCCATGAACCATAGTATTAAAATCAATTATAGGTGTTTAGCTCAATTGATTAATACTTTAACTTCAATGTGATTAATGCAAACTTAGTATTAACACAAGAAATTTATACGTTTAATAGACAAGACAAAGAGAAAATAGGATATGATGCGACCAAGGTTCAGACCACGATCTGGAGTCAGTTACTGTCTAAGTGAAACATCACATTCTGTAGCTGCAATCGAATCAGATATTGTACCTCCAGCTACTACACTTGCAGATGAGGCATCACCTTTCGTGCCTACTGCTACACCATCCACCACTCCTATATCGACAGAGATATCAGGCGTAAACGATGCGGAAGAAGGAGGCAGCCTCGAGCCTAGAGTTGAGGGAGCTAATGGAAGAACTTATATCACAATTGTCAACAATCTGTAAGTGAAAATACATGAAACACCATATGTTTATAATTAAGTTATAAGTTTAAATTTAAAAAATGGTATAAAATTAATTGTTTTAATAATAGGTTGATTTTGTCTAGACCATGCTCAAGAAACATGACAAAGGAATTTTACTATCAGGAGTTTGAGGTATAAAAAAATATTTTTTGTATTTTTAATTAATTTTTATACATTAATTAGATAAATATTACATTATAAGTACTTATCGTATGTTTTTCCTTTTGTTTCAGAAAGAATTTTTTTGAGATTCTGAATTTGACACAGTCATTTATAAAGTATGAGAGAGACGAGCACGTACACATTATCGAGAGTTTGTTGGTGCAATATACAAGACTGGTGTACGACCGCCTTATATTTCTAAACAAATATGGAGTCGTCGGCAGCAATATTGGACATCACCCAAAGCAATGTCCATTTTAAAGCATAATTCTACCAACAGATGTAGAGGACCGAGGGGAGAGAGTCTTCCTATGTATCTTGGAGGATCTATTACCTACCACAAGCGTGCAGAGAGACTTGTAAGTATCTACACTTTACATTTATATTATATTTTTTTTACTTTGGTGTATTTTAATTTAATTTGATGTGTGAATTTTGGAATGAAAATATATGTATTATGGAGAATGATAATGTTATAAATATCTGGTGCCATATATGGTTGTGTTGTTAAGTTACTTTCTTTGTTCAACAGAGGGTAAATATCATCAAAATAGAGAAAATTCTGTCGAAATTTTTATAAATTGTAGTTTACTTATAACATTTTATTCTGATGCAGTAAAAGTCTATAGGCATGAAGTTTACACTCCGTCAACTCTTTTTGCAGACTCACACTAAGAAACATGACGGTGTGACCTTCGTCAACACCCGATGTAGGGAACTAAATGTATGTAAAATTTATGCTTTAATATTAATGCTTAATAATTATCACTTACTAACATAAATATTGCCTTCTGATAGGACCAAATATAAGAAAGCATTCAACAACAGTCTTAGCAGTCTGAAGATGTTGATGAGAGTCAAACTTATCTTCATGCAGTGGGTATGGATCATCTATTCAGCTTAGGTTTATTTCCAAACACATGTTATTCACAATCCTCCACATCCAGTACAGCAGCATCTAATAGGCGGTTCGCACCCCATGAAGTTCCATGAGCTTCGAAGCACAGTACAGACATTGACAATTCAGTTGTAACAGTCGATGAAGTACATAACTCAGCTCCGTAATGAGGTGGATAAGTTGAAGGGGAGGGGCAGCATCTCACCGCAGCAATCAGATCATCCGTCGGTCACCAAATGAATAGCGTACTTGTAGTCATTTCTTATTAATTAAATACTTATTATGTAAAAAATAATTTTTATTATCAATTAAGATAATTTTACTTTATATCATCAATCAATTTTATGTTTTAACAAATTAAATGTACAAACAAAACAAAATATTATTAACATATAACTGATAACTATATAAAATATGCATCAACCATAAAATCATCGAATAAAATTAAATGCAAGGAAAATTTTAAAACATAGTTTTAGTAAATTTACCTATCGAAAAACAAAGTTCGTTAGTAAAATCTATTCGGTTTACTGACGAATAACTAAGAACCATTAGTAATGTTGTCATTAACTTACCGACAAATTACCGACCACAGCAATCTTTCGCTAAACTTACTGGCAATACAAAATAACCGTCAGTATATTCACCGACAGTAACATAAAATGTCCATCGATAAATTTGCAGCGAACAACTTGTGGTTCGTCGCAAATTATTACCTTCGGTCGTTTCTCCGACGCCTCCATCCGTTAATAAATTTCGTCACTAACTCAGCTTACCGACGAAATGTGTAAGTTTTCCGTAGGTAATTTCCGTCGCTAAACTTTATTTTTCTTGTACTGCACGTTCACATTTGATTTATATCATTTAGTTGAATTGATGCATAAGATCACGGAAAATAGTAAAAATTACCCTTTTGGTTCTTATGTTAGTGAAATTAATATAATTAGAAATGCATATGGACATGTAAACGTATAAGTATTGTAATAAATAATTATATACAAATTTCTGCTATAACATTTAAGGATCTAATTGAAGTGATCTAATTTTATTTAAAGGTCTATGTCATCTAATGTAAAAATGTGGGGATTAATATATAAATATGTGTAGAATTCTTAGGTGTAATTATCAGATTAATGGTGGACTAAATTAGTAATTACACCCATTAGGTTTTATTAACGGATGTAGTCCTTGATTGATGTATAAGAATAAATTTTCTTTTATTTAGTTTTACATCAATTTAGTAGTACGTTCTTTAGCTTTTCTCTAAAACTCTCTTTTCCCTATTGGATTTAGGTATGCTTTCACTTCATTTCTTCTTCTCAAACACTTTTCTAGGCAAGATTTATTCCCATGTTTTTAGCAGTATTGTCATAATATTTAAATTTTTTAAAATTTCATCTCCTATAGGTATGAACTGACACAAATATTTTTTAAATAAAATTTCTAAGATGATACATACCATTAGGACATATCATAACTTTCTATTTCTTTCCTTGTTTTGTCTTTTAATTAGTTACTTAGACATGATGTAAATCAGCTCTGCATTTTTTCATTATATAATGGTCGCTAACTCGATGTAATATTCCATTTTATGGCAATAGTATCATGTTTTTCTGCTACATTGTCGTATGTCGTTTCTTAATTTCTGCATTTTGTGTTGACTTGCTGGTTCCTTTGTGCTCTTTTGTCAACCATGTCTTAAGGTTACAGCAGTATTGAAGAAACTGTGGGGTCAATGAGGTCTCAATTATCTTGCCCTCCAAAGTCTTCCTATATGTTTCTAGTTTGAGGACGTTCAGTGCTCTAACTGCGAAAGATGGTTGGTTTTTCATTGGTTGGTTTAGATAATGCTTCTGGATATGACAGCCTTCTTTATGTGCAAGAAAGGAGAATTCGCAAACAATCAATAATCTTCAGCCATATCCGAGTTGAATAGAAAATTTATCAAACTCTCAAACTTGAGGATCTGTGGATGGTGATTTTGATGGGAAATGCGTGAAAGAAAAGATATGCAAAGCAAAGTAGCTCTACATATCACCTGCTATTTCAGTGATATACAACCACTTACCTAAAGTCTGCCATTATGAATGACATTAAAGCAGAAAACCATGCAACTCTCCCACCACTACATGCCTTCCTAACCTAGGTTGCTTCTCAATTATTCATGGAAAAGCAGCAACAAGGAATCGTCCTTTTATGTTATAATGGACGTATGAAAATAGTGGATATCTTGTTGAATTTGGAGCTCCAACTCAATAATTTTGGTGGGAGCAAAGGGTTTGTGCTGTTGCTTTCTGCTAGGCCTGATCGACTTTCCTTGTGATGCATTTTTTGTTGTCTTTGTTGGGCCATAGAATGTTTAACTCTTGCAAAAATGAAAATGAGGTTCAATTTTTTACGTGACAGATAAAAACTTGATTGATTTATACCTGGACCATAAATTTTTCGATCTGCATACAACATTTTTGTTATCTTTTGTTTACTTCACGTCATCGTTGGATCTACTAAGGTTCACCGCAGGCTGACATTCATACGATAAGAGACTATTAACCATCACCTTACCAAAAAAGAGACTATTAACCATTTCACTTAGAAGAGTGATTAAGTTTGTTATGAAGTAACCACGGAGTAATACTAATAATATTCAACGTGTTGACCCAAATCAACGCGCCCTCTCTTGTCTACTGAACGGCTGCATGAACGTGTTCTTATTAATTTTGGTCTCCGCAAACTGACAAGTCTGCCGTCTCACCCGCCTATTTTATCTGACTTTTATAATCTCCCTTCACACTCTTCATTTTTCCTTGAACTTAGTGTCGGTGACGTGATCTCCTGTTGTGACAACCTCAAATGTGCAATCGTTGTCCAGTCCAAAAAGGTCCCCACAGGCCTAGTAGACATGGGGTAAATTTTAATCATCTCATATCTAACCAATAGGCAACTGGCAGACTCTTCTGTTAACCAAAAGAACCATAACATGGGTTGTTCGATAGTTTTTGGCAATATGAATATACCATCTGTAATCCAATGTGATCTCTTGTTGCTGATAAGTTTAATAAATTATTTGCTAGAACTACGAAACCTCTAAACTTAATTTCAATTAGAAGAAATGTTTTTGACCGTCAACGAAGGTAGGTAGTAGGTTTGATATTTTGACAAAAGTTACCAATTACACATGGATAGTAGTAATGGTCTGATGGTACAAAAAGGTCTCTTGCAAACGAAGGGCCGGTCTTGGGTAAAGGTGGAACTAGCAACCACTCAAATCCATCTTTATAAATGATAAAATAAAGTTTATTTTTATCCTAATAAAAAATAAAATGAATTAAAATAGTTTTTATTCTTAATCTTATAAAGAACAATAAAAATAACTTATATTTTACTTAATTTTATTTTTTATAAAAGCCTAAAAATAAACAAAAATAGGAAAAAAAATATTTTACCTTAAGTCTATAAAATATTAGGAAATAGGGGTAAGGGGTGATTCAATTTAAAGGAGACAGGACAAGATAGGAGATCTTTACAACGTGACGCATGGGCATGACCTTTTTATTACCGTGAACAATGCAGCATAATGAAAAACTGAAGAATGGCCTTCGAAGGGTGCTCCAAATCCATGGAGTATGACGATGCTGCACTTTTGAATTGTGATTAAAAATATTAAAATTTACTTAAAATCTTAAAGAGAATAATTAATAAAAAAATATTAGAATTTATAGATATTAATTACATCGAACATGTTATTTAACTTTAAATTATTAATTTGTCAAATTATATACTTAAAACATATATTTTGTGAGCTATTCCATACATTCTATATAATTATATATTATGTTGCTTTGGAAAAACAAAAAAAAGTGAAGAATGCTTGAGTCAATCCTAATTATTGAAAGTGTTTATGAACTTCTCTTATGCGTGGCACTGACCGGTTTGGTTTTCAAATCAATTCAGTAATTCAATCCCGAGTCAAGAATTGAGCTAGTTTGAGTTTCTGTGATCAGGTTCTAAATCTAACTCGTAATCTAAGTTTATGTTTGAATTAGTATGAAATTGTATTCCAAATACATAAAAATTGTGTTCATATCGAGTTTGTTGATATTAACCAATGCTCCTATTCTTAAGTTATCAGGAGGATTAAAAAAAATGCTTACTTTGTTGAAATTGCAGTACCCTAATCGAGATTTCGAGTGAGATCCAGTGAATTCATTCGTTAATAATGTGAAATGCACCAAGTTATTCCCAATTATTCTGCTTCAATTAATGTGAATAAGAACTGACGGCCTCGCATGTTTGCTAATAGTCGGGACAAAGACCTTTTTTTCAGTGACTTAGACTTCTGATTGGCATTGTCTTATTTTCAATTATTCACCTTTAACTGGAAAAAGTAATTCAGCCACTTGATCGAACGTTTCCAGGACTGTAAGGACTACCGATTAACTACATGCCACCAACACATTCTAAGTAAGCTTTCAAACGGCACGTTGGGTTGGTCCCATTCCCACACTGATTGCTTCAATTAAACAGGTGGCAGATCGTTGGTCCCACTTGAAGAGCTGCGTGGCAAACATGGTTTCGCTGCTCTCTTACTCTCCGCTAATTAAGTCTGTGGGGTGGCAGTTGACAGAAAGCGACCGTACAATCAGGTGTCGACTCGTGGGACTCTGTTTCATTTTGTCTGACACTAAATCCGAGTAATTACATTAAAATGATCACCAAATGTTGATGGATCCACAGACTCAGGGGTTCTTTCGCGATTAATGATCTACGTAACTTCCGGATGGTGGATAATGGATGTGACATTTGCGTTTTTTTACTAAATATTTTATTTTAATTATAATATTTTTATTATATTTTATTTATATATTTATAAGACTTATATAAATATGTAAATAAGATCTAATAAAATAGAATTAGAACAGGATAATTTAAACTAAAATTTTAATATTTATATTTCTTACTTCTGCATTAAAATTAGGGCAGAAAAATTAGTTTTTAATATAATTAACAAATAATAATTAGATTTTCTGTACAATAACATTCCTTACCTAAATTAAAAATAGAATGATTAACGAATTCAAAACTTTAAGATAAATATAAAGTAAATTGTTTCTGCATATATGTGTAATAAGGTATCATTTGTTTTCACTTTAATTTTTTAATTTTAGATTTATATTTTTAAAATTTTAATTTCTATTTGTAATTTTTTATAATTGATAAAAACTATAAAAATATTTTTTTATTTTTTGTTTCTGTCTTTTTATAATGTCTTTTTATAACATGATATGATATCAATTAAATATATATTATTTAATTATTTAATTTTAATTATTAATAGTAAATAATTTGTTTTACTATTATATTTTTAATTATTAAATTTTAAGTATTAATAAGAATTATGAATAGTGTAATTTAATTAATAATTTAATATTGTTTAATCTCTATAATAAATGTTGATTATTAATTTAAATTTAAAATATCTTCAACATATATAAAAAATTAAATATATTAAAACAAATATTAAAAATAAAATTTTAATTATTGGATTATTTATTTTAATAAAGATAGTAAATTTTTACTAATAATTTATCAATAAATATTTTATATAAGAGATTGAAATAAATTTAAATAAATAATTAAAATAATTTATTTTTGAGTTTCATCTAATATAAATTATCAATAATAAAAATATAACTACATTAATATTTAAAAAACAAAAAAATTAGGATACAAAATCTACAAATTACAACAACAAAAAATATAAGTAAAACTACAATCCTTTAATAAGTGTAAGTAATTCTATTCACCTGGTTGACAGATAAAAAAAAATTGGGTAGGAATTCTATAAACAAAAAGTAAATAAAATTTACAGGAAAGTAGTAAATTATCGTTACATTAATATTTTAATGGTCAATTGAATTAAGTCGGATTATACAATATGACATAATTCCTTATTTTGGTCTGGAAATTTCACCCGATTCCAAATGTTCCAATGACATGGAGCGAGTGGCTCCGCCACTTAGGGGTGTAAGTGTTTTTTGAATTTCTTTTTTTTTGGTAAATATATGAAAAGGGAAATTCCAAATATATCAATTGGTTTTTTTTTTTTTTTTGAGGTGGGTGTCTACTAATCGGATTTGCAATTATTATAAAAGAGGACCCTAAGAAAAAAGAGTGCTTGGTGTCCCTAATTTTGGCTCTTTGCTGGTGTTCCATTCCATGCTGAAGGGTGTTTCTTTAGCCATGCGTGATCATCGGGACCTGTTGTATACATCTCTTGCATCCTTATCAAGCTAAGGCGGACTTAAACCTTGAGAGTGTTGTATGAAGTGAAACGTGTGTGTATCTACTATCATCATCAAGAAATAACTCCTCTCATGTAAAATTACAGAAGATCAAATAATGGTATCAAATTGAGTATGATTGTATTTACGGTAGCATTAGTACTATACTAGGAATATCAATCATCTTTGCCTTAAAGAAACAGCCTCACCAGTAAATAGAATCTCTGGTTAAATAATATCGGTGTGGTGATTGGAGTTTGCCTGGATGAATACAAATAGATTCTTTCTTCTTTTCTTTGTAAGGTTAGAACTTGAAATTATATATTCCAATATATTATAGCAATTATTTAGAAATTCAGGCTTTTAAAGTTTTTTCAAAGTCCAAAATTTTTTATCGCTCAAATATTTTGAAGAATTTATAAGATTAGAGCTTCAAATTTTGTAGAGAAGTCTCGCTCCTTCCTTAAAACTAAATTAGATGACTTGACGGTAAGAAAAAAAGAAATAATTGGACTATAAGTAGACCAGGGCAGGGATCCCAAATAAAAGACTAGGCAAAATGCATGGTTAAGTTTTGGAAAGTAGTGATTTTGAAGAAGTAAATGAGTTCGGATAACTCTGCTCAATCTCCTCCATTGTTTATAATAATGTCGTTTTGGTCATTAGATAAGATTGGAATATCTTTATACTCACATTTAATGGCTAAAATGTCGTTGTACAATCTTTAAACTCGCAGTTAAAATAACATTGTTTTAGCATTAGACATAATTAAATAGGATTATTTTAAACAAAAGATCCGAACAGGAAGTAAATACTCTGCCTCCAACCTCTCTATTACATTACATTGATACATGATCTGTGCTTTTGGGATAAGCACTAAGGGTGTGCTTGTTTAGTGGATATGAAAAAAGAAGAATAGGGATGAAATGAAAGAATGAATTTGATAAAGAGACTATGATTATAGAGTCATTATTTTGATTATTCATTTTTGGGTAATACACCCGTTTCTCTTCTAATTTAGAAGAACAGGTATAATTGTTATGTAAGGGTGAGTTTGTTACAATTAATTAAAATATAACTAATTAAAATATAATTATTAACTAATTAAATTATTACATTAATTAATTACAATATAATTAAATACAATTTTATTAATAATTAATTAACTATAATATAATTAATTAAAATATAATTCATTCATCAATTAAAACATTATAACTAACTAATGAATTAAAATATTATAATTAATTAATTAACTACACTATAATTAACATACCCTAAAATTTTTTTTATGTAGTATTCTTTGACTCGCGGTAGATTTGATTCTACGGACGAGTCTTTAATTTTTTAGGTTAAGAATTCTGTAGATAATAGAACTAATCAAAAACCTGACACCAGGGCTCACCTTCTGGGAGACCGAGAAAAAAAAAAGGTATTAAACATAGGTGTTTGTTGACCAATGACTTGGCTCAAAATACTCCGCGACTCTTTTAACAATAAAAACTTCGGTACAAAACCAAGACAAGACGTGTCTCACTTTGTTCTTCAATTTCAAATCCTCAGATCCTACATCTACATATTAGTTCAGCACTTTGGCTTCCTGAAACAACACCATGTCAAAACTACCACCACCACCACTACAACTACTCCTCCTGCTCTTGGCGGTAGCAAATGTGATCCCCCCCACCGTCATTGCCACCACAAGCGGTGGCCAAACCTTTAAAGAAGCACCAAAGTTCTACAACTCTCCAAGCTGCCCATATCTCCCATCTCACGATAAGTGCTCAAAAGAAGCTGTTCATATAGCTATGACTCTCGACCACAGTTACCTCCGAGGCTCTATGGCTGCTATTTTGTCCATCCTTCAACACTCCTCTTGCCCCGAAAACATCCGCTTCCACTTCATCGCCTCTCCGCTGACATCCGCCGCTCTGCACACCACCATCAACTCCTCCTTCCCCTATCTCCAGTCACAAATCTATACATTTGACACCACAACTGTCTCTGGACTCATTTCCACCTCAATACGATCAGCACTAGACAACCCTCTTAACTACGCGCGGAACTACCTCGGTGATGTTTTTCCTCAATGTCTGAATAAAGTCATCTATCTGGACTCGGACTTAATTCTAGTCGACGACGTTGCAGAGTTAGCAGCTACACCACTTGGTGAAAACGCAGTTTTGGCCGCTCCTGAGTATTGCAATGCAAATTTTACATCCTACTTCACACCAACATTCTGGTCGAATCCATCTTTGTCACTGACATTCGCTGGACGCAACGCGTGTTACTTCAATACTGGGGTGATGATCATCGACTTGGAAAGATGGAGACTTGGTGATTTCACCACAAAGATTGTGGAGTGGATGGAGCTGCAGAAGAGAATGAGGATCTACGAACTAGGCTCGTTGCCACCGTTTTTGTTGGTGTTCGCCGGAAACATTGCGTCTGTGGATCATCGGTGGAACCAACATGGGCTCGGAGGTGACAACTTTCGAGGGCTGTGTAGGGATTTGCATCCGGGTCCTGTTAGTCTCTTGCATTGGAGTGGTAAAGGGAAACCATGGGTTAGGCTTGATGCGAACCGGCCATGTGCGATGGATGCTCTGTGGGCTCCTTATGATCTGCTACGCTCACCTTTGGCTCTCGAGTAGTGTTAGTGTTAAAATTAGGACAAAATTAGTATATTACTGATAATAAAAACATGTGATACTTAATGATGCTCTAGTTTTGAAGTTTTGATCTTTGTGTCCAGTGTCGGAAGAGGGAAAGTTGTTCATAGCTAAATTATACAGTCCTAACAGACCTTGTTACCTCACAATTATCTCTCTCTTTTTTAAAAATTTTTTGCTCTGTACCTGAGAAACAGTATATTTACACAGCTGCTAAAGAAAGCTGAGCACTATATATCTACTTTAGTTTCTTTCTTTTTCCTCTTCTTTTACTTTTAATATGTGGATCTAATTGTACCTAACTTATCATTTGCATCCCAACTTTTGATTGCTACTTCCAAACTTTTCATTTGCTTGTCAAGCAACTCCTATGGTCCTATGCTGCCAACTTGGCTTGGACTTTTGTGTGCTAATCAACTGACAGTTTTGTTATTTAAGTCTCTCTCACTTCCATGTTAGTTCCTGTACTTTCTTTCATGAACATGAGGTGGTTTCGCTTTTCATAGAAACTTGTTTCATGTGCAAAGAGATAGCTCAGGTACGAAGTCAATTCTTGCCAATTAGTTCGTTGAAATGACATTTTATACCATATCTCAATTTCAGATAATTTGGCTCCTATGTAAATTTGCTGGTGATATAATATTGAGCAAAAGTTCTTAAGATAGTGACAAGTTTCTGATTTGAAGTGAATTGCTCCACAAAAACTTGTGTTTAAAATCGGTTCTTGGATTTTGAATATGGATAAAGTTGATGACAATCTGCATATTCCTCAGATTTCTAGGAGTTCCATACATTTATTTCGCCATCTGCTATTGAATCTTGTCCAGTCGTCTTTGGAGGCAACTAAATTCGGTACACGCTTGGTTTAACTTAAAAAACTTGAAAAGATCGCTTTTTGTTTGGAACATGGATTTGGATGGCGTAGCGTTAGCAATAGTTACTATCTATAATTATTTAGATGTATCTCTTCATTTTTGTACCTTACTTCATAACAATTTTCATTAGAAAAATTAAATCAGTATTCAGTTCAAGGAATTGAGAAATGGAGAGACAACCTATATTGGACTTGCTTATTTATAAAACTGAGGTTTCAGGTTATACAGGCCTTGTTTGGCAATCGGTTGATTGTATTAGTTGTTAGTTGATTCTATCAGCTGATTTGACCAGCGGATTACATTAGTTGTTTGTTAGAAATATTTGGTAAAATTAACTATTTAGTATTAACTGTTTATGTGTAAAATGACTTATAAAGACATGAATTTAAAAAAAATTATAAAGGTATGAATATTATATATCTTAGTATTCGTTGAATATTCTTATAGAAATTTAGATTTTAGATATTTAATTCTACAAAAATTAAGTTTATAACTCTAATAAAAAATATAGAACATATAATAATAATAATAATAATAATAATAATAATAATAATAACAACAACAAAAAATAACAACAACAACAACAATAATAATAATGGTGATGATGATGATGATACATTGAAACATAAAATATAATTATAATTAAGCATAAATTGCCTTGCAAAAATTAATTAATGTATAGCTTTATTTATTTAGGAGGGTTTAATTGATTTTGCACTTCCACGTATCTAGCTAAAGATGAAAAAGCTACTTAAAACGCTGCTCAATAGTAGCTTTTCTAAATTCGATAGTTTGATATAAATCAGCTAACTATTTAACTTTTTACCAAATAAAACTTTCAGCTGTTTGAAATAGTCAAATAGCTAAAAGACATGAAACAACTAATTTTTAGCTGATTCGTTGGTTACCAAACGCAGCCATAGTTACTATCTTGCTCAGACATTGTTAGTAGAAAAAAATGTAGACTTTTGTATAAAATCCCATATGGGCAGACAAAATTTAATGAGTACAATAATATTCTTAGACTAGAAACAATTAAGAAAATTATTTTATGTGCTTACAGCCTGGTTACATGACCTCGAGGTTTTATGACTCTTAAGGAAGTATCGTGGCACCAGCTTAAGGTGCACATGGTCAAAAAAGGAGATCCTAAATCAGTGAAACGCGTTTTGTGTGCTTTGACGTCGAATAAACCAAGGCTATACGAATGACTTTAAAGCGACCATTAAAGTTATTCAAATATGAAAAATTAGAAAGCTGTCGGCGAATTCTGAAGTAACAGAAGAAGAATCTATTAAGTGGAAGAAGGAGAAGATAGTTTCTTTTTGAATAATCGGGAGTTTATATTTTTCAGTGGGCGCGTAATGCTTAAATTCCTTCAATGTGTAAAACTTATTGGTCATTCGATTTGAGTAAATTATTCAGCAATAAGCTCACCTAAACTGATCTTGCACAACTTTGTGTCAACTAGTGAGAACTTGAGGTCCTGTACTTAATAGTACCAAGTTTTTGGGAAGGCCGAAGGAAACTTGAGGTCTTATGTCTAGTGTAGTGCCAAGTATTTGAGGAATCTGAAAACTTAAATGTCCTATGCCTAATAGTACGGAGTCTTTGGAGGGTACGGGAACTGGAACCCAGATCCTCTAATACCTGGAGGGACTTGAGAATCCCCCACTCTCAATTCAACCACTCCATAGAGGCAAGAAGAAAGTGGTTTTGCTCAATCATGAAAGTCATAATGTCTTAGTCAAGATTTGTATATGTATACGACATAAGTATATAAAACAAAATGAGTTTTGCACAATGTACATATGTTAGGACTTCATCATAGCCACGTGAAGGTAGCTCTATTTCATTGCAATTTTTGGGGTTAAGAACTTATTGGAAAATTAAATGATCAAACTGTTGGCACAAATAAAAAAAATAAATATCGAGGAAAATTAAGTAGTGAACCGACAATCTAACTATTAATAGGTAGTAGTAGTACATCTTTAATTAGCCTAATTTGTAATACGTAGTAGATTATTGTATTTTGCACCATAGTCAACTTATCATAAACCTACATTTACGCACCTCAAGATCTAACATGGGAGTTAAGAGGAATCATATTAATTTCTCCATACTCCTCTTGTAGTTTCTCGAGGAGAAATTTACAAATAAGTCAATGCTGTCTAGGTTAGTCAATAAGTAATTAGTAAAAAGGTTAGAACTCTAAGATGGATATGATATTTTTATAGCTGTTAACATTGTTTTTCGAATTAAACATGTAAAAATACTATAAAACAAACTTGTAAATATTGTTTTCCATTTAGTCATGAAGGGCTATAGTTTGTTATTGGCAAATATTAAATGAACGGTAAGTTGAATGCCACTCACTTTGGGTCTGAGGCAGGTGCTCTTCTGGGGTTGATACAAAATGTGGAAGACATTCATACATACAGGAAGATTTCAAGTACTAGCTCCGTTAATTGCTCCATTATTGTTTCGAGAGCCCGAATTAAGTGTTCTCTGAGGCCCACACTACTAATACCTGTTAAATCAGGTCCAATTCAACAGAGCTTGGATCATTTGCCTGACACTCAGTCCATGTTCCAAGCCCAATTTTCTGTTTCCCAAGAAGATTAGAAGCTGACCTGAAAAGGTACCTTTTCCTTTGCTTTGGCGCACGATGCCTTTTCAATTTGGTTTCCTTTGGAAATTGTTTGAGGCAAAATATATAAACCTTCTCTCTAATTTAAAAAAGTCTTAGAAATTTTTCATTATTTTTAAAAAATTCAAAACTTCTTTTAATTTCAAATTTTCAGAAAACCCTTCCGGTAAAAAATACACGTAATATGAACATCAAATATAGATTAACTAAATATTATTTACATGACGAATCAATCTAGCTCTTAAACTCGAATTAAACTAATTATTTATTACAATTATGTTAATTTATTAATTTAAGTTAAATTTAACTAATTCAGATAAGATTTAAGAGTTGAATTAAGTTATTATGTAAGTAATATTTGATTTGTCTATGTTTGATATTTAAATTGTGTGTATTTATTACAATTATGTTAATTTATTAATTTAAGTTAAATTTAACTAATTCAGATAAGATTTAAGAGTTGAATTAA
>JAOQMS010000180.1:6859521-6875319 GCA_027563885.1 Erythroxylum longipes | reverse complement strand
GTTATTATGTAAGTAATATTTGATTTGTCTATGTTTGATATTTAAATTGTGTGTATTTTGTTATCATTTTCAACCAAAATTTAAGAAGATTTTTTTCAAGAATTTTAAAGATTAAATAATTTTTCTAAGAACTCATAAGTATATTCCTTTTACCCTAAACCAATTGTATTTTCTTGTAATTAACCTAGAATTATAGTATTTTTATATTATAGTAATTTTAGTCTATTCTTTATGTCATTAGAATTAAAGTTGAAAAATAATTAGATGATGCCATATGATGTTTTGTTTGCTAACCTAAAGAACATACAAGTTATTTACAATGAATTATGATAAATCAAAAAGATAAAGGTATATGTATATATACAGTGCTCAAAAGTGTTTTCCAATTCCAATTCAATTTGTTTAACTATCCTTTATACGAAAATTTAAGAGTTCAGAAATGAAAAAACATTTATTTTTGTTTTGACTATAAAACTTTTTATGCGTGACATAATTTGTAATCAATTTTATAAAATTAGAAGGAATTCAAATAAAATAATTTGAGAATCAATTATAAGGTAACATAAATCATTCAAGTTATGAAGAACTTTTTATCCTTATAAGTATTTAACTTATTTTTAAAAAATTAAGTTAATAAGTGTTTTACAATCGCCTCTAACTTTTAAAATAATTTAAAGTTTTATAAAGAGAAAAATCAAAGATGTAACAAACTTATCAAGTGAAAATAAGTTAAGACAAACAAATGTACATGTAAATTAATGTTAAACTAAGATCACATAACACTAATACTAAAGGATCAAATCAAATGATTAGTTAGTAATGAAAACTACATATATAATCAATATTAAATTATTTCATTTTTGGAGTTTAATTCTATCCTAAAATTTATGTCTACAATAAAGGTGTGAGAATTATTTTCAAGAATCAAGATATTATACTAACCATATTTATAATAACCAAGAAATATTAGTAGTTAGTACCGAACACAACATTAACATTACGAAGAAACATGCAATATATTATCATCAAGATCTTAGTTTTCAAGAGAACCCTGCCCTCTCAAGTTGTTCAAAAGTTTGACCTACTTTCATGCTTCCCTAGCGTCTACGGTTTGAATATTGGAAGTTACAAAAGTCAAGCAACATTTGAGTAAACAAAAACGATTCTCTTTGTTATTCAGGAAATTCTTCACTTTTGATGAACCGAGTTTAGCGACATGAGCGAAGAATTCGAGTTCACAAATAAGGTACAATCAGATAAAGATTGCTCACGGAAGCACTTGGTCTATTATGTGCTTATAGTCGACAAAACCCTACCCTGAAATGGAACATCCAAATACCACACTCATCCTTCTTCAATGTTTAGTTGCTTCATTTGCACCAGTGTAGTTCCCATGCTGTCCTCTGCTACTCTTGCTCTTCACTCGAATGTACCTGTAATAAATGTACTGCAGGATGATCTATGACGATGTGTCAAGGTGTAGAACAATTAAAAACAGGGCAAAAGCCCAGTTTGGTCTGATAATGGCACAGTTGGTTTTCGAGAAGATCAGGAAAAGGATACAAATAAGTCGAGGGCCACACAAACTGCAGCATCTAACAGCCATGGCATGTTAGCCTTGATTTTATCCCATTCAGTAGTTCTTACAAGAATGCTGCATCAGCACACACAAAATTATGAGTCTCCAAATCATCATACATATTTGTGTACTTTAATGCGAGAGCAGAACCTGAGCACGTAAGTGAGATTGGCCACCAATGCGAAGATGAACATTAGAGGATTCAAGCCCTGTGCAGAATCCAAGAACATGATTTAAATCCATACAGAATGTTCAACACTAGATGAATTATAAACTCAATGCGTTGTTTAAATGCATTACCTCCACACTCCCTCTTTTGATCTAGCCAAAACGGGTAAGAACTTTGGATTAGAAGTCAAATAAGATTAATATGGAAAAAGAGAAGGGAAAAAGAAATATAGATGATATTAGGTAGTTGGAATTTGTGTAAAACAGGCACTCACATTTAACCAGATTTGGGGGATTCTGCCACCCATATATATAGCAGCCATGAGCCATCCCAGCCACTGTCCATATACATTGTGCTCCATTCCACCTTCCTGAAATAGATGAACTAGTTAATTGGAGACGTATATAATTGAAGAAGATTGAGCCAAAATTCCATCAGAAAGCATACACTTAATAGTCTTCTACCGATAAATCCAATGTTTGCTGCTGTCAGGCCCTTAGTTTGCAGGGGCAGGTTCAGTGATGTAGCTAGAAAGGTCCCATAACCAACCTGAAAGAATGTCATATCAAAGACATAAAGGCCATATTCTTTAGCCTCTAGGTAATTTTATCTATGCATAGGGCTCATTTATCTCATGTTCATCTCGATGGTCAAGATTTCTCAAGATTATTGTTTTCGTAAAGCTTACCGATCGTGGAATTGCCCGAGGCTGGCTAACTGATTGTGCTAAGACTGGAGCTTCCTCGTCATCTGAAGATGATTCATTTTCAAGTCCCATAGCAGATGGACCACTTCTAGCTGCTCTGAGGTAGGTTCGAAATGGTGGAGTGCCACTTCCAGCCATGGATCTTGCTGACCTGAAACCATAACAAACAAAATCAGAAATTCAAAACAAGAATGAACATGTTTTATTTACTACCATAATCAAAAGGGAAAAAATGTATACGTATAATAGAACTCCCTACGAGGAGTAGCTTTAGAAGTAGGAATTGGAATGCTTGAATCAGAGGACGGCTTTGGTTTCAATGGCTCTTTCTCGTCCTCAACCTGTCATATAATTGATTTTCCAGTATCAGTATGTGACAGCGAGTACTACACTTGTCAAGAAAGAAAAAGGCAAGGAAATATATGTACCTGTTGGTGACCTTCGTTTTCCCGGCACTTCCACCATCTGAGAATATGATCGTAGTATAAACCTTGCAACACTAACACTACAGTACTGACAGTGTAGAGCTGTAAAAAAATTTAGTAAAAGGTCAGACACCGTCAAAATAACATATTTTTGTCTTTTCACTGGTCAATAGAAAAAGCATATCTGCTGGATACCAGCGTGCTAAAACTCATTTAGCCTTTCAAGAACCGCTATAGCACTCGGCCAATGCATAGTAATTCCTAAGAAAAGAAACATCTATAAGTTTATCGGTTCGGACTTGCTCTTATTTTCTTGATTTCTGGAGAAACTCTGATTCTTTTCTAATTTTAAAATTTATGTAAAACAGAACCCATAGAGGACGATGAAATATAGTCGCAGTTTCTTTTAGTTTTTGCAGGTTCCTCAAGTAATACATCATTTGAAGCTTGCAGACATGGCAGAAGGAAACGTACAAGAGCAGTGTAGTACTGGGTGGGTAACTGCAACCACAAAATGAACGGAAGAAAACAATCAGATTAAGAGGTGAAGTTGTTGCCATTTTTATTATCAGAAACAAAGCAGAAGCTCACGTGCCGAGCTAATTAAACAGGCTGTAGTTTATCTTCAGCCAGTCAAATTCAGACCTGACTGATCTACACTTTTCATGATTTTCTATTCCTCTGCCATTCACTTACCGTTGCTGGCTCCAGAAGACAACCCACCAGATTGAAAACATCCCTGAACCAAGCAAAATAACCCATAAAAACAATAGAAAAAACATGTGAAGTTTAGAGCTTCTTTTGCTTGTTTCTTTGTATTTGTACTACTTTAATATATAATTTGCAGGACTGGATTACAGATCTTAAAACAACCAAAAGAGAGACAGCCCACTTAGTATCTGGAAATCCACAAGCATCAAACAACAAAAGTTAAAGAGTTCCAATGGAGAATATAGAACAAAATTGAAGTCGGTCCTTAGTTACCCTCTGTCGAACCAGAGAATTTAACAGAAATGAAACAAAAATAACGTCTATATGACATACCCGGCAACCCAAGTGAGGAGAAAAAGAAGAGATACTCCATGGCTGGACTTGGTGCGAAAGTTAGTGATGATTTGAGGTATTTCCGCAACTCCCCAACACACTAAGCTAATGAGTCCAAACGCAAACGAAAACTCATCTTTTATGTTGCAAAGACAATCCTTAAAGTATTGTTCAACCCATCCAACGCATGGTTTGTGTTCCTTTACACAGTAAGCTAGAGACATGGCTCTCTCCGACCTCTCTCTCTTCTTCTTCTAAATGAGTCAGTGCTTTAGGTGGTAACAAAGTGGCAGATTATACATATTATATGACACTGTATAATTACTGACAACAAAAAAAAAAAAACATTTTTAAGGTTGTTGTTTAGCATTAATGTTGAAGTAGACAAAGTGTCCAACGTGACAAAATATGTGCAAGGTCTTTTATTGTACGGAAAATCCTATCTGCTCCTTTAATATGCTTTTCACATACGAGGGCGGAGTTTTGCGTTGGAGATTCTCTGATTTAAGTCATTTTCACTATTTTTACTTATTTTAAAAATCTTTTTATAGTTTAAAATTATTATAAAAGATATTATGATATTATAAATATTAAAAATATCTCATTTATCAAATTAGTTTAACATAAACTATTATATGAATGACAGTCAAGTACATAATAGAGTTCATATAGCAATTATGACTAGGGTTGTCATTCCCGGTAGGGCCCATCCGGCCTATTTTTGGCTCGAATTTAGTAGGTTATGGGCTGGTTATGGTCCGCTGTTTTTGAGGTCAGGCCGAGCCGGGTCGAGGGCGGCTCGGGCTCGGCCCGGCCCATTAACATCCATAATTATGACAATATTACTAAATTTTATTAAAATAATTCCATATAAAATTTACAAAATATTACTTTTTACTGTTTTTAATAGCAATGATTATATTTTTAAAATAAGTATAATCATTACCTTACAACTATATTGTTGAATATGGATTCATATGCACTATAAGTTTGTAGTTGAATAAGATTTATTACCTTTGGAGACAATTACTCGATTATTGATTGGATGGAGATCAAACCAAAGAAGTTTGGCCGTAGATCCTCCCACTCGTTATTGAATTACCGATTTTCTTTTTCACTATTGCGAAATTGAAAGCTACGATCCATCGACAATGTCGTACGCCGCATATTCTCCAAAATTCTGCATTAAGCGGCAGAGTCACGAATATTCGTTTCATCAAGTTTTTGATGCTTTCCGACAGTAGTCTGCCTGAATCGATGTATCTTCCTGTGAGGAGAAAAAACTGGGGAGAAGTTAAAAATTGCAGAAAGATGACAACGACATGCTCGCTTATTTAGGAACAGATCAATTCTTAATATGCAACATGTATGGTTACTGTTTGTTATGTTGTTCCTGAAAAATGTATATCCAATTCTTCTGCAGTCACTTGCATGATCCTTTCCTCCTATTGGTCCAAATTATTTTGGCCTTTCGAGCTTTAGAAGATCCATGTGATACAACCCCGTAACGGGTTCCAACATGTTGCTTGTTGCATTAGTGTTTTAGCACCAAAAATGGACTTCGTACATGCTGGAGACTATTTTATCATTTCTTTTGTTGGAAAGTAGTTGTCTTGCAACTTTCTTGTATTGGTTTCTTATTAGATCGACAACTACGATTCACTTTCTACGCTCCTTTCACTTTTTTCTCAACTTGCTCATTTCCTAACATATACCGAGACAGGCTGTTAAAGATAACAAGTTAATAGAGGATCGATGTCTGACAAAATATGAAAGTGATTAATTGGGTAATTAGACTCTAATGGTATCCTTAATCTAGTGAACTCTAGACGATTAGGAAGCATAAATAAATATCTCCTTGTAGGTTTGGAACGGACGCTACGGACTTGCTAATTACTGGCTTGATAATCAATAATTGCACTGTCAGTTGGAGTTGACATCCTCCACCGTGCGTCTACGTCATGTGATGTGTAGTCACTGCGATTATTATCAGGCTATTATTCTATTAGATTCATCATGACAATAGTGGATAAAATTCTCTGTAATTATAAGTCTGTTTAAATTCTATTTCAAGCAATTTTATTTATATATTTTTTTGAGTTTTGTATATTTGTATAGATAAGTTCACTTGAAATAGAGTTAGCACAGATTATAAAAACAAAGGATTTCGTACTTGGAAACACTTCTTAGTTTATCTGTTAAATCTTATCGAGCATTTATACGGAATTTGTATAAATATATAAATAAAATTAAATAATACAAAATTAGAATATTATTTACGACACAAAAAGTTTCACGTAAACAAATAGTTATCTGCTGCAAATTTATCTGCATCAAGGAACCACAGTGTTAAGAACTCAACTTCTTTACTTTGCAATTTCAACTTTTGATTAAAAGAAAAGCGATGATCTTTATATAATGTAGTTATTTTATATAAATGTGATCAAATTAAATAAGTACCTTTATATTGTCCATACCGTCGCAATCGATGGTGTCATGAACTTTAACCTAACATTCCTCCAAGTTGCAAATTTTCTATTCCAAAAAAGGTGATTGAAGGATTGAGCCGAACATTATCATGAGCCTATTCAATTCCACGGTGAAACACTACAATCTGACAATTTTTACAAATGCAAGTTGAATCCTCCACTTGAATCAAGAGCTTGGCATTGCAGATTTCACTGTACAAGAAACGGATATCTTTTACATGGGACATTTCTGATTCTAGGAATCTTCAAAATGTGGAAGTCCGACATTGAAGGGCTTAATTTGTCTGAATTTCAGGAGAAACTCGGCACAAAAGAGAGTAAAGAAAAAGGATAGCATGAACCAGAACAACTTTCCTAGTCACATGTTTTGTATATGTCATTTCTTTTCGACTGAACAAAGCCCTGAAAATCATCCAGATTCATTCAAGAATAATATATGAAATGCCAAAATACTTTGCTAAGGACAGAATTTGAATTAGCAGCATATGAAATTTAGTGATAGAATTGTAATTTTGCCATCATGTCATCCAAAGTTCCGTTTTACTGAGTAACAGCTACATTATACTTGTCTAACTTTAAAACATGAAGAAAATTTGACCTTCAGCTCTAAATTTAAGTAATTTTCATTAAATTTCTGTGCCGCTTTTACGAAATTACACTTGTGCAAGGTGCCCGACGCGAAATTCAATAAAAAAAAGCTAATATTAGTATACGGAAAAAGATAGGGCCCCTTGAATTCAATGAGAAGGAAGTGGGCGGCCGAGGATAGTTCTAATCCTGAGACGATGACGACAAGCACAAGCAGACACAAACAAAACACAGCGACGGTTCGCTGCAAAAGCAACGTACGTCAAACATACGTGTTAACCTTTGACACTATCTCCTCATGCCTATCCTCAACAATTTACATCTCTTTCTTGGTCCTTATCAGTCTAGAATCCAGTTTTGAGCAATGACGAGAATGTTCTTTCAATATCTTCAGTTAGTAAGATACTGCTAAACCTGCAGAAAACGTAAATGAAAGAAGACCTGATTACGTTATAGGTCTCAAAACGTATCTGAAAATTTGAGGCTAAATATTAATACCCCATTTCTCTTGTCAATATGTGATTTTTATTTTATTTTATTCGTAAGTGAGATTGATTTGCTTGTTGATGTGGGATGACTTGGGCTTTGTTGCTCCTTAACGATGTCCTGGGTGAACCTTTCCAATTTAATCATGTGAGAAACACATGCATTTTGGTGACTGTTATTGTTAATGTACAATAAAAAGAAAGATCAAAGCATAATCTAAACGCAGGTGTGGGTACAAAACTGGAAACGAAAAATAGATTATTAAAATAACAATAGCACTAAATCTTAGGGACCAGCAAGCATTGTTTTTGCCTTGGGTTGAGGAAGCTGATCAAACATGAACCCACAAAAACATAGAAATCCTGCCGTGCAAGTAGGCCTTTGATGTTGGGCCCATTAGAGATTGG
Organism: Erythroxylum longipes; assembly: GCA_027563885.1. NCBI lineage: Eukaryota > Viridiplantae > Streptophyta > Magnoliopsida > Malpighiales > Erythroxylaceae > Erythroxylum > Erythroxylum longipes. The sequence continues at coordinate 6,867,426 of JAOQMS010000180.1, read as the reverse complement.
GAGGATGCACAAACGCAATCCAAAGCGAACGGTCAATAATTTGTGCAAACTCGTCCTCAATCTATTTTTTCATAATAGTAGATGCACAGGTTTGCTCTGTATTATAAAACTTTAAAGCTATATTTTGATACAAAAAAATTTTGAACAATTAAATTAATTGGATGACTATAAATTAAATTAATTAGCTCAATCGTGCATATATGTGTTAGTGGAAATTAAATAAGTGTATGTTTAGAGTCAACTCTATAGTAATGTAATTGGGTTCGATCGACAACTTTTCATATACATCCAACCAGGCTAGGATGAGGAAAACCGCAACAACGATCATTTTAAGAGCTTGGAATATAGACTACAAAAAAAAAAAAAAAAGCTCTCTATTTAGTTACATTAGAATTAATTCTTTTTTTTGTCAACAAAAAGAGGAAACATAAATATACCTTTTTAAAAATTTTCTCCACATTCACCATTTAGTTTACAATTGTCTAAAAAAGCCCATTACCATGATGTAATTAAGTGTGGTTTTGCAGTATCATTACTTTTTTTTTTTTGAGTACAAGTGAACAATTAAAAAATTGCTAGGTCCATCAGAGACGCCCTATGCTAAGCAATACTTAAGAGAATCTTCATGAAGAAAATGATGAAACTGTTTAGGAGGGTTCTCCAACTAAGTAACATCAAAAGGGCCTCCAGAAGCCCAAGTAGCCAAGTAGTCAGCGCACATATTTGCTTCACGATAAGTATGCACAACACGACACTGTCAAAGGCGACTAAGCAGTTCCTTACAGGCACGAATAATTGGATAGAATTTATCTGTAGGATAAAGATCGTCATTCACTTTGTTAACAGCTAAAAGAGAGCCTGCTTTAAGAAACACATTTCGGAAGCCTTGATTCCATGCCAAAAGCAGTCCAAAATAAATTCTGAACAATTCAACTCTCGTAATATTCCCCCAACCGAGTCTCCTTGCGAAACCGCACAGTCAGCATCCTTCAGCGTTCTTGGCAAGGCCTCCAATCACTGTTTCTCCCGAATTTATGGGTGCTGAGGTATCCACATTAATTTTGATGAAACCAGTGGGTGGTGGACTCCAAGCAATTAGGTAAAAGATAGAGACAAACTTGTAATTTCACTTATTCCAAACATTACTTTCGTTTTTTAAAGGAACATTATATTAAAATTTATCAAACTTTTTTCTAATACAGATAGTTAAGTAGTTTCTATTGTGGACTTGATAATGTTTATATAAATATAGTTGTCTATTATTTAAAGCAATGGATAGAACGATAAAGATAAAGTCCATTGTATCAAATTATGGTGAATTAAATGGAGAAGTGCATTAGGAGCATCATGTGACAAAAGATACTATTCAAACTCAATGGTAAATTTCATTGTTTATGAATTTGGCTGATCATATTATATGCGGTAGAGTGTTGATTTATCAAACAAATACATAGTCATAAGCTAACGGTAGTGGAGATGAGGATGGTACGTTGAATGTGTAACCTTACTAGAAGAGATAAGTAGTTTGGACATGTAAAAAGGACACATCTTGATGCTCCAGCGAGAAGATATGAGAAAATAATACTTAGAGACTGTAAGAGGAGGAAAAAAGAAAGTCTAAGAAGAACTGGGAGAAAATGATCAAGAATGATATTATTTTACTAGAACTTACTGGAGATATGACTCGCAATAAAAATCTTTGACATATTAGGAAAATGATAAAGGATCTCATATAGAGATGTCTTTCTCGTTCTCTTAGGTCTTTTAAACATTTTTTCAGGAGGCTTTTATTTTATAGTTTGCCTTAATTTTTTGATTATGTTAGTACTTCACTCCTAGTTACTTAGCCTAAGTACTTTCTTACTTAATCTAATTATCTTCTTGTAATGTCCGGTTTGATTTATTCTTATATTTGTCTTTTTTCTAATTTGTGTATTTCTTTACTTATTTTATTTGTTAAATCTTTACCATGTTCTATATGTACTGTATTATGTAGTGCATTATATATTATATATTTTTATTTATATGTATTTAATTATATTTTATATAATCATTATTTTGCATTATATGTGAGTTTATAGGAAATAACCTCTCTATCAGGTAAGAATAAGACTACATACTATTGGACCTCCTCAAATCCTGCATTTTAGCAGGACTACCAAGTGTTATTGTTGTTGTTTTTATATAACAAAGAATTACATAATGATTTATGTTAAGAATATACAACAAATACTTAATAGAAGCTTTTTTTAGAAATATTAATATCATATAATTTTTTAGCAATTCAAAATGATAAAATAATTTTTAGAATAAGTGAAAATATAAGAAAAGTTTACTTTCTTTTACATGTGGAAGTTTCTCCTTTTATATATTTACCAAAGTTTGACTTAAACAAATAATTATTCTTAGGGGGTGATTGGTTCATGGGTTTGGAAGAAATCAATAGGTAAAACGTCAGCTGGTTATATGTTATCATATATGAACAGTATTTTGATATTTGAGTTTTAGAGATTACTCCATAACCTCTAAATATGTGAGGAATGAAAGTCAATCGTTCCTTTTTTAGTAAAATAATATAATTAATTAGAATATATTAAATATAATTAATTAAAATTAAATATATTCTAAATATAATTAATTAGAATATATTAAATTTTGATACAAAAATTTAACAAATTTTTATTTTCTCTTTTTTAGCAAAACAATATAATTAATTAAATATCATTAATTAGAACATATTAAAATTAAATATAATTAATTAGAATCTATTAAAATTTGATGCAAAATAAAATTTTAAGTATAATTAAATACAATATATTATAATATATTAAAATTAAATATAATTAATTAGAATATATTAAAATTTCAAATAAAAATTTAACTAATTTTTTTTCCTTTTTGAGCAAAATAATATAATTAATTAAATATCATTAATTAGAAAATATTAAAATTAAATCTAATTAATTAGAATATATTAAATTTTGATGTAAAACAGAAATTTAACAAAATTTTATTTTTTCCTTATTTAGTAAAACAATAGAATTAATTAGAATATATTAATATTAAATATAATTAATTAGAATATATTTCTCAAGATTTTCAACAAACCAACCACTATCAATGGTAATGGTAATTATTCCTTCGTCCTAACCAACCATCATAATTATAATGATTATATCAATTCTCATTCTTCACTATATTTATTCTTATTCCTATTATTATTACCCCATGTGAACCAACCGCTCCCTTAGTGTTATTTTTGGATGAAGGCTGATAGTTGGGCACTATTGGAAAAGGTCAAATTGAATTATAAGCTTTAATTTAAAACAAAAACAAGTTCAGACAATGGTTCATCTGTTCTATATTAACAGAAGACTAGAAATGATACTAAAGCAATGCAAGGTAAAGGTAGAGGAACTTACAAGCTTTGGTACTAATACAGCTAAAGAACTAACGGCAAAAGATGATAAAGCCCCAAGACCAACCAAAGTATTCATGTTTGGAGCTCCCTTAAAAAGGTTTTTAACACCATCAAGGATAAGTTGACGTCCAGGACCAAGCAATGTGAACAGAGACAAGGATAGATGGAATCCTGTGGAGTGCAAGATATGGATCCATGAAGCCCTTGCAACCAAAATATGAGAAAGATGGCCAAAAAGACATACAGCACATAGAGCCCAAGAGACAGCAAGCTCACGACCTACATAACACATGCATTTTGCATTAAATTTTGATATATCATCAAGCTCAACCTATATGACTAGAGTGGAAGCCGCAATATCAGTAAATTGGAAAGGGAAATAACTTTCACACAAATAACAATGTAATGAGATACATACCACTTTCTTTAAGACGACTGTGCTTCTCCTCCATCTTCCTTTCAAAAACTTGAAAAAACTTCTCTCTTCCTGCATCTGCATTTAAGAATGAATCCAACTAGTGTCGATATTACAAGGACTATAGTATGCGTAAAAACATGTTAAACAATCAAGAACAAAATAAAATCAACACACATGTAGCCAAGAAAATAGACTAATGACAATAATTGCACCTCTTTGCCAAGAGCTGTAAGAATGTTTAAATATTTTTGGGCAAGGCGGATTTATGCAGCAGCATATTATAAAGTGAAAGGAGTTGCAGTTGGGAACACAAATCAAACATCAGATAATAGAGTTTTTTCTGAATGAATTGCAAACTGAAAGATATTCCATCTTATGCCAAAGTGGAAAGAAGTTTAGCACAAACATTAACCTATAGTGCACAGAAGTTATTCGAAAAGTATCCAATAGAAGAAAAAACAACATACCAAACACAAGAACTCTTACTATACACCATATTACATTGTAGAAGAGAGGTCAAATTTGAGTCCTAAAAGAGCAATCATGCCCCATCTCTCTCTTCCCCAGTCTGCCTCTTTCCCACTCTCTTACTCCCTCTCTCTCTCTCTCTCTCTCTCTTGGTCAAATTTAACCGAAAAAATGCATCTTACATCACCTCTAAATGTCGCCTATGCAAATAATCAAATTGCACATGACCAAAACCACATTGAAAATGCAAAAGTATGAGGAGTCTAGCATTTAACATGCCATAGCAAAGAATAGAAAGTTTTTAGTTCAAAACCGTTCAGATAGTTCTTCCATCCATCACAAAAAAATTTAAGATAAAGATCCATGAACAAAAATAGCTTTTCCCAGTACATTGAAAAAATTACGTGACCTCAATAAGGACAATTATGCCTAATATTTACTAACTGACATTCTATAGTGCTTTCAGGAATGCAGGGGTTTTCTTTATATATGTTGCAGGTGATTCATCTCATGTCACTTCTAAATCTCAATTCTGTCCTGGCTCAAGAATTGACCTGAAGGATTAAAATTCCACCATTACAACTGACGACCAGAAAAACTACTACCTATAAGTCACAGCCTGAAGAACTGAAAGATCCAGATAAAGGAAGTTTTACTACACTCAAGCTCTTGATATGTGTATACAATCAAACTATTCACCTCAGAAGCTACAATATTTTGGGTTTCTCACTGAAGAAATTACAGATATAGATTGTAATATTAGTTCTACAAACACCAAAGCTGTGGCATTTAAAGAAATTGTTACAGGTCTTTCAATTGTCACTCTATTTACTTGCAGTAGAAGCTCCCAATAACTAAGTTGTGATTATATGTATCAACTCGGACTCCTGCTAAGCACTTTGTCACACCATCAACATCAAATTATGCTTAAACTACAAATTGTACATAAAATGACATAAAAATCAGATCTAACGTTCAATACCTTGTTTACATTGTTCAATAAGACAATGCAAGTTGAACAAATTTCTGGCACAGTCATTCATGGTACTAGAATACTAGTGTTGACAATAAATTTGGAATGTAGAAACAAAGGAAAGGACTCCATAAATATAGCAGTTCTGATCACATAATTACTTAGAAAGGCAATGGAAGAACCAGCTTAAACATGCAATGATCAAGGGCACACATAGAAGTACCACATATTAGCAGCTTAAGCCAAAAGGTAACTATCTGGTCCAAGTTTCTGGCTTATTCACGTTTATTTTGCTCGAAGAGGCATAATTTTGATGGAACCAAAAAGAAAAGCCAAAAAGGAGGATAACAGATAAAATACTGCCAATTGAAAAGAAACATTAACATATATGACAAAAGGAAGCTCTATAATTGCTGGCAGTCAGTACAGTCAGAGAACAGCTTCGAAACATTAGAAAGCAAGTTCTACAAAATTAACAGCATTATTTCAAGATACATAATGCTTTAAGCGCAAATATGGTGCTTTGCATGATACAAGGCCTTTGCAAGAACCTAAAAGGAAAGGATTACAAGTACTGGACCTTCCCCTACACCTAGGAAAACTGTAAAAATTAATACATCAACATGCCATTGCTGCCTCGCTACATCTAGAAATTCAATAAATCTTCGCTAATAATTATCCCGGAGCTCTCCAATAATCCGTAAACTATGATTGTACAAAAAAAAGCTCCTCAACTTGAATCTTCCTTGGTTCAGAAACTTCTCTTCAACTCAATCCACAAGTAGCTCCTGAGGCTCACCTATTGAAGGGGGAATTCATTTTGTTAATAACTTTTCAACCATTCCTTCATGCCTATATAGTGGAGATGCATGATTCTGCTTATGTAATAAGTTATTATGATATCAAAATTCAATGAAGCAGGGACGTACCGCAAAAATATCACAATTGCTTCTCCCAAAACTTTCTAAGGTGAAACATCTCCTTCAGTAGCTCCTTGACCTGCCACTACCCCACCAAACTCCATGAATACAGAAAGGCATCCTGAATATATCTTAACACCTACCCTGGTTTAAATTTTTAGGAACTAAATACTTAATAACTTGTAATTGAAGGAACACTCATGGAAGTGTAAATCAATAGATACATTTACATATTAGGCAACATCATGCTTCGTGGAGAACAGCATAATTGCTAATCCAGTGACTTAGCATTCAACAAGTCTCCCACAGTTACCAACTCAAATTACCATCCGGTGTGAAAATAAGATAAATCGGTATATAAGCATATCAATAGAGAAAAAGTCCTAAAACGGTAATAGTTGAAGGCTTTTTACGATGGGTTTGTATGAGGAACAGAAGGGGAAAGTTCAAGGTTGATTTTCTAAGTTATCCACAAGAAGGGGAGGCCCAGAAAATCTGACATATTTCATCAATGTGCTTTTTAGTTATGACAAATCAAGGCTTTCTGATGGAGATTACTCAAAATTTCTGTTTCCATAAAACATCTATTTTATGCAGATTTCTTTTTCCTTAATTTTTTTCGTTTATAGTAGATTAGATCAAGTTAATATTGTAGAGTTGAAGTCTGATTTCAGTTAGAAGAAGACAAGACCGATTAAGGTTAGATTAGAATAGCTCGTTAAACCCTAGTTTCTCCAAAAGTGATTATTGGATAATTAGGAGTGAATCCTAAAACCACTTCTTAGAGTTATCCCTCTATTTATTCTTTCAAAAGTTACCAGTCCTTATCTAAAATTTAATCAGCTGGTTCTCCTTCATCTGTCCTACATCTTTAAAATTTCAACAGCCTAGTTCTCCTTTCTCTGTCCTACATCATGCTTACAGAGAGAGATGAAGAGGGAAGAGAGTGTATTAGAGTTTATGGTGATGCATTATTGGTGTTTGTAATAATGGATGAGTCTAAAAGTGGATCAATAGAAGAATGAAAATTTTAAACTGTGATTACAAAGTAGGGACACAGGATTCATGGTTGGTTTGCTGCAAAAAATGCAATTGAATATCGCATATCGCTAGCAACAAAGTTATTGAGCAATGCCTTGCCCTATAGTGTGGTTCAAGAAACTGGAATTTTCAAGGGATTAACCGACACTAACGTATATGCTGCACACAAGAAGCAATAGGCAAGTCAATATCGATGGCTTTGCATCAACAGAAAGCACTAGATAGCTGCAAGATTTCGAATGGCATATGGCTCAAAGGTAAAAGTATACAAAAATTCTTTGTTGTATTATCATCCCATGAACATCCCCCTGCACATATCCATCATGTCCCACAAATTAATATCCAGAAAAATTTTAGGGGCCTAAACAAACCTGTCAGTCACCAACTGCCCTTATGTGATTGGTAAATCCATCAACAAGCATTCCACCATAATCAATTTTAAATCCAAAGACTCCACCAATACAGACTGAAGTCCACGTATCTTTTCCAATCCAAGGATTTTCATAACAACTAAATCTCACACATAGCACCAACAAAACTCTTACTAGATTGCCACAGCTCAAGAAAATGTTCTACAATTATGGGGAAAGTTGAAAGAAAGATTTTTATTTCTAAAAAAAATGTCTTACTCTTTACATTCTATGTTCTCTCTTATATAACACTC
>JAOQMS010000180.1:6845642-6859421 GCA_027563885.1 Erythroxylum longipes | reverse complement strand
AAATTCATACACTTCCAATTTCCTATTTACCAGGAGCTCACTTTAGAATTCTTTACTTCCCTTTCCTATGAACCTAGGAACCCTAAAGAAATATGGTTTAGGTTATGAGGATGAGCTTATGAACTTAACATCAAAATCATGTGCAATATGTGTGGGTTTCCCAAATCCTCCATTATTGATCAGCATAATGATTTTCATCCTTCTCACTATTGGAATGAACTCACTGGGTTAGAGCAATTCGATGCCAAAAATGCCCACAACAACATCATAAAGACCCATGACCACTTGTTATTGCACAAATTCATGTGTCAACTAGTTTTTGATAAATCAGAAACCTACAAGTGCTCAAGAAAGGAACTCTTTATGTTATGGTGCATAGATCACAACAATCTAATGTGCACCTCCACACATGTGCTGAATGCTATTATTGCAACTCTATGTAAGAGGAGCAACAATTTAGGTATGGGGTACCTAGTTTTTGCCATTGCTGAATATTATGGAATGGAATGTATTGGGTTAACTGTCCATCTCCCAGACTTCCTAAATCATCACCATCTACGGCAGGCTGAAATCCTTAAGTATTATAACCTGGAACTTCGAGATATCATTCAAAAGACGCATGTTAAAATTAGGGCTAGTTAGGCGAGTTCAAGTACAGCTCAACCTCAGCAGGTGAAAGAGGACTCAACTAACGAAGAGTCCGAGGAGAAAGAAGAAATAGAAGAACAGGGCTGGAAGAAAGTCCTGGATACAATCTCCGCAAACAATAAGGTAATTACAGATACACTTGCGGAGAACTCCAGAATGATGAAAGAGATAGCCCGAACTCAACGATGGTAGAGCTAGGGTATATGTCGTATCCATCATTATTTCGAGGCTCAGGGCATTCAATTGCCACCCCCAACACCAGCCCCACCTCCATCTCCATGAGACTTTGTCTAACCCTCTTTCTTTTTAAAATTTAGTTTTCATTTTTATTTTATTTTTATTTATTTTTGTTTTATTTTTGTTTCTTATTTCCTTATGTGTGTGCTTGTCCCCTTCTCACATTTGTTCAAGTGTGGGAAGGGTTATGTGTTTTGCTTTGAATGTGATTTTGCATATTGTATGATAGTTGTTAGGTTGCATTTTGTGAACTGTGTGGATGTGTCAATGGCTTAGATGAATTGGAATTGATTTAATTTTGAACATAGTCTATTAGGTTGTGAAGAATCATTAGCTCGCAAAATTAGTGAATTAGGGTCTTTGGCTAAATATGCAGTTTAATTAGGACTTAGTGTGAGTTTTTCACCTTCTAAATTGTCACATTCATTCATAATTTGAGATCTTTTGACTTAAGTAGCTTTACTAGTATTTTTCATAGAAACGAGTAGCTAAAACAACAAGATAGGCAATAAAATATAAAATAAAAAATATTGCTGAATAAATAACTATTCTGCTGACCTTCCGGTTATGAATAGAGATAGTAGCTAGTTGAGAACCTGATATAGTTGAGTAACTAGATCGACACGCATCACAAATGTGTATCTCCGCGTCAAAAAGCTATAATGATGTTTCAACTAAGCAGTTTAACAAAAATGACTTAGTCTAGTAACCGGATTGACATTCATCACCAATGTTTGCCTCTGAGTAAAAGACTAGGTCCTTGTTTAAATAAATAAAAAATGATTTCTAATAAAAACCTATCGAGCTTGTAATAGCTTGACTTTTCATAAAAACGTACTTTAGAGTAGTTACACAATTTGAATCACCAAAGAATTATTAATGTGTGCGTGCAATTGAAAGGGGTAAATAAATTAACACTTGGATTTGGATTAATATGTATATTTAGTTCAAAACTGCTAGACGTGGATTTTGTTTGTTAATGATTTGAAATGACTCGAATGATTGTGTTTAAAATTAAATTTATTTCATGAAGTTGAATCCATTGTCTCATTATTGCATTGTGCTTGCATGTTTGTTGTTTTGTTTACTTAAGGACAAGCAAATGTTTAAGTATAAGGATGTTGATAAGTGTGAATTGCATGATGATTTAGGGCTTAGTTTGTTATGTATTTAAGTGTTAATTTAATTTTCTAGTATATTTTTAGGTTATAATTGTGTTAGTTTGTTAATTAACTGTGTTTAAGTGTTTTTTGGGGTTAGTTTAAGTCTTTAAGCTTAAATATTATGTTTTTGAGGTACCTTGATGTGTTTGTTAGTGTTTCAGGGTTAACATCGAAGAACAAAAAAGTTTCGAAGACACTAGGGCTGAAACAACGGCCCACAATCGTGGCACAATAGGCCACGATCGTGACAGAAGCCTATGACACATCCCATGACACAGCCCACGATTGTGGCCTGATTGTCATGATAGTGACAGAAGGATTGGATGTAGCCCATGATCGTGGTATGCAGGGCTACGATCGTAGCCTGCATCGGGCAGACATGCAAATAAGTAAAAACTTCAAGTTGTGAGGGATTTTTTAGACCTTTTCAACCTTGGAAAAACCTTAGGGCTGCCCAGAACACAAAAGGTATGAAAAGAATAATACAAAGAGGATGAGGGAGTTTTTGCATCAGCCACAATTTCGAAACCCTAGAGAGAGTTCATCGAGAGATTGAGAAAGACAAGAAGGAAGAGAGACGTGGAGAAGAAGCCTATGCTAAGTACTTCCTAGAATAAGAGATTTCCCGCTGTTGATGTCTACGTCATCCATTCCAAACTTATTTTCTGTTTAGTTTCAATTTTTATTATTGTATAGAATTGGGATAGCTGTTGATGATAAGATTGTACAAATGTTGAGGATGTCTAAACTCACCTTCTGGTTGTTTTATTTTTGATTCAATGAAATTTGATTGGTTATGTTTTTACTGGATTAATTGTGATTTAATTTCTGTACTTGCATAATTTAGTGATAAACTGAGAGGGTGAATCGATTGAAAATCATTAAATTGGGCTAACGAGAGTTAGGTAATTTAATTAAACGAGAATTAAATCAAATCAGTAATTTGTGCGAAGAGAGATCTTACATAGGATTCCTGGTAGTTTTTGGACAATCTCAGATCTAATTATGGTTTTGGATAAATTGTTAACTGAGAGATTGTAATTTCCATAATTTGATTAGGGTTTATAAATTAGGGTTAATGGTTATAACTCGAGAGAGAGTAATCAACTCTAGGATCTTTTAGGACCAATAATTCAGTAGTTCATAATCTGTTAGGTTAGCATTAAAGATAGATAAAATTCTCCTTTTTCTTAATGGGTAGTTCTTTAGGTTGATTCTTGATTGGGCATTGCATCTACTATTTTGTTAATATTTTTGTAATTGATTCTTAAAATTGAGTGCATGATTGAAATAAACTCTTGATTTAGTTTTGTTCATTTTGAATTGTTGCGAATTTTTTTTGGCTTTAGATTTTAGGATTAAATTGACCCTCCTCGTGGGATCGACACCTTAGGTGCTACATGAATGACCAGTGTGCTTGCGAAATATCGAGGTTAATTATTAAAACTTAGACATATCGAAAAATCGCAATCAATCCGTCACATCATCCAAAATCTCCTCATCTCTATCCATTGATGATGAGTCATCCAAGCCAATAGCACATTAGTCCGATCCAATGCTTACCTATGCCAACTCCATTAGCCATGGTCCGTCCACTTAAGCATACACTAAGTCCTTAGTCTATCAAGAACTTAGCCTTAGCCAAGTCAGCTCGTACATGTCCCAAAGCTTTCCCAACATGTTTGATCTACTTGCTAAGTAACCATGGAACTCTCGCATATTATTGTCATGCTTGTGATCTAGCTAACCTTCCATTCAAAGTCCTTCTCAAGCCTTCTTTTGGTCTCGCATCCGAATCTTGTATCTCGTCGAAGATTTCTGCCAATGCGCACCAATGCATGCCAATGCTTGATGTTGCCTCTTCTCATCCTTGCCCCCTTGCAAGTTTTTTGCCTTATTCCATTGTTTTGCGTTTCAAACACTGATCAAGGCTCGCCAATGCCCGTATGATCCCGCTATCATGACTTAGGGGTCTAACAAACCACCTCCAGCAGAAGAAATCGACATCCTCGTCAAAATAATATGTAGACACTCCTCCATGTGTGCTTTCCTCGAAGACTCCTTAGCTATCGACACATCTCCCTCGTACCGTGTTCCCTGTCCCTCGAGTGTCTCCTTACTTTTGTTCGGATGCTCCTTCACGAGGCCCATTATACCTAACATAGCAAAACTGTTAAGGTAGACTTCTTCTATCGAGTCCTCCTGTCCCTCTCTTTGATCCTTCGCAACCATGGAATTTACTTGCTCCTCACCTGTCTTCCGTCTTGGGCATTCTTGAGAAAAATGCAGCTCTTAACAAATGAAACAAGCAATATCTTGTTTTGTTTGTTTCTTACCTTGAGAAGATTCGTCTACTTTCTCCTTGCCTTTCTCCGAGCTATTTCACATCCCACCATTCTTCTTGCCCTCGTAGCTAGTTCGAATTGATGGTGGCATTTGGAGATCCACCAAGGCATCTGCAGCTACTATCGTGCTTGGGAGGTCCTTCACGTTCTGCCTCCTAAGCTCCATTTGTGCCCAACCTTGGAAGCCGCTTATGAAGTTGAACAACTTGTCCTCCTTCGACATGTTTCGCATGTCCAACATCAAAGATGTGAATTTTCTTACATAATCCTGCACCGAGTCGTCTTGCTTCAACCTCTTTAAAGCTTCCCTCGAGAGACATAAAGTGTTGTTGGGGAGGAACTGATCCGTTTGCTACTTCTTCATCTTCTCTTAAGTGTCGATGGGAGGTCTCCCCGTATTGATGTCGTTGGAGGTTCTCGTTCTCCTCTATAACTTTGCATCCTCAACTAGGTACATTGTCGTGATCGACACCTTCTCCGAGTTGGAAACCTTTACTACTGCAAACTATTGCTCCATATCTCACAAGAAATTTTCAAGCTTCATGACAATCTGCTTGCTGTCAAAAACTTGTGACTCTCGCACCTTCACCAAAGTGCTTTCAGCACACCCAACATCCTACGTTGCAACCGCACACCTTGGGATCGCCACCTCGAACCTAGACTCCTCTTGTGCCTTCATCAACTCTGCTATTTGATGCTGCAACTATTGGATTCGTGCCTTCAACATCTTGAGTCGAGTGTTGTAAGAAGTCACCTCTTCCTCCTCTTGAGGAATTGGCCTACTAAGTACCTCCACTCAGTTGACACGTTCCATCAAGTTTCTGCCTCCTGTCATATCAAACTTAGGATCTGATACCAGTTGTTACAAAGGTTGTCCTTCAAGCATGAACTTGTTCGCAAGACGCGCCTAAGTATGATTGCAAGACAATCATACTTAGGTCTTTCTAAGCAAGACTCAGCCTTCCCATGTGATCGCCGACTAACAATCTAGTTCTCGAACGCCTCATGACACTTGTAGTGTTTAACTCTTACACTCGTAAGAAAATTACGAAAGCACTAGAATAGTAAAGGTAACAACAAGAACAAGAAAGAGATATAACTAAAGGCCAACCTTCATTACTTCCCTCAAATTATATAAAGGAATACTCTCTTAATCCCTGTGTCTTACAACACTCTCCTTTTGATTATGAGAGTAAGGCTCAAATGAGCTATTTATAGGTATCTTTAGATGACTAAGTTAGAATTCTACCAGAGCTTTACTAGCTAAGATCACAATCTTATCTTATCTTATCCTTATCATATTACATCAAGCTAACCAATAGATGACATCCCCATCTAATTAGGACTCTATCTAATAGGATTAAGCTACATCATGATAACAAGATAAAAGATTACATTATCTATGAGTGATTATCCATATCCACGAAGATCTCCTCTATCTTTATATGATCCTTCCACATGATCTTTATCTCTCAAAGTTAATATACATCCATTGTGATCTTATCCACCACATCATCAAAGATCTCCTCATCTCCATCTGTTGATGGTGAGTCATCCAAGCCAATAGCACACTAGTCTGATCCAATACTTACCCATGCCAACTCCATTAGCTATGGTTCGTCCACTTGAGCACATACAAAGTCCTTAGTCCATCAAGAACTTAGCCTTAGTCAAGTTAGCCCGTAAATGCACTAGAAGAGTTAAGATATTTAGTGATAAATTTTTTGTGACTAACTATTGTTTCATCACAAATACGAGTTTATTTGTTACTAGACAATTGATTGACACTATTGTTTGGATTATCTATGATCATTTATATTTTTGTCAATAATACAATAGTAATTGTGGCAATTTAGTTTCTTTTATAATTAAATTATCACTATTAATATATTAATAGTGTTAAATTTTATTTAATCACTAAGTTTTGTTATTAAAAACCTATGAAATTTGGTGCCAAAATAATTTTGGTGGGAATTAATTGTAATTGTGACAAAACATATGTTGGTAACTAATATTTTCTATTTGTTGTGTCAAAACATAGTTTGGTCACTAATATTTTTTTCTTGTAGTGACGAAACAATTTATCGTCACACAATATTTTGACTGTTGTGACAAAACATTTTGTCAATAAATATTTAATTAATTAATGTCTACTACATATTGTCACAATAACCGAACTATAACTATGGTCACTACTATTCGTAATTTAGTGACTATTTTTCTCTAACTAACTATTTTTTCATCACAAATATAAGTTTTTTTAGTGACTAGACAAGTGATTGACACTATTGTTTAGATTATCTATGATGATTTATATTTTTGTCACTAATGCAATGGTAATTGTGGCAATTTAGTTTCTTTCACAATTAAATTGTCACTATTAATATATTACTAGTGTTAAAATTTATTTATCACTAAGTTTTATCACTAAAAGCCAATGAAATTTGACGCCAAAATAATTTTGGGAATTAATTGTAATTGTGACAAAACATATGTTGGTAACTAATATTTTCTATTTGTTGTGACAAAACATAGTGTAGTTACTAATATTTTTTTCTTGTGGTGACGAAATAGTTTATCGTCACACAATATTTTGACTGTTGTGACAAAACATTTTGGCAATAAATATTCAAGCCTACGCACATATGATTTAAGCCTACGTAAATATTGTTCTATAGGATACATTTATCGATATTGTACTGGCCTAGCAAGTTTAGCCTCATTCACAAGATGAATGGTTAAATACACCATTATGTCAAAAAATGAGGGAGGAAATATTTTCTCTAATTTACAAAGTGTAAAAGGAATTGATTTTTCAAGCCTCTCCAAATCATCAAAATGCAAAACTTTAGCACATATCTCTCTTAAATAAGTATACAACTCAAGTAATGCTTCGCACCCCTCTTTACCTAGCAACCCACGTATAGCCAAAGGGAGATATCAATGAAGAAATACATGACAATCATGACATTTCATTCCTAAAACTTTGCATTCAGTAAGACTCGAACATTGAGAAATATTGGAAGAATAGCCATTTGGAACTTTTAGATCAATTAAGAACTGAAAAAATGCTCGTTTTTCAACTTTAGACAGTGTATAACATGCAGGGTGAAACGCATACCTGTCATCACTTGTGGGAGTAGCGTAAAGCTCAGGACGTATACCCCTAGATTCTAAATCAAAACGAGTATTTATAGTATCCTTTGTTTTCCCCTTGATGTTCAACAAAGTCCCAATTGTGTTATCATATACATTTTTCTCGATGTGCATGACATCCAAATTATGTTCCAACTTAAGTGTTCTCCAATATGAGAGTTGAAAAAAATACTTTTTTTTTCTACAATTTTCGAGCAATAGAGTTTTCTCATGCTTTTTTTTCCTTACAGTCTTTCCAAAATTCACCTGTTTAATAAAAATAGTGGAAATAAGAAAAAAGAATACAAATAGAATATACACATAATTTAAAATCAATCAAACTTCACCTAAGAAAATTGATTATATTATTAAACAATATCATCTCCTGAAGGAATTTCAACTCATTAATCAACGACTCTAAGTATACATCAATATCATATCTGGGAGGTTTCGGACTAGGAATCAAAAGTGACATCATGAAATAAGGCTCTTTCATGTAGAGTTATGGTAGAAGGTTATAAGGAACTAACACAATTAGCCATACACCATAAGAAGTGCTCATATTCCCGAATGGGTTGAAACCATCACTTGCTAAACCAATTCTAACACTACGTGGGTCTACTACAAAAAAGGGATGCACGGTATCAAAACTTTTCCAAGCTGAAGAATCCGCTGGATGTCCCATAAACTCATTATTACAAGGTTTTCCTGATGCCACCTTATATCTTTAGCAAAATTATATGACATGTATAATCTTTGTAAGCGAGGAGTTAACAAAAAATATTGCAAGAATTTTTGCAAAATATTTTTCCTATGGTCATGCTTATTAACGATATTCCCAATTTTCCCATTATTCTTCCATCTATATTCACCACATGTTGGACAAGATTGAGCATTCTCATATTTATTTCTGTAAAGTATTCAATCATTTACACAAGAATCTATCTTCTTATATGAAAGCCTTATCTCTTACTGTCAATATATGATCTAGGAACTTTATTACCTTCAGGAAACCATCTTTTCATTATTTGAAGCATTCCATCAACTACATTTGCACTAATCCCGTAAAGACATTTCCAATTCAATACTTCAACAATGAATGATAGTGTGAAAGATTCCTCATAGCTAGGATATAACTCTTGCTCCAATTCTCTCAATAATCTATAAAACTTAGTAGCTTCCTTATTTGGACTAGCGGGGCCACCTCTGATAGGATCATCGACCTCTTCATTTAGATCATAAGAACTATCCCTCGCAAGATCACCTAACATATCACGTATTTCATCATCATTTTCACTTTTATTACTCTGATTACTATCACTGTCGTCATCAGAATAATATTTTAGAACCTCTCCATGATGGTGCCACTGCTTGTAGTTTCTGTTTATCCCATTTAACATTAGATGTTCATAAATTGATTATCTTGTCCTAAATAAATTATTGTTGCATCTTTTACAAGGATAACGAACCGCTCTTCCTTCATCAAAATGTCTAAATGCAAAATCTAGAAATTCATTAACTCCTTTTTCATATTGTGGCAGTGCTCTATTAGAAATTTCCATCCAAGTTTTGTCAATCATCATTGTCCTACAATACAAATTAATTGAATGTGTTCAGCAAAATTTGACAAAAAACTTGCTAGGATAGTGAAGTTTATAAGCATTAATATTTTCCAAATAAACAATGAGGCATTGGTAAGAAGAAATTAAAATACACTGATTAATAAGCCAGGCTCGGTTAGCTGAAAGACCTAAATGAGGCAAAAGATAGAAGGCAATAGAGAGAGAGGGAAAACCTGATGAGCTTCAACTTCGACAGTGGAGGAGAGGAGATAAATTAATCTATATATGTGTCTACTTCGGTAACTTTTATTGATGCTATTCATGCAACTCTTCTCCCAGCTCTCTCCTCTTCCTTGCTTCTTCCGCCTACCATTCTATCTTTACGCACCTCTACTGTATTGTTTTATTGATTGGACAATTAAACTTGGAGGTTTTTTTGTCAACACTCTTGTTCATTCCTACCTATACTATTTTATCGATGGGACAATTTAACTTGGTGGTTTTTCTATCCACCACTCCTATTCATTCCTCTTTTAAAGACCTAACATGTTTTATATGTTTTAAGAATCCGAAGAAGAATAAGAAGGGTAGTCGTATTAAATATAAGTTAACAGTTTCGTTGTCGTATTGGAGAATGAGGGGTGTTTATCTATATGTGTAAATGAAGAAGAATAAGAAGGATGGCGTGGTAGAATTGAATGAAAATTAACAGTTACACTGGATTATATGGGAATGGATACGGGGTCTAATTTATTATTAAAGGAATGGGCACAAAGGAAGTATCATATGATGAAATAAATATCAAATAAAATTATGTATTCATTCAGATTAATAGAAAATATTTAATAATTCAAATACAAATTATCATTATAAAATATTAATAATTCAAAATAAATAAAGATAGAAATTTAGAGATTTTTATAAGACAAATTATAAGTTTACGTTTTTATTAAATATTAATAATAAAAGAAAAGATAAATTTTTTAATCAACTAAAATTTCTTATCTTTATCTCTGACAAGTCACAATATATTGTTAATGAAATTTGATTATTTGACAATTAAATATCTAACATTTTTATAAGAAGTAAAATCGCAAGGTTATTATATGCTATCTTTTTTAAAGGGAAAACTATACATTAGAATTTATATATTAAATTTATTTTTAAGTTATTTATATTAAATAAGTGATTCATAGAATGTTGAAGGAAATTAAAACACTTTCAAGAAATGCGATCCTTTAGCAGAGACTAGATCATTGCTAAATGGTGACGTATTAATATATTTATAGCCAATAAGGCAATATTATGGAGCCATAGTCAACTACTCAAAGACAACCATCGAGCCTTAGACACCAAACAACTTAGAAACACCGTATAAGTTTGATGATTTCTTTCAAACTTGATTCGATTGTCTCATGTAAATTGCCTTCTTGCTTTGCATTTATAGAAGTTGGTATACTTTTATTCCCTAATAAAGCTTAATTTTATTATTATTGTACGAATTTTAGGGACTAAAAACTACGTGACATGATTTTTCTTTAATATTATTATTTATAAAAAATTAAATATTTTCTTATAAATATTCAAACTACATATATTTATAATCCAAAATTAATATTTTAGATATCAATAGATATTTGCTAAAAATAACTTGAAATATATATTTATTTAAAGTTTTCTATACAAATTTTTCTCTAAAATTATTTCTCTAAAATAAATTCAAAATTTCTGTAACTATCCCACTGACATAATAGTTTATAATAAAACATAAATTACTCTCATCTAGATTTATTATGTATTGTAAAAATATTAAATCTGATTTTAAATTTATGAAATATAAAATTTATTATGAAAATTAAACTATTACACAAAATTTAAAAAATTTAAGATGAAATCGTTTTTTTAAATTAAAAAATTAGAGAACAAGTATTGAAGATTGTAGTCCTACATCTATAAAACGAAGAAAGCTTAATAATATAAGTACTATGAAGTAAGCTTAATAGCTACACCTAATTTCGCATGAGGAGATCAAAGTAATTGTGAAACAGTAAAGCTGGTGGAAGAAGATGAACCGTGAACAATCGCGTTATGCATGGTGTGAATAAATTTCATCTTCTTCATGTGCGCAGTTCTCCACTCTGCTTCATTGCATATGTTCAGTGTCAGTCTTCTCTCCACATCTTTCAATTCCTCTGCTCAAATACTAACAGGTAAACGACCATTGTTCTTTGTTTAACTTATTCTTCTAATCTTTCAGTTTACACGTATCACATATGTTATTTAGTTTAATACGTCAGTTTTTGTAGCATTACTCTGTTACTATAAACTTGACAGACTCCTCTGACTACACTGAACTACTCATGGAACTACTCTTTCTGACCATCGATTCCCACTCTCTTTGTTACTATAAACTTGACAGACCTATTCATTTTGAATGAGTTGCCTCTATATTATACATCATTTATCACAACAGTACATAGAACAGAGAGACCATGACAGAACTTTGCCCAGAACTGCTTCTTCATGTACAACGTCTCTTGTTACGTGAACAACGTCTCCTGTTACGTGTACAACGTCTTATTCATGAAAACTACATAACTTTTACACCACTTCACACTTTATTTAACATTAACTGGCGTCCAACATCTACTACACCACAAGCGTTAAGTGGTGTACAATGTCTCCTACACCACTCAACGCTTCATTATATCTTCAACGCTTCATTCTATCTTCAACTTCTTCATGCGCACAACTACTTCTTCATGAAGAATGTCTCCTACAAAAACAGAATACTCAATGTTATTTCTCCCCATGCAAAACACTCAACGTCTTTATGCATAGAACACTTAACGTTATTTCTCCCCACACAGAACGCTCAACGTTATTTCTCCCCACACAGAACACTCATTGTCTTCATTTGCAGAACTACTAGAAAATGTAAAAGTATCACCTTTGTTGCAATTGTTGCTTGAGTGTATATAAAGCAGTTGTATGCTTGTGGTTTTGAGTGGGGTGAACAGTAAAATAGTCAAGGTTATTGTTGTTATCGTTAAGTCGAGTATATAGAGTAGAAAGTGACTGAAAGATATTTGCTTTCTCTTGATTTTTCCTGCTTGTTTTCATTAATTTTTTTCATACAATTTGTTTTAGCTGCGTATGTTTCTTGTTCCTAATATTTATTTATTTTTAAAAGTGCAAGATGGTTAAAATTGGTAAGTATATGAAAAACTGCAAGACGATTAACAATGGTAAATCTTTATCAAATATGAATGATGAAAAAAATCAACCTAGTATGGTAGAGGAGTCAGAAGCTATAGAGGCTCTTAATCAACAGTCCGACGCTATAGTTGGAACTTCAAATAATGCACCTACGTAGAAGGACAAGTTATTAGTACTGGTAACATGATTTTCATAATTATATGATTGTGCATTTAAATTTTTCATATAATATTTTATATGTCTATTAATTTTTATTTTTAAATAGGGAATGTAAATTCTAAAAAACGTGGACGAGGACCAACAATTAATGCTAGACTTGCTAAGAAGAAAGTTGAAGGAAAACAAATTGATGTTCAATTTCCTCCTCCGTATTATAAGGTATGTGAAGTCGGAAGTTGCTATATACATTCAGTAACTTGCTCCACTTCGTGTCTCTAGTTGGAAAGAGATTAATGACGATGATAAGAAGGCAATGTGGTTATTTTTAAAGGTATGCCACTTTTTTTAATTGCAATAGAGTTTAGTTTAATTGTAATAGAGTTTAATTTTGTTGTTGTATTGAATTTGCTTCTTAATTTTCCTAACTATATTTTTTTATATGAATTTTAGGATAAATTCAATTTCTCAAATCAGGTGCAATCTTATATGATGCAACAAGTGCATTGACAATATAAAAATCAACATTATCATTTGCGCAAAAGCTATCTCAAGAGCAAAGATTGCCTAAAGGATGTGAGGAAGGTGATTGACCATAGTTGATTGAGAATAAATGGGAGCCTCTAAATTTTAAGGTATATTTAAAATTTAAGTACTTTAACTTATTTTGTTAGTTGTTTTCTTTTATTAAAAATAAATTATTTATCAATGTATAGGAGCAAAGAGAAAGAAGTGTAGTAATAGGGGAAATCAAAAGATGAAATCAGTTTCTTGTACAAAGTCGATTGTACAAATTTCATATGGGATATGGTAAAGTAAAATTTTATTTACTTAAAATTAAAATTATATTTTTCTTAAAAAAATAAGTTCCAATTAATCATTAATTTTCTTTGTCTTTTCTTTGTCTTTTTTTTCTTTTTAGAAAGATAAAGATTCTGATGAGTGGCCCGATGCTGTTAAAGTTTGGAAGGTATCGTGACAAAAGACAAATGTAACTTGGTCTATTCCAAATGGAGAAGAAATAATGTTATGAAAGTTATAGTCAAATTATATTTTTTAAATAAATTTTAATATTACTTTACTAAATTTTCAAATTCTATCTAAATATGCAGAATAAGCTTTAAGAAGATGGAGAGAAAAATAAAGAAAAGATTTCGTCTGCACCTCTACCACTCGTTGTGTAACACCCCACTCCCGCTGGACCCGAACCCGATATCGACGGTGATATCCAAATCAATGCCCCGCGAGGGTGGTGTGCCACATCACTAAACAATCAAACAGTCGGTATAATTTTTTTAAAAAACCATAAACATA
>JAOQMS010000180.1:6800531-6813801 GCA_027563885.1 Erythroxylum longipes | reverse complement strand
ATTCACTATTCACTATTCATGTGCATATATGAATGCATGAACATAGCAATGCAATGTTAAACACTCCTAACCCGTTCAAAATTACCATATTACCCTTCCCATAGGTGAGGGGATGTTACACATGAATGATGGTTTAACAAACTTGTTGGTAGTCAAAATGGTTATGTATGGAAGAGCATGAAATATCTATTGAACACCTGGCTTCAAACTTTTTAAGTTTCTAAGATTTTTGTCCCTAGTTCATAGGGTGAATAATTTTCTTAATTTTATAAGCGGATAGGTTAAGTAGCCACATATAAGTGGATTTACATGGATTATTAAGGTTAGGACAAAAATCCATGACATAATTTAGGATTCTTAGGAATTTTTGTGATATTTTTTATTTAATATTTGATTTTAAAATTTTAATGTGAATTATGGAGTTTTTTCTATAGGTATTGAATATAATGTTTTAAGAATCTACTTTTTGTTTGAAAAAGAATTACTTTTATTTTTTATATTGCTAGACTATTCTTTTTGAAAATATAGGTAAACATTTTAATATGCTTAAGATGTCGTTCTATAGAAGAAGGCCAAAAACAAAATCAAGATATCTTCTATATATATAACATTTTTATTGTTTGAAATTTAGATGGAGCATTTTTTAGTTAAAAGAATATAGCATTACATTTCAAAAAGGACACCGAAGATGATATTATATCTATCTTTTGGGTCTATTTAAATTCACCAAAATTTTGACTTCATATCAAAATTTGAAAAAAAAACGTATTGTATAAGTTTTAAAGTAAATATTTTTTGTTAGGAATTGGGTATCTTATCTATTATATAGCTTTATTAATATGCTAACAGTTTGCTTTTAAAAAAGAGATGTTGATAATTTATTACTATTATAAGGATTCTTCTTTTTTGTTTCAAGTTTTTATTAACATAAAATGCCTAAGAAGATTTAGATATGAATAAAAAAAAATTCTTTAGTAGGTTGTTTAATTCTTATTTACAATGATTTTCCAGTTCTTTATTTATTTGTATAAGCCTAGCTTCAGTAGGATTTTTTTCATTAAAGTTTGTTTTATAGGGTAAGTTAACAATATGATATTAAACAAGACAACACAAATTTCTATTTTAATATTTTTCTTGTAATTTATTATTTTTTTAATATTCTCCATTTTGATTGACTTTCTATTTTCCTATTAAAACATTTTTTGAAAAATATGTTAGTTTTTTTTATTTTCATGTATTATGTTATTTATCTGGAAAAATATGTTAGTTTTTTAATTTGCATGTATTATGTTATTTATCTGGTTTTTATAGATATGATAAGTTTTGACGCAATTGATATTCTTATTCGTAATTTTTCTATAAAGGAAATGATTTATTTTTATCGAAATATTATCATGGTTTAATACATATAAGGTGACTAGTTTTGTAATGGGGTTCTTAAAGTTATTGTATGATGTATATGTTAGTTTATTCTTTTGCAGCCAATCAATTGGATGCAAATTAATGTATGAAATTATTTTAATTGATGAAAAGCCTTTATTTATCTTTATAAATCAATTTAATTAATATTTTATATTTTAATACTAAAGGTAAAATCTTTGGAATAATTACTGTGTAATTGAAATTATGATGAGATCATAATTATGAAATTCAATTTACACTTATGTATTATTCCTAATTGTTCCTGGTTATAGTTTCATTAAGACGAGATATTGTTGAAACGATAAAACTAGTACAGATTATGTTTCTTTCTTATAAAGAAAGTAATTGATCTCATAAATTAAAGTATATAGATACTTAAACTAACGTGTGGGTGATTATTAGAGAATAAGTCACTGAACTGACCCAATGATGAGAATTTTTTATGGAATATTACTTATGTGTCTATGGGTTATCTCATAATGATAGTTGTATAATTGATTCTTAGACTTGAGATTACCAAGGTATCTCATATGTGAATTACTATGTTTTGATGCTACTTATGAATTATCTTAGGATAATTCAATCAGTAGTAATTAGATACTGTAGGAATCATATAGAGATATTTGAGTAAGTCAATATAATATTCATCACTTTAAAGTAATTAAAGCGAATATTCTACTGTTCTTGATTAGTAATGATTTATAAAATTCTCTGGCTAAAGTGAATTGATATTTGAAAAGATGTTTTCAATTTTGAATTATAAATCAATTACTAATTAGCAAAAACAAACATGATTGGATGATAAGAGTAGACACTATATCCATACTTTGTCCAATTAGAATTTTGAATGACGAAAGGACTAAATTATACATCATAGCTATGCATGAATAGGTTAAGTCAATCATTTTGACATTCTTGATATTTGAGTAATCATGACATGTTGCTAGACGTCAATCATGATTTATAATTATGAATTGTTTAATTGAAGAATTAAAGATAAATTAAAAGAAGTTTTAATTTATCTAATTCTAATTGTGAATTAGAAATTGTAATTTATAATCATTCTCAATTTATTAGGAACCTAATAGGTCACACATCAAAGAGTAATTTATAAAAGAAAAATTAATTAAATTAAGTTGGACTTAATTATAAAGTTTGAGAAACTTTGGGGCTTAAATATGAAATATTTGATTTTATTAAAATTAAATTAATTAGAATTAGAATTTGATTTTAATGATAATCAAAGAAATTTAATTGTAATTAAAGAACCTTATGATGTTTTTTATTTAAAAGGGAAGAATATTTTAGAAGCTAGCACTTTTTTCTTCTTCCTCTTAAATCAGCCTTGAGAATTGCTCTGTAGATACCATCAAAATCTGGACATTTGAATAGCTCGTGATCGATCAATAGAAAAAGTTTCAAAGGTTTTTCAACAGGAAGATAAACATGGTACAATTTTTAATTCGTTTTATGTTTTATTCAAGTTTATTCAATATCGGGATCTGCTCGGAATCTGTAAAAGTTTTGTTTTCTGCTACGTCTGTGATTTGATCATGGTTAGATTGCAACAATATATCCTCCACTGTTAAGAGGAAAAGATTTTTGCAGTAAATTCATTAACATATATGAAAGCATCAATTATGTAATTGATTTTAACTTTCAAAGTATTAACAACTTTAATCTTTTTAAATCTTTTTTAATAATTTAATGATGATCACTCCTTATTTTATACAATTTAGATATGCTCATGTATCGAACAAAGTAATAATATCAATTACAAAGTTAATGCTTCTTGATTAAAAAACTAACGAGGAAATGTGTAATTATAAGGTTTGGGACCTTACCAGTTGTTGGAGCCAAAATATAGTTGTTGCAATTGTTAGTTGCAAATAATAGTTAACCACCGTGCACTGATTACACAGACTCAATAGTCGTTGATATATTGGTTGACAATTCAGGCATATTGGTTGACCAATGTGTCCCTTAAAGGGATATTGGTTGACAATTCAGGCATATTGGTTGACCAATGTGTCCCTTAAAGGGATATTGGTTAAGTTATCTTAACAAACCCACATGTTATACTATTAACTTATATAGGTCGACCATTAGTTTATATCAATCGATCATTAACTCATATTGGTTGACCAGTTCTCCCAAAAACATGATTTCAATAACTTTATATGCTTAAACATGATTTGTTTAATGCAATTGTAATTGAAATAATATTCAAAATATCCTCAAAGAGTGTTCGAAAGATCAAAATGTTTTTATATTAAAACAAATACTTTAATACCTCCTAATGAATTAAAAAAAACCTCATACAATAAAGTGGTATGAAATGTTTGTACACGGTAAGTCTTTAAGATTATCAAACTAACAAAGAGAGATTATAAATAATAATACAAATATAAAATGACCTTGATGTGCCTTAACCTTTTTTTGTTCTTGATTTGATCTTGATCTTGTAAGTGTTTATCTTTTCTTTTATGATCTACACGATGAATTTTGTTGAGTTATACATAATTCCATCTTATTCTTATAAAGCTTCTCATCAAGATAACAAACTTGTTAGTAGAAATTATATTTTATTATCATCAAAATATTGATTGGAATCCCTTTGGTTCAACAAATATTTTAAATGCTTTAGTGCAAAAAATAAACACTTGTTTCTTCTAATAATAAGATTTTATTATTTAACTTCCTATTAGATGGAAATAATGAACCCATACAATTGATAGTGAGGAATTTCTTCTAGTTATACAAAATCAAGATTTCCTCCTCCAATGTGCGCTCTCTCTCCTCTCCTAAGTCCTCTTTTGCATTTTTCCTCTCTCTCTCTCTCTTAAAGCATTTTCATTTTTTTTCTTCTTATCAAAACTATGAAACTTCCTTTTCTTCTCCTAAAACACATAAAGCTCTTTTTTTATTGATTTCATAAAACCTTATAACCCTTTAAGTAAAGCACTTCTTCTTCTTTTCATAAAACCCTATATCCTTGAAGATCTTTATGCTTTATAATATTTGAATAAAATAAAAATGAGTTACCTTCTTTAAACTTTGTTCTTATTATTTCCATTTATTTACTTTGGTGCTACGAATATTTTTTGTACTTTACATTTCTACATACTAACAACTAATCTAACAATCTATCTTTTATATTTTTGCTACTAACTGCTACTAATATCTAACGTTTATATTTATGTTTTATTAGTGATTATTAAAACCCCACTCTTTTTCTTTATTATTGATATTTTTTCTTTCTTTCTTTAACTATGATTTTATTTTAATGTTTTATTCATATTATTGTTTATTGTGCTTTATAGATATTGATTACATTAGAGATAAAAAAAGATTAAATAGAGAAATTATAAGTTAAAATAACACAATTATTCTTATTCTTATTCTCATCATCACCACCACCACCACTACTATTATTTATTTATTTATTTATTTATTTATTTATTATTATTATTATTATTTTATTTTTTTTCTGTGCTACTTTCTTCTACTTGTGTATTTTCAGGCAAGTCAGTCACAACTTTGATGTTTATTCAGTGCTTGTTCTTTTGCAAGGTTGTTCCTTTTTGGTGTTTTGTTTCTCGTGTGTGATTTATATTGCATTTTTTGTTCAAAGCTTGCATCTTTATGCCCTTTTCATGAGTTTATATGCTGATTAGGTGTCATATGTTTAGTTAATGGCAATAATATAGCAGTCTAGTTGTCTTGTTTACTTGTGAGTATCGAGGTGTTCAAAATCTTACTCAAATGTGAAAACTTCTGCAAATGGTGCCTCGGATATTATAGAAAAGTGAAAAAATAAATGAAGTTAAGACTGGAATTTAACCTTTTTGCCTCATCATTTATTGAACTACAGATGCCTTTATATAGGCAAGTTTACAAACGAAAAAAGGAACGAAGAAGCATCTAGAATATCAAGGCAATAATAAGGAGAATCACAAAGTATCAAGGCAATAATAAGGAGAATCACAAAGTAGTGGGTTGGAAGAAAAAAGTGGGCCTTGTCCTGTTTAGCTGATGGTTAGCCTAGCTATAAAACCAAAAAAGCAGAAATCCCTAATTGTCAGAAGTGTCTCTTTGTCTTCCTCGTTTGAGAGTGTCGTGACTCTGAGTGAGTCTCCATGGGAGCATGATGAAGCTCCTGGTGTGTGTGCTTTTAACAGGGCCTCGTAAGCTAGAGTATATACATTGTGTATACCCAGCTTAAGCAAAAGTGTCTCGAATGGGCCTCTGGTTAACGATTTTATGAAGATGTTGGCCAGGTGTGAGTGAGAAGCGACTGGGAGCAGGTGGACGACCCCTTCTTGGACCTTGGTACGTATGAGCTGACGGTCAATTTCTATGTGCTTGGTGCGTTCATGGAAGATGGGGTTTTCATCAATATGGATGGTTGATTTGTTGTCACAATAGAGGTAAGCTGCTTCTTTATACGTAAAGATGAAGTCTTTGAGTAGATAGACTAACCACTGAAGCTTGCAGGTTGTAGCGGCCAAGGCCCGGTACTTTGCCTTTGAGGAACTGCAGGAAATGGTGGCTTGTTTCTTTGATTTCCAAGAAATCAAGGCAGAAACAAGGAACACGGAAAAACCAGTTACCGATTTGCGAGAGTTCAGACATGTTGCCCAGTCAGAGTCTGAGAAAGCGCAAAGATGTGATGAGGAGCTTTTTAGGAATAAAAGGCCTTGACTAGGTGCTTTTTTGAGATATCTTAACACATGGTTGGCGGCTTATAAATGTTCCATGGTCAGCCTATCAAGAAATTGGGATAACTGTTGGACAGGAAAGCTGATATCTAGCCTTGTAATGGTAAGGTAAAGCAACTTTCCTATTAAGCTCCGATACTTGCTCACATCTGTCTAGAGTTCACCGGAGGCTGTTAAGTGCGTGTTTGGAGCCATAGGTGTTGGAGCAGGTTTGCAGTGGAGAAAGCCAGAGTCCTCCAAGAGATCCAAGGTGTATCTTCATTATGACAAATTAATGTCAATAGAGGATTGTGCCAGCTCTAGTCTGA
Source organism: Erythroxylum longipes (assembly GCA_027563885.1). Classification (NCBI taxonomy): domain Eukaryota; kingdom Viridiplantae; phylum Streptophyta; class Magnoliopsida; order Malpighiales; family Erythroxylaceae; genus Erythroxylum; species Erythroxylum longipes. Next base: position 6,807,350 of record JAOQMS010000180.1, on the reverse strand, counting down.
AAAAAAACTTTGCTGGTCCAAGGTCCTTAATATGAAGGTATCATTTAGAAACTTTTTTGTTGTTTTAATTAGTGAAAGGTCGGGGCTTGCTAGAAGGACATTGTCTACATAAATCAGTAGAATGATAAACTGACAACCTTGTCTTTTAGTGAACATGGCATAATCTGAGATGAACTGGGAGAAGTGGTTAGAACTCAGTGCGGACGTCAGCTTGGCATGCCACTGACAATTGTTCTGCTTGAGTCCATACACGCTTTTTTAAAGTTTGCAGACCGTCTTGGGATCATTCAGGAAAAGACCAAGCAGAGGCTTCATGTAGAGCTCTTCATGGAGATCTCCGTGGAGGAATGCAATGTTGATGTCCAACTGGTGGAGATGCTAGCTTTGGGAGGCTGTGAGAACAAGTAGAACCCGAATTGTGGTGTGCTTTACGACTGGCGAGAAGGTTTCTATGTAGTCCAACCCTGCTTGTTGTGTAAAGCCTCATGCCACCGGTCTGCTCTTGCAACGATGAAGGGAGCCATCCTAATTATATTTAAGCTTATGCACCCATTTGCTATCGATGGTGGTCTTGCCTGGCGGTAAGTAGGTAAGGTCCCATATTTGATTTTTTTCCAGAATAGGTAAGGTCCCATGTTTGATTTTTTTCTAGAATAGGTAAGGTCCCATATTTGATTTTTTTTCTAGAGCTTGTAATTCTTCCTGTATTACATTCTTCCATTTGATGTGTTTTATTGCTTCAGTGTAAGTGGAAGGGACTTTAGAAGTGTTAATAGCCATAGAGAAGGATTTTTGCTGAGGGGATAGGTGTTGGTAAGATAAGACAGACAAAACTATGTGTGGTGAGGTATAGGTCAAAGTAGGACAGTCATAATCCCTTAGATAAGAAGGCAGTTTTGAGTATCTAGTATAGCAACGTGGTTCAGTAGTGGGCAAAGGTAGGTTTGGTAGAGATTTATTTGAATCAGATGAGGTTTGTAAGTGGTCATAGCAAGGAGAGTTTCAAAAGGTAGGTAAGACTGGACTAGGGACAAAGGGGTTGGAAGAGGGTAGATGGAAGGGAAAAGTGTCTTCATAAAATAGCACATCTCTAGATAGGAAGAACTTTCTTGTCTCCAAGTCCAATAACTTGTACCCTTCGGTTCCTGTTGGAAAATAAAAAAAAAAAGGATTTTGTTGCTCTAGTGTCTAGTTTGCCTCTGTTTGCTTCCTTAGTTGAGGCAAAACAAAGGCAATCAAACACTTTAGGTGAGCAAGATTAGGATTAGTGCCAAACAGAATTGAATAAGATGATTTATATGACAAGAGTGGTGAGGGAATTCGATTAATAAGAAAAACTGCAATGTAGAACACACTCTGACTAAAATTTAGTAGGAAGATTTGCTTGCATTTTCAGAGCTCTTGCCACACACAAGATATGTTGGTGTTTCCTTTCTGCCCTCCCATTTTGTTGGGGGGTCTCTATACATGTGGTTTCATGTAGGATTCCATTTTTGGAGAAGAAATCAATCATTAAAAATTCAGCCCCTTAATCGCTTCTAATGCATTTTATCTTTTTTTGCAAACTATCTTTCCACATAGGCAAAAAAAATTCTAATTAAGTCCCTGATTTCATATTTGTGCTTCATTAAATATACCCAGGTCATACGGTTATGGTCATCTACTATGGTTAAGAAGAATTTGTGTCCATAAACAGATGCAGTATGGTAAGGTCCCCATATGTCAACATGAATGATATCAAAGCAAGCAAAAGCCATAGAAGTACTCAAACTGAAAGGTAAACGTTTTTGTTTTGAAAAAGGACATATATCGCATTGTGTAACATGCTGGAAAGGAATAGACTAATCTATAGAAGACAATAGTTTCAATCTATAGTTGGAAAATGTCCTAATCTATAATGCCAAATGTGAATTGATTAAAAGAAGGCTGTGTTGACTTGATGTGTGGGTCCTAGGTAATAGAGTCCATTAAGTTGCTTATTAAAACCAATCGTCTTTGAGGTTTTGTAATCCTGAATGTCACAAGAGTGATTGGTAAAGGTTAGTTTGGAAAGACAGGAATTTGTAAGCTAACTGATATAAATGAGATCAAGTGAGAAGATAGGAACATAGAGAGCATTAATCAAAACTAAACCCGAGATATGAATTGTTCCTATATGTGTAACAGGTACTTGTTGGCCATTGCGGAGTCTCGCGGTCAAATTATTGGCATCTTTATACTCAGAAAATAATTCTAAACTGTATATAATGTGATTCGTGGCACCTGAGTCTAAGATCTAAATGGATGAAGGTAAACGTGATTTGACAGGTGAGTATGTACCTTTATCATCTTTTGTGAGTGTATTTACTTATGGTACCAAAGCTGGACTGGTCATAGGAACTTTTCCATTGTGCAGTAATTCCTTAAATTGGTTGTACTCTTCCTGCGTCAGGCTGTGGTTACCACTCGGTTGTGTGCTTTCTTTCTGATCTTCTGAGGTATAGAGGGTGCTGTATAAAGAGTTGTCGAGGTGCATTTCGACTTGGTTGGCAATTCTAAATCTAGAACTGTAGGCATCTTTGGACTAGTAAGCAGTTGATTTATTGTTGTTGGTTGCAAAGTTAGGTTGAAATCTGTCTTTCCTGTAACACTTATCCTCTATATGCCCTAAGAGCCCACAGTAACTACATACAAGTTTCTTTATTGACTGAAATGTTTTTCTTGTATCTGTCTTGGTATAGAATGCTTCAGATTCATGGCTATTTGAATGAGTGTTAGTGTGGGAATAAGAGGAAATTAGTTGTCTCTTATATTGTGCTACCATAGAGAAAACTTTCTTAATGTCAGGTAATGGTTCCATCAACATAATCTGAGATCGTACTGTAGTATATGAGTCATTTAAGCCTTTTAGAAAATGTATAACACTGTCACATTCTCTTGGTATGACTTGATGATAGCCTGGACATCACATGTGCATTGAAGTTAACACCTACATCGAGGCAGTGGTCTTAGGTTGGAAAACTCAACCCAGAGCATTTTAAGGTTTATATAGTAGTCAGATACTGAGAGGTTTCCTTGCTTTATTGAATAAATTTCTTCTTGAAGGTCTAAAACATAGAAAGAGTCTGCTTAAGCGAATCTGTCTTATAGGTCCTTCCATACCTCAGCAGCAGAATCTAGCCAAATAACACTTTGGGCAATATAATCACTTACAGAATGCATTAACCATGATAGCACCATTGTATTGCATCGTTCCCAATAGGCATATACAGGGTCATTTATGTTTGGCATAATGATACTGCCATCAATAAATATCAATTTATTTTTTGATAACATTGTCATTCTCAACGACCTATACCATAAATGGTAATTGGGTCTGGTCAATGGAGAGAACACTAGGATGAGAGATGGATTTTCATTAAGATAAGATAATATAGGGAAGCTGGGTGGTCTTTTGGTCTAACATGGTTTTGATTTTGATTACCAGTGATATTGGCATAAGATGGCCCTCCTGACATATTGAAGATGAGGGAGACCAAAAGGCATAATGTGCACAGTGACCAAAAGAAGAAGTAAAAGAAGGCAAGAAGAATAAAAAGGGCTTTAAAGGCTCAAAAACTAAATGCAGCAGCCGAGATGGATAGTCATTCTGGCTGAATGTAGGTACACTCTGATACCATGAAAAAATAAACGGAGGTATAATTGGAATTTAACCTTTATATAGGCAAGCTTACAATCGAAAAAAGGAACATAGAAGCATTTAGAATATCAAGGCAATAATAAGGAGAATCACAAAGTAGTAGGCTAGAAGAGAAAAGTGGGTATTGCCCTGTTTAGTTGATGGTTAGCCCAGCTATAAAACCAAAAAAGCATAAATCCCTAACTGTTAGAAGTGTCTCCTTTATCTTCCTCATTTGAGAGTGTCATGACTCAGAGTGAGTCTCCATGGGAGGATGATGAAGCTCTTGGTGTGTGTGCTTTTAACAAAAAGCTGGTCAAGTGGATGCAACAGGTAACCCCACTTCTCATTTCTCTATTATGAGATTAAGCTTATTTTTGTTATTATTTCCCCCCAAGTTGTTTGTTCAACAGGTGCAAATTGACGTATGGTGCCATCTTTAGTATGCTTGTATTGTGTGGTAACAACATTTAATTAAACTTTTAATTCCTTATTGTGTAGGTACCATATCAGGTATCTTCTTTGGTTTTATTTAATTTAATTTTATTTATTTATTGATTTAATTTTATTTATCTACTCTTTTAGCATATCAGTTTTCATATCTACTCTTTTAACCTACATCACTTTTTCATTGTCACATTCGCATGTGGGTCTATCAAAAATAGCCTCTCTACTATGTAGGAATAAGTCTACGTACTATCAGACTTTCTCAGACCTCGCTTTGATGCAGGACTTGAACTGGGTGTGATGATGATGATGATGGTAATGATGATGATGATGATGATTATTATTATTATTATTATTATTAAAATAATATGTATAGTCGTTAAGAAAACAATTAGAATCATATATAGACAATTAGAAATAATATATAGGTCTTAATCTCTTTGCCCTTGAATATTTGCATGACAAGGAATCTCAAAATAATAAGTTATTAAAACAATTAGTGAAAAAATTAGTCCTTTTAAGACAAGAATATAACAAATTAAAAGAATTAGTACCACAACCAATATATCTTATTATAAAAATATCAATCACTAAGTGTCGATTTATGTTTATCCATATACATATAAATATAATCAATATGATCATAATTCATTGAAAATTCATATATATATATTTAAAAGTCTTAAAAATAATTAATATCTTTTATTAATCTTAATATATCAATTTAAAAAATATAAATAACTATTATTATAAAACACACATGTATGATATATTATGATGAATGAAACTATATATATATATTATAATTATCCACCAAGAATTACAAGACCATATTTTGATAATAAAATTTCAAGCACATGCCATATATATATAAATGATAAGATCTTTTTTAGAAGTTGAAAATAATATTGAAAAATAAGTCTCCAACAAGAATTAGAAGAACGTAGTTTGATAATAAAATCTCAACCACATGCCATTCACTGGTCCTATCTATTATTAGATAACTCATAGCTGTTAATGATATGAAAGTTATGACTATTCTCAACATATATGTACTTTAAAAAACTAAACGTTATTTTAAGTTTATAAAATATTTAAAATTTTATTATAATAATTAAATATCATATAAAAATGAACATCTATTTATAAAAAATAAAATTGAATTTAAATACTATTCTTATAATTATTTTAATATTAATGTACTATAAAAAGTTCAAGAAGGTCTTTTTACTTTAAAATACAATATTTTTAAGCTTTTCACATATTTGTCAAATTTTATATTATAATGGTTATAGTTGTCAATTTTTAAAGTAATTATTAGGTTTATTGCCTTTCATGTATAAATATTATTTTTATTTTTATAACTGAAGAAGTATAAAAAAAGTTTTAAAATAATTTTATTGTGAATATGAATTATTTTTCGTAATAAATATTGATTTTATTATTAAAAATTTATGAAAGATTAGGTAAATTAAATATGAGTTATAAGTTTAAATAAAACAAAAGCATATTAAATTAAAGCCCTTCACATTTTTACAATACATACTTGACTATCTCATTTTTTTACTTTTTATCATGTTCTCTCATAATAATCTTCCTGAAAATCACAAACGTGAATTAGGAGAAATTATTTTTATAATATATAATTAATAAAATAATAAAATTTGTAGTATAAAATTAAAATCTATATTTAGATAACATTCACTAATAACAATAATAACAACAACACCCAATAAAAGTCTTGTTGAGACGCAAAGTCTGGAAATGTCTAGTAGTATGCAGCCTTACTTCTAGCTAGTAGAGAGGTTGTTTATAAATGACCCACATGATTTAGATAACATTATACTTACTAATTAAATATAAATTTTATAATAATCCATACTGAACTATTAGAATAAAATAAAAATAAAACATATATTAAATAAAAATATCATACAATTATATTTGTAAAAATAGTAATTATAATTTTATATAATTTATTATATAATATATTTTAAATTATTAAAATAAGATAAAATTAGGCAAAACAACAAAATTTTAATTTTAGTAGATTATAATTTATAACCTCTATAATTCATTATAGTTTGAGATTGATACGAATAAGTTAACATAAAGATTTTTTTTTATACCGGTCCCTATATTATAATCACCAATAGTAATATAGAAATGTAAATGATTACAATGCAAACAAATTAAAGCTTTTTTTAATTGTAGCATCGACAACATTTCAAAAACATTATCAAGTTGTTTGAAACCTTCGAATTGAATTAATTAACTAATTGAATTTAATTACATTAATGAGATTGAATTGAATTCAATTTATACTGTTTGGAACAAACACAGTAATATTAGAATTAAATTCAATTACACTATTTAGAATGAGAATGGATATAGTGAAGAATGAAAATGAATATTATCATTATAATTATGATGGTTGATTAAGAGGAAGGAATGATTACCATTACTATTAACAAAGGTTGATTTGTAAAAAATATTAAGAAATAAAAATTAATTATATTTTAATTAATTAATTATATTTTAATTAATTATATTGTAATCAATCAATTACAATATATTGATTAATTAAAATATTGTAATTAATTGTAATTAATTAATTATATTTTAATTAATTAAAATTTTATTATATTTTAATTAATGAATGAATTATATTTTAATTAATTATATTGTAGTTAATTAATTATTAATAATATTTT
>JAOQMS010000180.1:6785348-6800431 GCA_027563885.1 Erythroxylum longipes | reverse complement strand
TTTAATTAATGAATGAATTATATTTTAATTAATTATATTGTAGTTAATTAATTATTAATAATATTTTAATTAATCGTTTTTGGAATCCAATCAAGTGAAGCACAAGAGAGTGAGAAGTGAAGTAGTCCAAAAAATGAAAGAGCAAAAGAGCAAGACGCTAACTTTGAATGACACAAAGTGATTCTTCATAAGATTCTTGATGAGAAATACAGGGCAAAGAATTAGACTCAATAAAAACTTACAATAAATAAATAAACTTTGATGAATATCTGATTATAAACTCGTAACAAACAACAGTCATTTGTTCAAAGGTGTCTTTCTCAAGCTTTAATATAATTGAATTCCGATATTTGGAAGAGTAAATTCAATTTATAAAGAAGATGAGTTTTAATTACATGCATGAATTGAACCCATCCTTTTTTCGTGTTTCCAAACACCTGAATTGAATTCAATTGCAAACACCCTATATATTTTCTTAAGCCGGGGATTGCTATAAAAGACCATTCATTTCATGGTAAAGGCAGGAGGCACATCTTTTGTTGCCATCAAAATTCAAAACAGTTTGCTGTATTTCATATCTGATATTGCTCCACTACCTTATCATAGTATGTTATATGATGCCAACTTTTCAGGGTAAAACTAAAACGACCAGCCTGATGACAAGCATCCTTGTTGCTTATTTTTTTCTGACAAGTTTGCATTTCACAGCTTATGCTCCTATCAATCAACCAAGAGAGTGCCGAGGTGGTGGCAGAAAAGGAGGAGATGAACTCATTATTATGGTTACAACGATTGCAGTTCATCTGTAAATCAGACAGGAAATGTCCCTGTCATCCTAATGTGGTCAAGGGTTGTCCTGAGACCGTATTTCAGCACTGCTCGGTTTCCTTGCCTGAACCCATCTCCATAAGCTGATGAAGTATCTGACTCAATCTGGTGCTTAAAAAACTCACCAAGTTTCTTCTCAAAGTCGGACCGTTTTCCCTTCTTCGACGATGTGGAAGAAGATGAAGAAGGAGATGATGATGATGATGAAGAGGAAGATGAGGATGATGAAGCAAAATCATTCCCAGGACTCGAGTATATCTCTGCCTCTAACCACATATGAGCCAGTACCTGGCAGATGCCTTCTTCAACCTCTGGACGCAAGTTTGGATAACCTGTTGAATACCAGTCATATATACTTAACAAACCGCAAAATATCTGCAATATTGAGAAGGTCAAAAATGGCATAGAATGAACAAGAACCTTTGAGTCGAAGCCATGCGTGCATCATCTCATGAGCTAGGATTGACCCAATCAATAACCTGTGTGTGTAGAAGTTTATACACGAAGGAAAAGTTATGTGGAATAGGCTCTGATAAACAAATTGGACGAACTATAGTACCTTGGGAGGCCATACAAAATCAGAATTGCCGTTACTTCACATCTACGAACTAGCCTATAAGGCTCTGTCACCAAATCTATGATCCGGTAGCCTGCCCCAATCCTAGGCCTCCTTGATACCTGCAAAGTTGAGTGGTATAAGTACAGATTTCAGCTCAGTCAAACAGAGATTACCACGAAACTGAAGGGTGGTTAAAAGTATGGAGTCCTGAAATGAAAAATATACAGTGGTGATAGTTTGTTCTTCTGACAAACAGAGTCCTCTGGTTTCAGGTAAGTGGTGATGGCCCTGAAACGTAGAAGACAGAAAATAGAATCCAAGGTAAACCAAAGAGAAATTTAAGACAATAAAAAGGCAGATACTTCATTTCTCAGGAAAAGAAGGAGAAGGAGGAATGCACTATGAAAGTTTCATTGCACCAGCCTTACATTCTTTTCTCCTTCCATGGCTTCATTCAATGCTTGTCTCTCAACCAAAAGTAAGGGAATTTCTTGCTCGATTTTCATATTTAAACCTTCATAAAATTCACGAATTTCAAAATAAAGGGGCTGGCACTCATGAGTATCCATTATTGCAGAGTCTAGGCATTCTAGGCATAGCTTGCGACCATCATCAAGTGATAGATATCTCATATCTCTGGGCTGCATAGATGGAATTTCTTCATAAGATAAGTGAACAAACCTACAAGGTGTACTTGTGGAGAACAGAAATGATGACACTGATGTTTGCCCTCTCTCACACTCTCTTTCCTCTTTTCTTGATTTTCAGACATATGTTCTTTTCACTAACCTCCATCCTCTCGCAACTACAGCAACGAGGAGTCCCATCGCGCTCATGTGAGGGGCAATACTTTTGCATCCAGAAAGGATGTGCCCTATATTCGATGAGACCACTTGGATTTGTTGGAATCTAAACAACAGAATGAAGATCAATTGTTCAACGTTTCTGTACAGTTAAGGTTGTGCATGTGTATGTACACAAGTGTGGTTCAGAAGTTGTGACATATGCTTCCAGTAACTCACTGGAGACATCCATGTACACGTCATTTTTCTCCTCTCAAAAGAGCATTTTCAATTGGATTTCATTGCTCTTGAAATCAAGTACTTTAACAACATCAACTAAGTCAAGCATATCTGATAACTTAGGTGAAAGGACCAGCTGTTTTTTACTCTTAACTAATTTATCAATCGAAACTACAAAGGTTTGTAAACAATTACGTTGCTTTCTACCAAAAAAGCATTTGATACAGTTGCATATGTTAGCTCAGTGACATTATGCTTTTTTTCCTACAGTTCAGCTTACAGCTGAAGTCCAATCAACGAGGACCTAGTAGAGAGAGCTTAATGCAATTATCATGCGGTGCAATCCAACGGAAATGGAATGGTTGATATTGGCCTATCATGAAAATACTTACAAAGTTACTGCAGACGTCACATCTTGGGTGGTGCTGCTCCCTATAGCAGGATTTGTGGTAAGGACGATTTCCAGACATAGAGAACTATCACACACCAAAAAAAAAAGGGATAGGAAAAAGGAAACCTTAGTCAATATTGTATATTAACGTACCTTGATACTGCTAAAAATGAGAAAAAAGCGATAAATTACTCAAGAACACTGTAATTAGATCCCCAAATCAAATATTCAGTTAAGTCGCATAAATTCGAACCTCGTAATCAGTTATTGGATGATTGCAAGCATGGCAGCGAAAGCATTCGGGATGCCAAACAGCACCCATGCAGCTTAAGAAACGCCCATGGCCTATCTCAGTGTTGCAACCAGCACAGATCCTAGAGGTAATACATTTTCAAAAACCAGGTCAGGGTTCATATAGAATCTGCAATATGCAAAAATAGCAAAAGTTGTTATGCAAGATAAATTATACATCCGAAAGAATTCTTTTAAGCAACTGTCATTTTTCGATCACTGAAATTGCAGAAGGATGCATCTGGTAATCAGGTAACTTTGATCTCAAGCTCTCTTTCTTGTGAGTTCTACATAACATTTTCATACATGTTGGTCCTCCTTAAAGGATTTGTAAAATCTTTTGCCAACTAATGAAAAGCTAAGCAAACCGTTTCGTGCAACTGTTTTGGCACTCAAACCTTGGTAGCACGAAACCAGTCTATTCCTAGGATATGATGCTTAGACTTGCTATTGATATCCTACAAATCTAATCAGTTCCTCTTACATGAGTAAGCCAATTAAATCTTTCAAACAGTTTCTGAACTGACAGCATCCTGCTGCCTAATCAATTCTTCATCCAGCCAAAATGTTCATGCCATGGCAGTCTAATATCACTCCATTTATGAAAAAAGAGTTCATTCCAAAGGAAAATCATGTATTGCAGCTTCTGGCTTCCTCTGAGTGCCCATTTAAGATGTTTCAATGATGGTATTTCCTTAAAGATGCCTCTTATGTCTGATATAAATAGCAAACGTAATCTCAGTTCTTGTAGCACAATTCAGTAACAGGTTGTTAAACAAATAGTTAGCCATATGAAGTATTTGAATCTAGAGAACAGCAACTCAATGCAGCTATGCTTAACTTACAACAGCAAAATAGATTGTTCATGCAGTGACTGTACCCGTTACTAGATGGATAGAAGAATGGATATGATGGAAATAAATTTCTACTGTCATATCGGGGAGGAGATTCGACGTTCAAGCTTTCTTGAAGAGCTTTGGCAAGTTGTTCATCTTCCTCCAGTTGAGCCTTTACACGATTTTCATCTTCTTCTGCGTGATGGGGCCTTTCATCTTCTTCTGCCTGGTGGGATTCATCATCTACCGAGTGGAGGGATTCACTATCCTCCTCTGGTCAAGTTGAATTACTTATTTAACCACTAATTAACAACTAACTAGCATGGCGATATGAAAAAAGAACAATGCTGGAAATCTAGCCATCAAGAGTTAAATCCCATCAGAAGGACATAAACCGAGTTTTACAAGAAAATAAAAGATTTCCAGCAAAATGATCAAGCATTTTTACGCATGGGAGCAAGTGAAGACCTTCCATTTTCACTGCCAATTTATCTTAAGTTAGTTGGTCAAGATGATTTCATAAAGTTGCACTGCAGAATCTTATAGCGAAACCATAACTAGTACCATGAAGATCAATGATGAAGAACCATTTCAGAGGTAAAACAAACCTCCAATAGGTCATAGAAGGCAAATGTTAACAGTTCTAACCAACCAATTCTTTAAAGGAACTACGAATAAATTAGAATAAATAAGGATCAGTGCTTACAGCTCTAGAGCTTACCAATCACCTTTTTGCCTTTTTGATCTTCTTCTGACAGGGAAATTGCCATAGCACACTCAATCTCTTCTTTGTCAAAGTCTGATGAATTATCCTACATCAAATGTGAAGTTAACTAGCAAAAATTAACAGAAACATGCGAGGACACAAGTCCTGCAGAAGTTACCCCATTATCAAGTTCACCCAGCCAGGATAGGCAAGCCTGATAAATAAGCCAATGAAAATCAAAAATACAAAGAAAAAGGATAGATCAAGATTACCAGTGATCGGCGAGGCTCATCCCAATACCCATAGTCTTGATACTTTCCCTGATACTGGCCTTTATAGGTAGAACCTTTGAAAATCTTGTTCAACCAACCCATGATGTGAAATTTTCCTCAATAGTGGACTGGTGAAATTAGGTCTGTCAGGAAAAGTTATGAATCCCACGTTGATCTACAATGACAAATAACAATTAGGAAAAGAAAATCTGAACTTTCATTGCCAGTTAAAAGAAACAAATTAAAGGACTTTCTCCCGAGAAACTTTCTACTCATGAAATTGGGTATAGAACCAATAGGCAATCCTTGGTTACATTTCGAATCCGATATTACATGCTTGCTCTAGTTTTTGTTGTTTTTGAAATAAATCTGTTTCTAACACATCAAAGGCCGCAGTAGAAGTGCATCCAAGTGTTGGTAGTGTTGATATTTTTGCATCAAAAGGCAAAGAACACTAACAAAACTGCATGACTCACATAAGCAATTAGTGTATGTTCATAAGAAAAGCAAAAATTCCTACAATAGATTGGAGGGGGGATTGGTATATCAAAAGATAATCCGTAGAACAAACTGGTTATGCCAATACGTTTCAGATTAACGGGTCTCTGATAAATTCAGAATAAACCAATCTAGAGACCACCATTGATTACTATACCTCACACAAAAGTTTTCTGATGAGAAAAATTCAGGTTGAAAACAAATTGAATCCTGATGAAACAGTTGTCTTTGAACTTCACCAACATCAGAAATACTATATCGTAAAACAGAACATCACCTGCAATAGTACTTGAAGAATCTGCAGTATAATCCAGGATCAAATTTATCACCCGATTCCCAGGTGGATGGCCACCATAGATGAATGACGTCAGAATAGCATATTTACCATCATAAACAAACTGCAAAAAACCCTGCAAAATATTCCACCTTTATCGCCAAACAAAATTAGATTAAAGAAAAGTTATTTTTCCTTCCATGAAAAAGATAAGATACAAAAAGAGACAACAGAAAAGCTAAAGAAAGGACTTGAATCCTACGCAACTCACCAGACTAAAAGGGGATAAAATGCTAACAGTACTAAGCTTTTATGGATTTGATCATCTATATGAAAGACCTTCCTTTAAGATGGTAAAGACTCCAACTTTAGACGGAGAGGGAGTGAGAGGAATCAAGAGGCTCTCTTGGGTCAGGGTGGGTGTAGCTTGTTGAATTCTAACACTTTCTCCTTTTGCAAGTGGGTCCTATGGTGATTTTCCACCACAGCCTGCTAAATGTCAAAAAATCCATTAATCTTTCTTGTTGAAAAAGTGACTTCAGAGTGTGTGTCTGTGTTTGTTCTGCTTCAACTCGGCTTCGGATACACTTGGGATTGGAAGTGCAAGTGTAAGATCTTCCTGTCAGTGTTAAAGTCAAGGCAATCTTCGTACCTTCTACTCGCGAAAAGCCACAAGCTTTCCAAAATTATCAGGTCCTGATGTCTCTTTTTTATTCTTTGTAACAAGGACAACAATAATTGATGTCAAGTATGAGGAATTAATTTAGTTATTTTTACCGACATCATTAAGCAAGTTTATTTATGTGTAACTAATTCTTACAGCCGTCCCTTGTGTCTGTTACCTTGTCATTTTTGGCAATTTGGCTCTTTGCAAAAGTGAGGCATCAATTATTATCAGTAAAATTGACAGCCTACCAAACATCACCACTTACAAATTACAACGTCTTAGAAGTTTGTTTCTTAATTTACTTCAGACAACCATCAAGCAGAGCAACAAAATGCGCTTTATTATAAAGTAGTGCGGGGTGCATTTGGATGCTAAAATCTACGGAACAGATCATCTATTTCTATTTCTCTATTCCTATTCTATTTTATGAATATCTATTTATTTAATAGATGAGACTCGTAATAAATAAATAAATACTCATAAAACAGGAAAAGAAAAGTATTTATGCTTTGTGGCTGCCGAATTGTTTCTCTGTATGACCAATCAGTAATCTTTTCTTATTTCTCTAATTTATTTCAGCTCAATCTATTGATTAAATCAGAAAGGGGCCCATTAACTTTCATTCTTCTTTATTTTAATAAAGAAATTAAAGTTATGTGAGCATTATAATTAAGATTGCCTATCTTATCTCTCCATATTATAGATTATTTGTTATTCTTCAATATTCCAAATTTTAATTTTAAATAAAGGTGCATTTAGAATCAAAGTCACCAGCATTGTTTTCTTCTTTATTGCCTAGTTGGAATTTCATCATCCTCCTTTTCATAAATTCAACAGTATCACTGAAGGAGTCATAGTTTCAAGTAAATAATAAGTTCTGACATTACTTTGCACTGGGTGTTCAAGATTCAGCATGTGGGACTGTGCAACAACCCTGATGAGAAGAGAAGGATCCTGATTTTCCATCCCGAAAGGCATGGTGGCCTACCAAATCATAGAATGGTCTACCACTTTCGTTCCCAAATCCCAACCCAAATAAGTTAAAAAGCTCTCAACTCAACTTGTGGCATGTTCCCTATCATCCACCGTGAGTGCACAGTGAAGCAACCAACATTGTGGACTAGCTTGCAGTTGAACTGTTCTGCTTCCCCAATTTTCTGGTGTGACTGTCATTAAAAGAAGAAATCAAGAAAGTAGATTTCTTCAAAGGGAAAATGGGTGATCCTGTGGTTACTGGTAAGTGATTATGGCATCAGCTCTATAATTAGCTCTCTCTTTATCAGCGATTAGTCTCACAGTATCTCTTTATTTAAAGATATTTAATAAAATTTATATATAAAATAACTTATAAAAGTATAACTTAAAAAAAGGAATTTATAAGAATACGGGTATTATATTTTAGTATTTCTTTGAATATTCTCGTAAAAATTTAGAATTTAGATATTTAATTCTACAAAAATTAAGTTTATAATTTTAATAAAAAACATGGAACATAAATAGTAATAATAATAATAATAATAACTACTAATATTATTTTCTTTCTTCGTATTAATCAAGTTGATGTTTGATAAAGGGAAAATAATAATAAAAGATGACAGTTTGAGTAATTTGTAATAACTTTTAGACATAATCATCTTTTTGTCCTTTAATTTCTCAACCGCTGGATCAAAACGCTCTTCATAGGAGAATTTTCAAAAATAACCGATTAAGTTCAATCTGCTAACTCTATCAACTAATTACAGCTGATTACCGAACATGATTATTAACGGTTTCATGTATCAGACCACCATATATCTTTGAATCTATATATATATAAAAAAGCTAATCAGTCATTTACCAAACAAAGCCTATGTATTAGTCAAAATCTACAAAGAAAAATGTAAGCATATGTTCTCTTTTTTAAATTTTCTAAAATCTCTCCCTATCTCAGGTTTTCAGAATATTAGTCTTAATAAAAAATATATGATCCATTATTATTGTTGAAATTTGAACATTAAAAATTCAGAATTTTCCCTAATTAAAAATTTTCTGTTTATTAATATGTCGTTGACAAATAAAGAGATTGTTATAACCAATAATATTTCACATATAAGATTTTACTTAAAACAAAATTGTATTATAAGTGCAGCCTTAAATACGCTATGCCTTTGACCAATGTACATGGTATTATTTGGGTTAATGGATTTTGTTTACACAATTTTATTAGAATATGTATACTTGTCATCTGACAAGAACATAAAGCCACTACTTTTCTGATAATCCAAATAACTTCCTTACACCTAACACCAGAAGACACATGACCCCTCTTGTCTCCCACGCTTCAAGTTGTTTTTATCCATTTGTCTAAGTTGGGTCCAGGGATGACTTAAACGCTGTTAAAATAGTGACCTATACAACAAGTGTGAACTCAATGTCGAAATAGCAAGAAACTCACAAAAATATTCATAAAAGGAGCACCGTGAAACCAAACCTATAAAGTCTGACAAAAGAATCATCAGAAGATGCTAAAATAAACCCATGGTTGTTGAAATATGACGCTTGTAGATTTGTTCTGATACAGAAAAGCCTGCCAGTATTTGCTAGAAGTGGATGATGTTGTCATCTTTGATCGTGGGCCCTGGAATTTTTCAGCGCAGTATTGGATTATCCCATTAGAGAAGAGCCGTGTAAGAACATTTTATTGTAATGGATGTAGTGTACAAAATTTGGCAGTCAGCTAATTTGAAGCGTTTAACAAAGTCCATGAATGTCAACTTCGTTGCCACTCTGTCAGGTCATGATGAGTTCGGTGTTTTGCATCTGACGTTGGATACATAGGAGTCGGATTTACGAGTGTGGCAGAAATAAAAGATTCCCTTCTAGTTAATAACGGTAAAAAGAAACAAAGCCATAGTAAATATATGGTTTGCCCAAAATTTTCTTTCCAAGAGGTTTCTGTTTATATTGCATGTGTTTTTAGTTCCTAATTCGGGTTGAAGGTCTTCATCAGATGTATGACATTAACTGCAAGTTGCCAGGTGCCGACACCCCACTTTCCTTTAAAATGACATTACAACAAGAATTTAGTATGGCTTTATCATGGGATATGTAACATGTCCTCAACGAGGCCCACATCAAGTGTCAGTGTGCTATTTAGGATCCAAATCCAATGCCTATTCCATTTTGACTTCTATTTTTGAACGAAATTTGAGTAGAAAAACTTGAAGGCTTTACTTTGCCAGGCTTTGGAACGGCTGGTACAACCTGAAGCCCCTTTGGGCTTCAGAAATTGGAGTTGAAAAACTTGAAGGCTACTTTGCCAGGCTTTGAAACTGCTGGTACAACCTGAAGCCCCTTTGGGCTTCAGATATTGGAGTACAGCTCATAAGAATGAGTGTGTCTTTACTCTTTCACTATCTAAAATTTCTGACACCGACTCTTCTTAAAATGCTTTTCAATGTAGGTTCAACTCAATTTTATCACTAATGGTTGGTTAATTTTATACAAATGACAATTTATTTCAACGTTGAACTCTCGTATTCATCAATAACAATCTTTGAATCATTAATTGCTAAGAATATATTTGATTTACTATCTTTTTCATTTTAAAAAATAATGTAATTAAAATAGTGTGCCATAGGATAATTTATTAATTTATTTTCTTATTTCCAATGGATTAAATTTAATGGTTGAATGTTATTATGTTTATATTAATTTTAAAAATTTTATTTAACATAAAAATGACACCTAAATAATTTAAAAAATAGAAACACAACTAACACAGACAGGAATCTCCAATGGAGTAGTTTTGCCATCGATTCTAGTAATCCAAGCTCGCTGGTTACAGTTACATGCATTCAGCTAGGAGCTGGATCCCTATTGCTATAATATAGCTTGGAAGTTGACCAACCTGACGAGGCCAAAGCAATGAAGAAGCGTTGGAAAGGAAACGGAAAGTCCTGTCTTTGATATAAGACAAACCACATATGTGACTCCAAGTTGCTTACTAGGCTGGCGAAGTGTTGGTGATTGGAATAAGATCATCTCATCAACAGCTAAAGATGACAGAAGCGGCAGCTTTGACTGCATCAATATGGTAAAATCTTCTGAGTTGGAAGCAGCTGAGGTTGTACTGTTGGCCGTACATAGAGATGAGTAAAAGACAAGAATTCACTGTAATGAAGGGTATAAGGGCCCGTAGATTTGGGTTGACAAATTACGTACTTAGAGTTTTACATAAAAATAAAAAATAATAAAAAGACAACTAAAGCATTCGTAATTGGTGATTATTATGTATTCTTTGTTCAAAGTACTTAAAACTCAAGTGAAAATAAAAAAGAGATGAAAGTTATTGTTACAGCAGAGTGGCAGCCTAGAAACTAATATGAAAGTAGTATGTAAAAATTTATTATAAAAGAGACAATTTTCAAATACAAATTTTAAATTGGACATGATAATATTTACATTTATCACATGTTTCATTTTTTAATTTTAATTCAAAATAATGTAGTGAAATTCTTTTATGTTTCAAAATTTTAAAAAGTAAGATTCTTTACTAATTTAATTCCAGAAATTTAACTTTATTTTTATATTTTGACATACCTATTGATGAAAAAAGAAGAAAAAATATAAATTCCACAAATTACAAAAAAAGTAAACATATGAGAGTTATAATATACACAATTTTCTTTTTTATGAAAATGTTTCTGGGACTTGAACTTTTAATAGATTACAAAGAGCAACTTTACTTTAATTGCTCTTCGGCTCACCCTTAAATTCCAAAAATTACAAAAATTTTAAAATATTAAAATTGAAAACATTAGGAAAAAAATTAAATCATCTCTATCATGCAATTAAATCTTAAGACCTTCACAAATTAAAACGTTATTTTAAAACTATATTCTCATGACGATTAATGACTGGAACAAAATAAAGAAGACAAGCGTAATCGCGCAAGTGAGAGCTTTGCAAACTGCGAGGAATTTTGTTACATACAAAAAAATCCAATTTAACCTCCTCTCGTTAATCACGCTGTTCACCTCATTGTAGAGTAGAACATCACTAAGACTGAAACTTTGTCTCTTTTAAGTCCTAGTCGAACTGTAATTGTATTTCTCGCAATACGAACTAGGATTTGAATTGTACACGATTCCTACTAGGAGAAGGGTACACACCGTTTATTATAAATATTGAGAAGCCTCTCACAAGCTGAGACACATACCAAACAAACATTAAAATTGAAGTTCGATATAGTGGAATGAAAGGAAGATGCTGATGAACAGTATGAGCTCAGTAAGTTCAGAAAATTTCGAGGGTTTTGAAAAGAGAAGGTTTGAGAAACCTCAATGGTACGAATCAGATGCGAGATACCTCAGAAGACTTTGCTTGGAACGAGATAGACAACTGGTCAAGAGTGCGAGTATTCACGAGCCCTCACCTTTTTCATCACCTTACTATTACGTGAGATTTGAACACAATGAAGGTAGGAACACCAGCGGCTTGCTTCATTCAGACTCGATTAGTATCCGCTCAGAAATCTATGCCCTGAGCCGGCAAAGGTATGTGAGGAGCGCATACAAGTTTACGAGGGAAGAAGAGAAAAAGGGTAAGACTGTGTTGGGAAAATTTAAGAAGTGGATGAAACACAAAGGCAAAGCAGGGAAGAGATCAAAAGAGAAAGGCTTGGTTTTCAAGTCCAAGAGTGCTGGCAATCATACTAACTGTAACCATGTTGATCGTTACTTCAAGCGTTTTGCTTGTTTCGCCTTCCAAGTTGATGCCACTACGATCCTGGAACACCAAGAAAGTGATTTCCTACAGGAACATGAAGTTGATTGATCCTTTGTATTATCTACAGATTATACGTTTGTTAGATCATGTTCGATGGCTTAGAAATGATCATTCATTTCAGTTAGCGTATTTGGGTCTATGTTCTGACCAACTTTGAGATTGTACGCTAGTTTTTTTCTTCTTCAAGTTCGTAACTTGCTTTTCAAAATTGATAATTTGTATTACTAATAAGCCTTCAGGACTGTTTTCCCCAGTTACTATTACTATTAAATTTAATAAAAAACAATGAGTGAGTTTGGATTGAGCCGACACTTGGGTCTATTTGATCCCCTCATATCCTCTGACCCCTTTACTCTGTCCCTACCTTGTCCTTTTGTATCCTAACCATCCATTTATGTAGATCTGGCCCCTTTACTCTGTCCTTTCCCTGTCCCTTTGTATCTCAACCATTCATTTATGTGCCCACACTTGGGTCTATTTGATCCCCTCATATCCTCTGACCCCTTTACTCTGTCCTTACCTTGTCCTTTTGCATCCCAACCATCCATTTATGTAGATTTGGCCCCTTTGCTCTGTCCCTTCCCTGTCCCTTTGTATCTCAACCATCCATTTATATGCCTGGGTCTATTTGATCCCCTCATATCCTCTGACCCCTTTACTCTGTCCCTACCTTGTCCTTTTGCATCCCAACCATCCATTTATATAGATCTGGCCCCTTTACTCTATCCCTTCCCTGTCCCTTTGTATCTCAATCATCCATTTATGTGTTGAGATACAAAGGGACAGAGTAAAGGGGTCAGAAGATCATGTCCCCTATTTGATAACCAATAATAAAGATAACATTTAATTACTCTTCATTTTATAAATGTATTTATATGAAAAAAATATGTTATCTTAATTTTATATCAAGCTATTAATTAATTTATATTGCATCTTATAATGTAATAAAAGTACTTATTCAACATCATTTATACTGTGATTTGAAATTTGAAATTTTATATTTGAATAAATATAAAGTTATAAATACGATAAATTTTATTATGAATCTTGTTTTACTATATTTATTTTGCATGTATCCAAAAAAAATGAATAATGTCTTGATTTATGAATATATTAGTTAGAATACTTTATATTTTATCTCATTTGTTATAAAGATTTATTTTATAGAAACAGAAGACAAGAAGTTTTTCTTATAAAAAATGTCTTCTTCCTTGTAGAACCACTTGTTGACATTGCAATGTGTGCTACTATTTTTGTATATTATGGCGGTATACTTGTATGAGGTTATGGTATCTTTCGGATTTATTTTTGGTAAAATAAAGTGGTACTTTGGATACCAAGTGAAGTATATTTTTTTTTATAAGGAAATGGTATTCTTTTTGTAAAGTAATAGTATTTTTATGAATTTTTGATATTTTTTTATAGAGTGGTGTTTTTTTTATTGTGAAAGTTGTGGTATCTACATATTAAAGAGTGGTACTTTTTGTATTGAATGATGATATTTTCTTATAGAGTAATGGAATTTTTTTATATAAGGTAATAATATTGTTTGTTTAGAGTGAAGATGTATTCATATAGATGCTGATACTTCTTCCATACAGTGCTATTTTGATGTATAGTGTATAGTGGTCTTTTATGTATAGAATAATGATATTTTTTGTATGGGCCACATTGTCAACTTACACGAAACTAAATAATCTAAAACCTTAAAGTTTAGGGAACCAGAAACCTTAAATTCTCTTAATCACAAATGAGATTTGGGGATGCAACACACGTATTTATTGGGTGTTCCTCTTACATTTGCTTACACATTAACAGTGCCTTTGATGGTTAAGTTCACAAAATCCATTTATAAACTAGATCATAATCTAGTTTACATTTACTGGTTAATTTAAATATCTCTCAAATAAGTTGGTGGTATTAAGGGCCATAAACTTCTTAAGTTTTTCTATATCTGCACATTTTATACTTAGTATAAGTTACTGAATTTTAATATCAAAGGAAAAGGGAAAATGGATTCATTAAATTGTAAAATGTGCATATGGTGATGATGAAGAATGTGAAGGGGGAAATGAAATTGAGCAACATGGATTCTATAACTTTATTTAATTGTTTTAATTATGTATCTAATTTTTTTTCCGAAAGAATTATGTATCTAATTGTTAACTATAGTTTAATTTCATAGCATGTGTCTCTCTCCAAAAAGAAAATGTTCTAGGCAATTTTGATAATGTTCTAATCAAGATAATTCAAGATTCCCAATTATATTATCAAGAGAATTGACAAAATGTTTAGAGACTTTCTTTGGTCCGGATATAGAATGGAATTCAAAGTAAGAAAGGTTAAATGGGCAAATACGTCACTACAAGAGTTAAGACATTTACTGTCTGTTTGGTTATTGTCTCCAATATGCAGAAACGGAACGAGACGGAAATTTGGATATGGTATAGAACAGAAATTGGAGACAGTGAGTTGTTTGGTTTTGATGGACAGAACAGAAACAATTGCCTCCGTCTCGAGGACAGAAATGTATTTGGTTGCAGGGGACAAAACATAAAAACAGTGGCTATGACGAAATGTCCCTACAATATAATATGATTGGAAATATGTAATTTATTGATTATTTTATAAATGTATCAATATTTATTATAAGTGTATTTGAAATATTTTAATAACGATGAAATATTTACAATATAATTAATTATATTATTATTATTATTACTTAATTACATTACATTATATTTAATTAAAATATTATTAATTAAAAAATAACTAATTAAAAATAATTTTCATTAATTAAAATATTAACTAATTAAACTATTATTATTCATTAATTAAAATATTGTAATTAATTAATTAATTACAATATAATTATTAATTAAATAAAATATTATAATTAATTAATTAATTACAATATAGTGAATTAAATTATTATGATTATTTAATTACATGACATTATATTTAATTAAA
>JAOQMS010000180.1:6746200-6758492 GCA_027563885.1 Erythroxylum longipes | reverse complement strand
ATACACTTATAAGAGAATTTACCTCAAACAACCTCAAACACGATCGAAAAATGCGAGAGAAGGAGTCGGAAAACTCTAAACCGTAAGCAAAGAGGAGAAATGAAATAGCGAGGGGAGAGGAGGGGGGTCGGGCGCGACTTATAGCCGCACGATTACCGACGGAACACAACATTCCATCGGTAATTTAGGATTACAGAATTCGAGGCTGCCGATAGTTACCGACGGACAAGAACATTCCGTCGGTAAAAGCGCGGTATACGACGACATTTACCGACGGAAAATACCCTTCCGTTGCAAAAAGGGCGGCATTTATGTTGCATTGGAAACTCAAATACCAACGGATAACTTATTCCGTCGGAAAACTAGGTTTTGCTGCCGACATTTTCCGACGGCGAGATAATCTGCCGTCGGTATCGTCCGGCAAGATTACCGACGGACTATCGATACCGTCGATACAATTTGTTCGTAAAACATTTACCGACGGACAACAAGCGTGACGTCGGTACAAGTGCGGAAATTTTATTAGAGCAGAAACAAAAATACCAACGGAAAATCTGTTTCGTCGGAAAAATATACCGAAATTTACCGACGGTAAGATATTTTCCGCCGGTAAAATTTGTTCATAAAATATTTGTCGACAGTATACGTAATTTCCGTCGGTAACATTACCGACTGAAAAGCTTTTCCGTCGGTATATCGTCCCACTTAGCGACGGTATGTTATTCCGTCGGTAACTGAAATTGGGAAATACCGACGGTTTGTATACCGTCGGTAAATGGCGAAGCAATTAAATTGCGGGAACGATTCCCGCATTTTTTCCCGTCGCCGAGACATTTAGCGTCGCTATTTTCTGTCGGAGATTTTTGCGGGAAAGTTTTCCGACAGTATTGCCGACGGATATCGTGTCCGTCGGTAAAAACATTCTATTTGCCGACGGATTATTGACTTTCTGTCGGTAATTATCGACAGATATTGTTCCATCGGTAATATTCCGACGCTATTATGCAATTTTCTTGTAGTGATAGGTTCTGATACCATGTCAAATTTGGAATGAGTCTGTGGGCCTATATAAGGAGGAAAATTATACCACACATAAGTCCAAGTGAGGTTCTATCAAAAACCAATTGACAATAAGTTGAGTAGCCAAGTAGACTTATATGTTAGTCTTGGCAATAAGTTGAGCAGCCCAGTAGACTTATATGTTAGTCTTCTTTTTTCTTTTTTTCTAGAGAAAAAAATATAATTGCAGCAAAGGGGGATTTTATTATTCTACAATTGACACTTCGCATTCTCATAAGATTTCAAGCCTAAGAAAACTATATATATGTATATAGCTGTTGTTTTAAGACTAGGAAAAGTATATAGCTGTTGTACAAGATAAGAAAGGAAAGATTACTGCTTTATATTCACCAATACTGCAACTAAAATATTAAAAAGAGAGATCAGTTCTATCAATTAGCTGGAGTTTCCTTTATTTAATGAACTGCCATTTCCATGGCAATTTGTTGCCCCTTGGAAGTCCTTGTCACCGGCCATATCATCCTTATCACTTCATGATTTATCCTTATCACTCCACGGACTCACAATATTGGTGCTAAGATGAGGCTATAGGTTGTTAATATCTTTGATGTGGTATACTCACATATAGGTATTCTCAGCACTCCCGAATGACCCCTTCTTATGTGAATTATATTTAATCTATGGGACATATGAGTTTAATAAAAATAATAAGAAATAAACTTTTTTCACCGTGTTCTTTATGATTTCTTAATAAATGCTAAATATACTATATTTTCAATCCCATATTTATGCATTTTGCTTGTTTATTTCAGAGTTTCTTATTATTTTTAGTACTTAACTTAATTTCTATTGTGCTTTTAGATCTTATTTACTTTCATGGATAAAAAAGAGAAGAATTAGGGCAAAATTGGAATAGAAAACGAAAAAATAGAGCTATTTTGGAGGGAACTTTGGTGATGAAGGATAGGGTCGTATAAGTCTACATGATCGTATGGGTGACCATATAACTCTTTTGGATTGCTTTTCTTTACAATTTTTCAAGAGTTAAGCAAGATTGAAGGACACGATCATGCACACAGTTATGTGACTGACCATGTAAACTTCAGAAACATTAATTTTGTACTATAAAAGGCAATTATGAACAGAAAACAAGAGGAGTTCATAGGAGTTTTATAGAAGGCTTAAGTTACTTTTGGGAAAACATATATTTATAGCTTAGGACAATAGAAAGAACAAAAAAAAAGCAAAAAAAACACATTTGAAGTAGATCTACATCAATCTAAAGTAGATTTTATGAAGATCAAAAGGAATTTCATTATGTCTTTTTTAGTTTTCTAGTTTTCCTTTGGTTTTGATGTTATAACTTCTATGATTATGAATTAAAATTTTGTTAGTACCTAGTTTAGATGAACCCTGAGATAGATCTTGTAGTGATTTTGTTTTAGCTTAATTCATTTTTTAGTTTCGTTTAGATTCAATTATGTGTTCTTAATTATCCTTAAATTAATATTGCTACTATATTATTTCATGTATGATTTCATGCAATTGAGATTGAGAAATCTTTTTGTATAAATAGATATACTATAATTAAAAGAATTTGCATGCAAATATAGACTCTATATTTGGGTCAAATTAATAGTAAAATTCATGAATCGATTAATGTAATCTTAGAAGTTTAAACTAGAAAGAGATTTAAGTTAATCAATTGAAAGTTAGGTGTTAATAGTATTGAGAAAGATATTAGCATAGGGTAGAAATTTCCAAGGTCTAATAAACTATATATTAAATTGAATAGTGAAATCATAATTGCATGAGAAGTCTTAAGGAGATTCGAAATCTAGGTACGATTGTTTTTTTAGATTGTTAGGAGTTTAATCTTCATTCTAGTTGGTCAACTGTGCTGATTTATTTTTGTTTATTATTTTAAATTTTACATTTGGTTTATTTTCATCACCATAATTTGTCATATTAGATAATAAAAAGATATTTTAGTCCTCACGGGATCAACCTAGACTTGCCAGTGCTAACTATAGATAATGTCTAAAATGTAGGCCTCTACCACTCCAACTGCCATCACAATTTGAAACTCAAACTGACTTCTTATGTTATATAAAAATTCTTCAACACCTTCCATTTACAATAAAAATTAAAACTAATTAATAAATTAGAAATTACATATAAAATATTTAATACAAATTTAGCATACTTTTGTAAATTTATTAACCCCTTACTTGAATTCTTATCTACTAAAAGTTCATATACATTTACATATGTGCATGTGCATAAACATGATTTCATATGAGCATATAATGATGTACACAAAATTGAAAGAGATGAAACTGGTAACTTTCTCTTGAGGCTTAGGTTCATTATGAAAGTCGTGGTGCGAAAAAGAGCAATGAGGAAGAGATAGAACACCTTTTATCTTCTTCAAAATTTTCAATATAAAGTTACACAACATAACAAATTAAACTTAATTAAAAAAACGCAATACAAAGATGTAGAAGATAAAATAATATTTGAGAATTATATTAGAGATGAGACTAAGTGGTGGATTTGAAACTTCTACCACTTTGGTAATATCAATTCAAAATAATTATGAATTTGAAACTTCATCTAATTAGTGTAATATAAATAGATTTTATGCTAATCACTGACCATAATTTTCAATGTAATATTAAGGAGTTTGAACTTAATAATTAGTATCGAAATGAGATTACATATTCTTATCCCTTCAAAGTAATAAGAGGAAAAAAGGGTGCTGATTATGGAATCAATTCCTATACACTTAGAGCTTAATATTCTTAGTAAAAAGGAAATATATTCCATGCAAACTAACAGTCATATACTGATGTATACCTACAACCAAGTTTGTGACATAATTAAATAAAGGAATTCTTAGAATAATTACTTTATATTTTGATAAGTTTATCTAGAGTTTTTGTTGGACCCCAAACTTTTTCTTGCAAGTTAAAATTATTAAATGAGAATTTATTGGCGTTTAGATGTGAATAAATTTTATTTACATATGTTTGCATGTATGAAATGGAAATGTTAGAATTAAGTTAATGATTAAGTTGGCATTAAATTAAATATGGAAGGGTAAGCTTGGAAAGACAAAAAGTTGTATTAAAGTAACAAGAAAGAAATAAGAAAGATGAAGAGAGTTGTGTAGAAGTAAGAAAGAAAAAGAGATAAAGTCGTAGAAGGACCTAGAAGAGAAGGAGAAACCTAAACAAAAAAAGAAGAAGGAAAGAAAGAAAAAAGAGAAAGAAGAAGGAAAAGGTTCAGGTGAGTTTTTAGGTATCCTCTATTTTTTCTTATTGCTTTGGTAGAAGAAGAAACTAGTGAGAATGAGTTTTATATGTTGGAAATAAAGGGAGAAAGGAGGACTAAGAAATATATTCTTGATTTTCATAGAGTTTTAACTATATCTTATTTATTTTAGCTTAGATAAACCAATGGCAATTTAAGTCTTAGCTCAACCTTGATTATTAAAGCTTTATGGATTTTCTATTTGTATATAAGTTTGAATGAAAGTTTGGTTGTTTGAAGGAAATCAAGAAAATCCAAATACGTAAGATCAAGAAGAAAGGTAAACTTGATTTCAGATTTACTATTAATTAGGTGAGTAATATGTTTATAGTTATTGTGATGATGGGCTAAATTTGTGTTTGCGTATATGCTTAAATTGTTTGACTTTGAATTATTATAATTGTTGGAAAAAGCACTGTGATTTGTTATCTTGTTATAACTTGAAAGATTTTACTGCATTTTGTATAAATGAAAGGAAGAAAAAGCACAAGAAGCATGAAAGTATGAATATGTGATGAATTGAGTTGAGTATCAAAATTTGCTTGTGTGGCCAAGAGAGATACCATTTTGTTCGTCACGTGCACATTCACATAAAGCCTTCTTCCGGCTGCCTGCTTGTGGCATATGAACTCCTAAGAATCGACCTCATTTCATTCATGGTGTAAACTTCGATTTCTCTATTTCGTTTCATGAGACTCTCTCAAGCCATTATGTTTGAGCATTTCATGGTGATTTGTTTGTTAAGCACGACATACATTTGAGTGTTATGTTTTGATGGTTGAATATACATGATATGATTTATGTGATGGCATTTTTTTAACTATGTGTTCTGTGAGCTGGAATTCTGGATATTTTAAAATTTATATATATATCAATTTATCCTTGCAAAGCTTTGGCAAACTCCAAGAAGTCTATCTTTTGTAACTAAGTTAGTTCAACTTTATTTTTGGTAGCCTTATAAGCATATCAAGCATGAGCATTCATATATGTTTTGTATTATGCTACTAATGTGGCTTATGATATGTAATTAAAGTTATGTATAAACTCTGCATTATTTGAGAATTGAAACTTTTTTTGTTTGGGAAATGGAAGAAGAGTTGAATGGTTTTTCTTTTAAACATGTTCAAATTCTCTTCTTTGTTAAGTTGTTAATTTCAACTAGGAATAAAATTGTATGTTATCTGATGGATTTCTCTTAAGTAGATTGTTATGTTAGGAGTTTTGTGAGTATGTAAAGTATTTGTTGGATTAGGGTCTTTTGGTTTTGTGAAAATGTATAATAGACCGTATAGAAAAAGGGGGATAGAAATTATGTTCTGAATTCCACAAATAAACTGTATTGAACTAGTAGAATTAGATAAAGTTGTCTTCATAAAAGTTGTAGCTTATTCTTTTAGCTTTCTAATGGTATATAGTTTGTAATTGTTTGATATCAGAATTGAGAGATATGATTGTTATAAATTGGTGTGTATTTCAGGAATGCACGATCGTGCACTAGCTCTTGAATTTTAAGAGTGCACGATTATGCACTGGCCCTTTAAAGATGAAAGGGCATGATCGTGCACTAACATGATCGTGCACTGCCCCTTTTAAATAACAGAAGTGCACGATCGTGCTTGCCATGACCGAACCACGGTCGTGACTTAAGAAGTCACTATCGTGTCTTCTTTCACTCACAGTCGTGACTTCTCTTAATCACAATCGTGACTTTAATTTTTTTTATTAGTCACGGTCGTGACTTTTATTTCTCAGGTGAAATTTTCCTAGTCATAATCTGTGACTTTTTGACTTCTTTTGCTATTTTATTTTCTTTTTAATTTCTTTTCTCACTTGATCTTCACCCAATCCTCTCATAATGAGGCTAGGAATTAAGTACTGAGACCCGGGCCCAACAATTTTAATATTAAAAATAAAATTCTTGGAATAGTTACTATACAATTAAAATTATAATAATACCATAATTATAAGATTTTTTACAATTATGTATTATTCCTAAATTATTTTTAGTTATAGTTTCATCAAGACTAGATATTGATGAAATAGTCAAACTAATATAAATTATGTTTCTTTTTTATAAAAAAGTAATTAATCTCATAAATTAAAGTATAGAAGTTATAGTTTCATCAAGATTGGAAATTGATGAAATAGTAAAACTAAGATAAATTATGTTTCTTTTTTATAAAAAAGCAATTAATCTCATAAATTAAAGTATAGAAGTACTTAAAAAAATGTGCAGGTGTTTATTAGAGAATAATTTTACTGAACTATCCCTATTATGAGGATCCC
This sequence comes from Erythroxylum longipes, assembly GCA_027563885.1. Taxonomy (NCBI): domain Eukaryota; kingdom Viridiplantae; phylum Streptophyta; class Magnoliopsida; order Malpighiales; family Erythroxylaceae; genus Erythroxylum; species Erythroxylum longipes. The sequence goes on along the minus strand of JAOQMS010000180.1, from coordinate 6,751,871 downwards.
AAATGGAATGTTACTTATGTGTCTATAGATTTTATTATTATGATGGCTGTATAATTAATCCTTAGACTTGAGATTATCAAAGTATCTCGTACGAGAATTACTATATTTTGATGTTACTTATGACTTATTATATTTAGGATAGCTCAGTTGATAGTACTTAGATATAGTGTAAATCATATGGAGATAGTTAAGAGAGTCAATAAATGATTTATTACTCTATAATAATTAGAGAGAATGTTATGTTATTATTGATTAGTAGTGATTTAAGGAATTATTTTGCCAAAGTGAATTGAAATTTGAAAAGGTGTTTTAAAATATCAAGTCTATATCAATTACTAATTACCAAGGATGAACATGATTGGATTTAAAAAAGTAGACACTATGCTCATACTTTATATCCAATTAGAATATTAGATGACAAAAGAATAAAATTGTACATCATAACTTTGCGTGGATAGGTTGAGTTAAACCACTTTGACATTTCTAATATTTTCATAATTATAACATGTTGCAAGACGTTAGTCTTAATTTATGATTATAAATTATTTAATTAAATAATTAAATATAAATTAAAAATAGTTTTATGAATTAAAATTATGATTTATAATTATTGTCAACATATTAAAAACCTAATAGGTCATACATAAAAAAGCAGTTAAAAAGAGAAAAAATTAATTTAAATTAAGTTCGACTTAATTGTGAAGTTTGAGAAATATCATGAATCAAAAACTTAATTATAATTAGCAAGTTTAATTTGAATAAAAAAGAAACTCTAGTATCTTTTTTTTATAAATAGGAAAAGGCACAAGGGAGCTAACACTTCTACCTCTTCCTATCAAGTATTGAGGGGGCGCATAGTTCAAATTAAGTAATGGTAACAAGAATGAGAATGGATATAGGGAGAAATGAGAATGAATATAATCATTATAATTATAATAATTGGTTAGAACGAAAGAATGATTATCATTATTATTGATAGTGGTTGGTTTGTTGAAAATATTGAAAAATAAAAGTTTGTTAAAATTTTATTTTACGTCAAATTTTAATATATTTAATTAGTTATATTTAATTGCTAAAAAAGAGAAAATATAATTAATTATATTTTAATTAATTAATTATATTTTAATATCATTTTAATTAATTATATTGTAATTAATTATATTTTAATATCATTTTAATTAATTATATTTTAATTAATTAATTATATTGTAATATTATTTTAATTAATTACATTGCAATTAATTAATTATATTGTAATATTATTTTAGTTAATTATATTGTAATTAATTAATTATATTTTAATTAATTAATTAATTAATTATATTTTAATTAATTATATTTAATTACTAAAAAGATTTTTTTAAAAAAAGATGATGAAAGGAGTGTCATAGGCGTCACAGTCCCTCCCGTTACTCAAAAATGATTTTCATTCCTCTCATGCTTGAGGAGTATCGAGCAATCCCCTAAAGTTCGATATCAAAACACTGTCCTTATAATGATAATATATAACCAACCACCTCTTTTTCATTCTATACCCATTAAACTCTTCCCAAACCCACCAACCAAGCACCCCATGAGTTTTTTTTCTCTATTCTGTATATATCATTAAATGTTGGATTTGAGGACTACTTGTGGTTGATAGTTCGAAAAAAGTTATATTAGGACCCGAATCAAGTATGTTTCAACCATTTTATTTATAATTCATATTTTTAAATTATTCAATTAAAGAGATTCAATCGAAAAATCGTAAATTTTTTTTTCCTGCTACACTTAGTTATTGGATCACGATTATTTTCCTAACCTTATACAAAGCAAGTAGAGTTATGTTGACCATCAACTATATACATTTATTAGTAATAATGGTAAAGAAATTGATTATAACAAATATAGATGTAATGACCTACATAGTTTTCCATGCACGGGTATATTACTCTATATTTTTTGATATTATTCAACATTCAAATAACAATTACTAAAGTGAAGATATATAATACCATTATAATTAAAAAAACATAAATTGGCTCGTAAAAGGAAGGAAGAGGGCCATGCAAAAGTATTGAAAAGAGAAAACAAAGTAAGAAGCATTCATGAAAGGAGGAAAGGAATAATTTGATTGACATCAAAGGGAATAAAAGGAAGCCCATCTGAGAAGGAATCATCTCATTTTATTTCCAAAACATGCAGCTAGTCATGTATTCATATACTTATATATATTGCCTTTTTCATCATCGAAGAAGATAGCCACACAAAGTCTCGTAATGTATCGCAAAAGTGACAAGGAGAGTGAGTGTGTTGTTTTGAGAGATTAAGTCCCAATGGTAATAATGTTATGGACTGTTGGAACTGAAGCATGCAGTTGTTTTGTTGGGGTAGTCTTTTGCTTTATTTCCTTTTCGAACTCTCCATTCCATTTTTCTAAAAGTGACAGTTGACACTTCCTTATGCAACAATTTGGCCCCCTATTATTATAGTATGCGCCTTTTCTTCTTTACTTTTCTTTCTGTACACCTCTCTTTTCCTTTCCTATCTCTGATCTCTTTCATTTCTTAATACAAATCAAATTATATCATTATGGTATATTATGTTATAACAAAGATATAAAAATATTTTGATAAAACTGCAAAGAAAAAGTTGATCAAGGGTTATTATAATTACGTAGAACGAGTTCAATTTTGACTTTTGCAATTGAAAAACATAAAGCTCTTTACCAGGATTTATATTATGGTAGAGCTAGCTTTTAGCCTCATCTTTTATCGAGTCATTGGCTCCAAGAATGGTGAATTGAGCCTTTAGAAATTATTTTCACTCAAATGAAGATTAATGAGACAGAAAACTTCTCTTTCTCTTGAGGTTCAAGTAGAATAACTTTATTTTCCTTTTCATAACAAAAGTACAGGATACTTAACAGAGACAAAGAAGGTGACCGAAGATAAGTCGATGAGAAGTAAACAATATGTAAGAGACATGATTAGGAAGCAGTATTAATTTCATACACATGCTCGATCCAATATCGGTAATGGTATAGATCTGACCTTTCTTCTAAATGTTTTTTATTTAAATTAAGTAACTGCCATTCCAAATGACGATAAAGTATAGTCTAATAAGCCTTCAATTTTAAATAAAAATAAAGTGATTAAAAAATTTTATTACATAAAAATAGTATGTTATTTTTTAATGAATTTTCTTAAGTTAAATATGTTTATTTTACCTTGAATTTATAAAGCAACATTAATTAGTTAACGTACATGCAAAGTGGGACTCATACTATGTAACTACAGAAAAGAAATTATATTATGTAATGAAGATAAAAAAGGCATCAATTTCAGAGAAATTTTGTTTTCTTTCTCGCTTATGATGATTGTTAGTGGCGGCCTATTGATGCAAAGAAGTTGCTATAACTAAAAAGAGCTAAAGAACTGGTATTGGCTATGAATTAAGTTGTAGAACAACTTCGTGGACCAAAATTTCATCGTCTAATAATAGTCAATTGACATAGATAGAAGAATATTGATACTGACTAAAAAGTTACCATTAACAATGTCCTATTCCAACATGAAACGTGCCTTATTATGGTTGCTGTAAGAAATGAGAGACAAGAGGGGATATTAGAGAATAAAATTGTAGTGGGTCACTCCTATTTTATAGATGTTAATTTCAAGAAAACCACAAAATCTAAAATTTGGAAGTATTAGCTAACTTTATGGATCAAAAGGAATAAATATTGGGCATATTTGAGATAGAAACCAATGAGTTGAATTGTGGAGTACACGACCTTGTTTGGGAGACAAATGCCCTGTTCAATGATGAACACAGTTGTGTTCATGACCTTGTAAACTTCTATAGTCGTGTCAAAGTTGAAAATTGATGCTTCGGGATCAAATATTTCGTTCGTAAAATTGCCGATGGTTAAACATTTTTCAACGCTAAATTTACCGATGGTAAGTTCTTTAACCGTAGGTAAATTTAGCTACGGAATGTTTACAACCGCCGATAAATTTACCGACGGTAACACGTTTTCCGTCCGTAAATATGTTGAACAATTACCGACGGAATTTAACATCCGTTGGTATATTTTATGAATTACCGATGGAATATAGCCTTTACAGTCAATAAGTTATTTAGAAAGTTACCGACGGACGTTTATTTCTGTCGGAAAATTTATTGCTTAAAATTTTTTAAATATATATTGTCACTATATTTAAATTATAGTGGATGCATAATTTTAATAATTAAATATTTATAATATACATTAAATTTGGTTAAATAGAAATTTTGATTAATGATTAAAAATTAAAATATCTTAATTGATAACAAAAACTTACATTGTAAATAATAAGTATCTGTAATACAAACTAAATGACCAAAACTACACTACTGATCAGGAGATGGTGGATCGTTTAGTTGGTGCGGTGACGTGCTACCTTTACCCTTCAATTCATCTATCTCCTGACGGAGCTGAGCGCACAACAGCATTGACTGTTATTGCGCTGCCATCGACTGTTGCAACTATTCCAACGTCTGTTGCAACTGAGTCGATAATGTCTGCATTGTGCTCTCAAGCGCTTCCACTTTATTGTTGTTGGACCGCCTAGCAAATGCTTCTGTACTAGACGTGGAGGATTGCGAATAACAAGTATTTGCAAATGATCCTAAGCTGAATATCCTCCCACGATGATCCCTACCACCTACTGCTTCAAGGTAAGTGTCAGCCTCATCAACATTTTCTGATTGCTGAGACCGTCATTCAATGGTTTGCTGTATTTGGTCTTATCAGAAAGCAATGTTTATATATTAGTAAGTGATAATTATTAAGCGTTATTAATATTAAATCATAAATTTCACATACATTGACTTCTCTAAAATGATTGCTAATGAATGTCACCTCATCATGCTTCTTAGTGTGAGTGTGCAGAAATAGTTGGCGGGGTGTAGGTGCCACTCTCATAGACTTTTCCTGCATAGGAATAAAATGTTAATTGTAAGTTAATTAGATTTTATAAAAATTTCGGCAGAGTTTCCCCCATTTTTATGAAATCAACCCCCTATTGAACAAAGAACAAACTAAAACTACTGTCATATATGACACCAGTATAACATTATCATTGTCAACAAGAAACATATATATTTACTCCAAAATTCACACATAAAATTTAATAGAAATATAAAGTGAATTAGAAGTTATAAAAATGTTGGTAGGGAATTCAATTAAAATACAGCAAAGCAAAGATATGAGAATATAATTGTTAATTGTAGATACTTACAAGTCTCTATGCATGCTCTTGGTGGCTAATAGATCCTCCTGTATGTACAGGAAGACTCTCTCCCTCGGGTCCTCCACGTCTGTTGGCCGAATTACGCTGTGAAATCGACATCGCCTTAGGTGATGTCCAATATTGCAGCCAACGACTCCATATTTCTTCAAAAATGTAAGGCGGTCGTACAGCCGCTCTGCGTATTCTACCAACAAAGTCGCGATAACGTGTAAGCGCTCTCGACTCCCATACTTTATATATGATCTCGTCCAATTGAGAATCCAAAAAAAATTCTTTTTGTAATAAAAAGAAAAATATTTGGTAAATACTTTTGATGTAATGATAGTTATCAAATTAATGTATAAAAATTTATATTAAAAAAGGAAATAATAATTTCTATCATACCTCAAACTCATGAT
>JAOQMS010000180.1:6723152-6740266 GCA_027563885.1 Erythroxylum longipes | reverse complement strand
AAGATTAATATAAATATATATATGCATAATGTATATATTATGTAAATATGAAAAATAAAATAAAAAGTTTTAAAAAGTATAAATACATATATGCATAATATACATATGTTGTAAATATGAAAAATAAAATAAAAACTTTATAATTTATTAATTTTAAAAAATAAAACAACAATTTTTTAAATTTATTTTAAAAATTTTTTATTTTAAAATTTCGGGTCAAAACGGCCAGCGGGCGGCTTGTGGCCCGGGCAGCCTAGGCAGCTGGGGCCATTAGCCTCTCCGCGGGCCGCCCTTCGGTGGGCCAAAAACTACCCACGGGCCATTTTCGGCCGCCATGGGCCGGGCCACGGGCTGGCCCTTTACTGCCCGCCTAGGCCGTGGGCAAAATGACCCAAGGTAAATTTTCAACGGAGCCCAACCCGGTCCGTTGACATTCCTACTCTTAAATTACAGTTGTGTCCAAATTTTGCCTTCGAATAAGGGGTGAAACTTTTTCTTTAATCCACCTTTTTCAAAAACTGTGCCATAAATAAGGATGTGATTAATTTAATGAAAGTAGTCCCCGATTTAATTATATAAAAGACAAGCATTTAAGAATTATGTATCTTGATTTTAAAAAGAACCAAATGTCAAAGTTTTATATAAGATGATTTACTATATATTTTTTCGTTTGCTTACTACTCAACTATAAAATACGTGTAGCCCCAAGACCAATTTAATTTATTTAAAGTAAACAATCTTTTATTTCATTTTGAAGATTCTAGCTATGAGTTATAAGATTTAAGTATCAAATATCTTTCTTCAACCCCATCAACTCACTACTGTAATTACTAAGTGGGACTTTTTAGAATACAACACATATATCAAAAATTCTAAATCGATAAATACATGAGAGAAAATTTTTAAAAACAATTTTAAATTACATGCAGAATTCACTAAATTGAACATTTAATAACAAGTTTGATTCTAATATTTTCTCCCTATTCAATTGTTCCACCAATTCCGTATGATGAATAGCGATAATTAGGGGCATTGCTTATGGACTCATATGAAATAAAAAAAATGGGAGGTTTTTCTCTTAATTTATGAAACACAACTTGGATTAATAAAAATCAATATCGTATAAGACCCAAATTTCCTGCTTAGTTCTGAAGATTTTTCCCATTCTCAATGTTAGGGTATGGTGTATATGGCTAGCTATCCACTGATTACTGGTTACGAAGTTCATGCAAGGCATGAAGATTGAGGTTCGATGTGTAGATTTTCAGGAAAATATTAATTTTTTTCTCAATCATATGTAGGTTCACTGATACTCTTAAACAAGATTGCTTGACGAGTAAAGTAATTAAAAGAAAGATAGATGACGACAATTTTATGCTAGCGGTATGTCTGATGTACATACATTTGAAATGTATTGCCTGGACACCTAGTTTGTGTGTCAATGAACAAATACAATTGAATGTCCATTGTCTGGCCGCCAAAATCCCTGAACAAGAATACATCGTTATCAGCTTTCTTGATGGCTCTTGGTGGTGAAGAAGCCAAGTGGCATGCCTCACCTCCAAGGTTGGAGGATGGTAGCTAGAGACAGAGAACGAAAGAGAAAAAACAAATAAAACCAAACAATAAAACAAGAGGATTAGATTCATTGTTAATGTGCCCTAACAAGAAGCCAATAAGGTACAAGAAAAATAGATTTGTATTGAACTACTTCATCTTAAAGCATTAATCGTCAATCATAACCTCATAGCAGCAATCCCGCAACTCCTCATCTTCAACACCATCACAACTATCAATTATCATTACCTATTTGTAAAAAAAAAAAATCTATTTCTATATCTCTGTTTTCGGTTTTCTTTAACATTAAAAAAACAAACTTTTGTAATCACCGACATTCAAGAAACTTGAGGGAATCAGTTTTATACGTACTAATTAATGGTTATGTTTAATTTTTGTTTTATAGAAATCATATTAGGGAAACCATGAATAAATAAATGCATAAGTTTAAATATGATATAATGAAGGTTCTATTGCATCAAAATTGCAATGACATGATGTACTAGTGATTACAGTATACTTCTCGTCATATTATTAATATCTTAATTTGAAATGTCCCCAGACAGATAAAAATTAAAGTAGTACTCAAAAGTGGTTATATTGTACTCCATTGGAGTGCACACTATCCAGTGGCAAAGTAAAGGAAGTCGCCATCGTAACTCCTAATTAAAGTATAAATATTGATTATATACTTACAATGATTAGTATGCAAAAATGTTTATTGATACGTACAGTTCTACACACTAAAAAAAGTAGACGCAGTCTATGAGTAAAAATGACTATTGACTTACCTAACCTTTTGTAATTTCATAGTACTCCTAGTCTCACTATCCCACATCCACATGCGCATAGATAAATAAAACAACATTTATACATATAAATGTCAATTGCATGACATTAGCAAGACGGTACAAATTATAATAGAGATATTCTAAAAACTTCTACTAGTAACAAATAATTCAAGCTTGCTTTCTTCCACACTTTTATTATATGAGAAGTTTGTAATAAACTCCCGTCCGACAATTATGGATTGTGAATTATTACAATAATTACAAATAATGCAGATATAATTATAAAAATTACAATTGCGATTACTTCAAACAACAATAGTAATAATCCTTATTAAATTTTCTTCCCCCTCAAACCTCTCAGTTTCAATTACTTAGATTATAGAGCATTATGAATCGAACTGAAAGATCACTCGTCAACTGCTAATTTTGAGGACTGTTTCTATGTATGTCGAAAACACACAGGTTCGTAGTTTTGTTTAAATTACATGCTTACGTGCTAGCGCCAGAAAATATCAAGATGCTCCAAAGAATATAATTTCAAGTGAATATGGCCACATACAGCAATTATGAAGATAACAGCACGACTGCCTACTTAAGCGACATACCAATTAATGTGATGGCCAAGATATATGTATCTTCCACATCAAAAGAGAAATTGGAGCACACTGAACGTATGTGACATTTCCATTGATGCGAACTTCTCTCTCTTTTTGTCCTTTGGATAATATAATCGAGTGACAGTATTAACTCTGATCGATGTGACCATCCTGCTCGTGGTTATGAAAGATATGGACAGTGGTGATATATAAACGCGATCGTATTGTGCGAAAATGTGATGCCAGTCATGCTCGTATTTTCTCCTTAATCAAATCATTGAAACCAGGGTATAATTTGGCACATCAAAGTGTGTTGTATTAAGAGAGTTAACATCAAATTTTGATCCAAGACAGGTAGATCAAGTGGTTAACAATTGAACATGGGTAAAACGTGGCTCTAATGCAAGGTATGATCGACTGGAACTAAATTTTATTTTATTTTTGGGTTGCGAAAAGAAAAAAGTGATGAAATATCATAACAAATTAACTAAGGAAACAAACAATTTAGGTGGTTGATGTTTGCGTATGTGATGGAGAAAAGGTGGTGAGGAGGTTTTCAGTTTGTTGCTTGAAATAAAAATTGCTTGAAGCCAAGCAATACCAATTGTAGCAAACCCCAGCTTTAACCTCACAACCACCTTCTTCCCTTAAGGGGTGGCTACTATTTCTCCAGGTAACTCTTAACACGCTCCTAGAACGTGAACCTATAAACAAAGTCAAGAAGAGGGTCAAAAGTGTACCTATACACAAAGGAAAAGTTCACGAAACTTGCTTCCTAATGCATGACGAAGAATCTTACGAAGCATACGTAATGATAGATTTAGAGACTTGTAACTTAAAAGAAGTAGCTTTCAACTATATAATTTTTTATTATAATTATGTAACATAAAAATAATAGATTGGAATCACCGCATAACTAATCCCATTTTAATAAAAATATAAGCACAAGCACGGAAACAAAGTACCTATGAATGGCTTATCATAGTATCCACAATAAGTCAGTTGTTTTTGGACATGGCAGTAGTGGGTTGGGGGTTAAAAAGAAGAAGAATAGCAGCAGCCTAGGCCTAGAGCCGACTTTGGTGTACGTGAGAGGCAGATGAGATATTAGATCTTTCAATGATGAGGTGGGGCCATCAAGCGTGTGAGGAGAGGGTGAGATTCACGTGACCGTCACTCCCGAAGGACGAAGAAGGTTAGCCTGTCAGTTATCATTCCGGTTCGCAGTTGGGAAATCAGAAAAAAACAAAATTTACCACTTTCGGTATATTTAGATGATCTAATTTTAAATTTGGTTCAACAAAATGAAATATTTTATATATTTATTTGTTTAATTTAAGACAAATTAAAATTTATTGGTTCTTTTTTTTTTTAAGAAAACAGTACCAATAACCCTCCATATATATAATTTCTACCGATATGTAAAATTTAAAAAAGTTCAATATTATGCGATCTTAATATTCCAAAGAAAAGAACAATTATTTAGATTGTTAACCATGTTTAGAAGCATCTACTCAACATGTTAGGTATTTTAGTGAAAATATAATATTTTCCTTATCTTTTAAGTTGCGAGCTAAAGGTATATCACTTTGAAAATAATGTCCATTCACATTACTAATCTAATGTAATGCAAAGTTAAGCTATTTGAAAAAAAAAAACATTATATCATAATCAAGTCTTTCTATGATTCCGTATCGTATGATCTATTTAAACCATAAGATCCCTTCCGCAATCACTCAAACTATAAACTATAAACGTGTACGACTTAATTGACCCTACTTTAAACTCATTTTCTTGTTTTTTCTAGATTGACAGCTCAGTATGGGTTAAAGACTGAACCATGTATTTGATGGTAGTCCTCTCTTCTTTCTATCTTGTCTCACTCTTGAACAACTACGTCATGGTTCTTTTGAGTTTTAAGACAAAATATTAATAATACTGCAACGATGCTCAAAAAATCTGTCGCATACTGAAATTTTCCACCGTTTTCCTAAATTAACACGGCATGCACTTACAAGAAAGAAACTAGTCAAGCAAAAAAGAAACATCTGACAACTCAAGGACTACAAAAACAAAATCTAGTGGTAACACTAACATCCATTCGGTATACTTTAGTAAATGGTTGTATAACTGAAGAACTCGCGAGAGTGCAATAGAAATGTGAGCCTATCACATTTAAGCTGAGGTTCTATATGTTGACAACTTCATAATTGAGACAAATTCTTAGTGCACTATACGAGGCATTGAATTATCTCATTTGCAAGGGACCCTTGTCGATAGTTGTGGGCCAAGGTAGTCATTTAAGAAGATGCAAGCATGTTATATGCTAATTGTAATCATTGAGCCAATGCTGATTGGTATCTAATATTAATCTGTCAAACGAAATGTAAACAATATGCTTTTCGACTATACCATTCGATCGATCCTCAATACAATCTATATCTTGTGGGCTAAAATGGGATCTCAGCTCCAAGCTTTAAGGAGTACTAAAAGTGACAACCGATTGAAAGAAAGCAAAATTAAATGTAGCTATAAGATATAACTACAAGCTTTGTATGGTAGCATATATTAATCAACAGCAGTAATACCTTCTTTACATGGCAAAATGGTTTCCTTGCCAACTTGTTTTTCTATTACTAATAAAGTATATATCATGTTGCGGTTGATATCAATATAGAAATTCCTGATCTTCTAACAATTAAAAATAGAAATTACTATGAAAAATGAAAAGGAGACTTTCCCTTTCCACCTCTCAAGAAAAAATTACTAATTTTAGGCATAATTGACTTGAATATCTCTAAAGAAAAGTGAGTTTATGTCACTTTGAAATGGTTCTCTGGAGATTTAAATCATTCCTTTTTCTTGTTGAACTTATGAACTTCTAAGTTGAATGTCTTTCTCACTCTTCTTTACTACTAATTAAATCATATTTGATTAATAATCCAAGTGTTCTTCATACCAAGATGTAATATTCTATCATTAAAACCTATAGAAAGAACAATAGAAAAGTAAGAGAAGTCTCACCATTCAAAGCAGGATTAAGAAATTGAAAAGTTTATAATAAATCAGTGTAGGAACTGATACTTTAGTATTATTTTTAACTAATGAAACAAAAAAAAACTCTCATTAATAGAAAATGAGAGAAAAAAATCCCACCTTGTTAGTTTGAAGACAATATTCCTTGATGGGGAAAATCATATGTTGCAATCAGTCAATGATAATGTCATAGAAACTTACGTTTGATCTTACAATAAAAGCTTTTTAGAACAATAAAACTACCATTAATCATGGTAAATCTTAATTAGGGAGAACATTATTTTTTCATCAAAATTTGGACATGCAAAGTTTAATATCGTTCTCAAATAAAGAAATTAAATTAACAAAAAGAAAATAAACTTAATTGCACTTGTAAACCAATGAACAACTTTTATGATATAAGTGATTTTAATTTTTACATTGATATTTGCAAATGATATTGAGATACTAATTATAATAATGCCGTAAAAATGAACGTATTTTGTGTATAAGATTTTCCGATTTATAAAGTTACGCAACATTTTTATTATATTTTTACAGAGATATTATTTTCGTGACTTATATATGTAACTTTATGATCACAAAGAAGTAAGTAACTCACCCTCTAATTATAATAATGCCATAATTATCAAATAAATTTAGTTGATTCTTCATAATTTGAGTATTAAATTGAGGAGGATATAAGCCCTTTATACAAGGATAAGAAAAATTGTTACATAATAGTACACCTAGCAATAACTTAATACTATTGATGCCAATTTTGTTAAGAGCCTATCTTCCCAATGAAAAAGTTGAAAGTGAATCTTTGAAAAGGATAACCTAACATGCCCATCTTGACATCGCCAAACCGTAAAGCGGTTGTGTGCTTTTTCAGGCTTTGCCCACGCAAATGCATACATAAAACGGAGCTAACTTGTCCGGAGGCCCCAAACCCATGGCACGTGCCATCCTTCTTTTGCGTGTGGGCTTTCCTATAGAGCCATTGCCAATTATTCATTCCCTCCTGCGCATCTAATAGTAGCTTGGCTTGGTTCGTCGTATTAAAGCGTGTAAAGTATGAAAAAGAAAATAGACGAATTCGCCGAATTGACCTTACCAACTAGCGTTCCTTGTGGGTTAGAAACGATCATTAGCCAGGGTATTATGGTCACATAAGTCATATCAACAGATGGTGTAGTTTGGATCATTTGATATGACTTTCTACTGACCTTATCTTTATTTTATTCCGTAGTTTGCGTTGGTTCCAAATGACGATAATATCCCTTATTGACATTTTCGTCTTTTCATTCTTAGTTAATATAATCCTTAATTCACAAAATGTTTAATGACAGCCACTTCATTTTTCATTCCCTATTATAATTTTCGTAGAAAGTCAGTTTGGATGCTTGATTTTTGTAAAGAGACAGATTTACCCTTGATCACTAATCTGAGTGAGGGCAGTTCAGTCATTTCATATTAGGATATGAATTTACTATTATCTGAAGTCTTTGTTTTTTCCTGCTCTTTCCGTTTCTGATGCCCATGCCCATGGAAAAAGAAAAAACAAAACCAATTATAAATTGATTGAATTCTTTTCACAGTTTACAAAATAGCGACCTCCTTTTTTTAATTTTCCTTATTTATTTTTTTGGTCTCCTGGCTCTTTGGGACTGTTTTATCATGTTGAGAGAGATGTGTCTCTCTTCTTCTTCCTGAGCTTCCATTTCTTCTCCTTTCAACTTTTCTCTTTTTAAATTTTTTCTAATATTATATATGTTTGTTGAAACATAAACCTCTTAGATGAAGGAAGAGAGAGAGAGCGAGAGAGAGAGAGAGCGAGAGAGGTGTGTGATTGCAAACTTTCAGTAGTGCTGCGAAGAGCAAACACAAAGAGAAAGAAAAGGAGAGAAAGAGAAAGAAAGAGACGACAGACAGAAGACAGTAGGATATATAGAGAGAATAAGAGAAGTGGGAATTCACAAAGCTTTCAATACCGCAGAAGAGAAAACGATATCTGAGAGTTTTACGTCCTTTCAAATTCTCTGCAACTCCTAGAGGTATAATTACAAGTGTGTTGTGTTGTGTTGTGTTGTGTTGTGCGTATTAGCGTATAAAGAGATGTACCAGATGGTGAACAAAGCTAATAATAATAATAACACAGAATTTGTCACAAAAAGGAGTTATAACAAAGACCCATTTGATGGTTTTTCTTCTTTCTTTCTCTACCCGTCTCCATTTCTTTCATACCATGGCCTTTTCTTGATATGTGACGGACACCAGGTTTAGTCTTTCGAGATGGGTGTTCGTTGTTTTTGCTTCTTGTATCTCTAACCGATCCATGTGGCAGGCGAATTGATAAAGAACGAGCAAAAGTGGTGGTGTATACTTTTACAGGGCGTCATGGTCATCATCAAGATATTGATATGGGAATAGCAACTCCTCCACTCCTTCCAATTCTCAAGAGTGCTACCACTCATCACCAGCTAATTGCTCCAATCCCGCGCGACAAGTCAAGTTCTGCCGATTATTCTATGTCCCAACAGGACTACCACCAGCCCATCTTCTCCTTCTCGAATGGCTTTGAGAGAACCACACAAGAACACCACCACCAACAACAACAACAGCAGCAACAGCAACATCACCACTTAGCACAACAGATCCGAAGAGATAAAATTAGAGTTCACACAGGCTACGAGCAACCCCCACCGCCATTAGTAGGCATCGAAGAAGAAGTGTCCGGTGGCCTTCCGGCATATGAAACCGCGGGAATGTTGTCAGAGATGTTCAATTTCCCAGACGGTGGTGTACCGGCCACAGCCACCGAATTGTTAGACCAGCAGCTGCAGTCAAATTACCGGACTCAATCACGACAACAGCAACAGGTGACCGCAACTAACGACTGGTACGGCAACAACAGGCAAAGCATGATATTAGGAGGATTAGGTCCCTTAGGAGATTCAAAGAATCACAATAATCGAGAGACTACTCTGGCACAACAACATCATCGTCATCATCAGATTTCAGGCATTAATGAGGATTCAGCGGCTGCCATGCAACTGTTTCTCATGAATCCACAGCCAAGATCACCATCTCCATCGCTTAATTCTCATCCTCATCCTCCTTCAACTAATTCTTCTACACTTCACTTGTTGTTACCCAACCCATCTTCTTCACTTCAAGGGTTTGGTGTCTCAGGACCTGGAGGAGGTTTTGGTGCTACTACTGTAATTCCTTCACCACAATTAACATGGGTTCCTGATAGTTCACATGAAGCAGGCAACACGAGTGCTCATCAACTCAATAACCCAAGTGAGATTGGTGGTGTTGTGGAAGGACAAGGACTTTCTTTGTCATTATCATCATCTTTACAACATTTAGAGGCAGCTAAAGCTGAAGAACTAAGGATGGGAGATGGTGGATTGTTGTACTACAATCAAGTAGCTGGAGATTCATCTTCTGGGGCAAGCCAGTATTTAAAGAATTTGGGTGGTCAAATTCATCAACACCAAGCATTGCATTTACAAGGGGCACAAAACCACCAAGTTCATGTTGGATTTGGGGCTTCGTTAGGAGTAGTAAATGTGTTAAGGAACTCCAAGTATGTGAAAGCAGCACAAGAGTTGCTTGAAGAATTTTGCAGTGTTGGAAGAGGACAGTTCAAGAAGAACAAGTTGGGTAGGCATAACTCATCAAATCCTAGCTCCAATATTCCTGGCGGCGGTGGGAGTGGTGGCAGCGGCGGCGGTTCTTCTTCGTCGACGAAGGACCTTCCTCCTTTGTCTGCCGCCGATAGAATTGAGCATCAGAGAAGAAAGGTCAAACTTTTGTCGATGCTTGATGAGGCATGTAACATCTTATCTCTCTCTTCTCTCTCTTCACCTTCTCTCAAGTCTCAAGGCTCGATCGTTTTTCCATTTTTTAACTTAGTTACTCCATTATTATTTTTTTCAAAACCACGGAGACAGAGACAGACAAAAAAAATTTCCGACCAGTTCTTCATCTATATATTTTAAGGGTCATCAAATACAAAAAGGAGCCGGCTTTGGCAATAAGGTTGCATAAGATCTAGTAGGTAGTGTTGGAGTAATTGTCACTTATGTTTCCGTGAAGAAAATTTATTAAGCCTTTTGGTTTCACACTGATTAATTGAATAGGTGGGTTGTTTTTGAGTAGTCATTTGACCAAAAGAAAACCTGAGGGACTGCCATTATAGGTTTATACATCCGGCAAGAAGCGACGTTTCTCCTGATTGAGAAGATGACTGCTAAGCCACCATATTACGTAGGGAAGTTATGAAGCAACTGTCGCCGAATGTCCATACCCATCATAGTAATGTTTGGGAAAAGAGAAAAGCATGACAATGGTGTAATATATAATCTTTGACTTCTGCACCACTAGTTTTTTTTTTTTTTTTCCCCCTTTTCTTCTCTTTTGTTTATGCATAGTGCATACACAAGCAAGCCTGCATTGGGGAAAGAGAGAGTAGCGAAAGAAACACAAGGATATTCCATGTACCCATTAACAATTATTTCACAGTACCAGGCTTTGATTCACGCATTTATTCTTCTTCTGTTTTCCTCTAAGAGCAACAAAGTCTTATCGTGGAGTGATGTAGTGGTCATAAAAATCCTGAAAGAGGAACTTGCTGTCTCTCTTTCTTCCACTATCACCTTCTGCTCCCCAGTTTCATGAATATCAGCAAACACCATTTCGCATAATCCTATGATTTGTCCCCTTTCTTAAATTATGTTCATCTGCAGGATAATAATGTTGATATGATGGTTCTTCTTCTTCGTTTCTAAAGCATGACTCTTGGACTCTTCTTTATATTAATTGCTACAGTAGCTTTCAGCTTTTAAGTACTTCAATGGTCGATGAATTTAAGACAGTTAAATCAACATTTGCGTCTTCTACTTCTCTCTTCCTTCTTATTCCTGCCTTTTTTTTTTTTTTTTTCCTGTTTTTGAAATGGGGTGTTGAGGGAGACTTTGCTTAGTACGTACAAGAGACATCAGTGCTTATCTGAACATTGGGATTGATGAAAATTGATCAATCGTTGTCACTGTGCCCATGCATGTTTTGTCTGAAAATTGCAGGTTGATCGACGGTACAACCATTACTGTGAGCAAATGCAAATGGTGGTGAATTCATTTGATCTAGTTATGGGATTCGGAGCTGCCGTTCCTTACACAGCACTTGCACAGAAGGCTATGTCTCGGCATTTTCGTTGTCTAAAAGATGCCATAGCAGCACAATTGAAGCACAGCTGTGAGTTACTTGGAGAAAAAGACGCATCTGGGACCTCAGGCATAACAAAAGGAGAGACACCAAGGCTAAGGATGTTAGAACAAAGCCTAAGACAACAAAGAGCCTTTCACCAAATGGGTATGATGGAGCAAGAAGCTTGGAGACCCCAGAGAGGCTTGCCTGAACGATCTGTCAACATATTGAGAGCCTGGCTTTTTGAGCATTTTCTCCACCCGTACGTTAACTTTAACCTCATTTATACTTCCATTATGTCACGTAGAAATCTTAAAAATCAATCCAAGTTAAAGTTAACAGTAGCAATTATTGCTAAAGTTTCAACTATAGATAACGCAATAAACTCTATGATGATAAGTTAACTATAGATACACAAGATCCAAGTAGTGTCTCCTTGTTCTTTTATCTTTTGCCTTTATATTTTCATCTTTTTGGTCACTGGTGATTAAAGTTAGTAACAGCAAACGCAGCGTCCTTGGACATTGTCTCGTCAGCAGAAAAAGCTGTAAAAGTTTTTTTTTTTTCTTGCCTGTAACCTTTTCTCTCTTTTGTTACACTATAGCCTCTTAAACTCTTGCAGACCCAGAAATTAAACTCTTATAAAGTATAATTTCACCGGCCACACCTTTCCCTTGTCCGGTTGTCCCCTTCTCTATCTCTCACATCCTTTATCTGTCAGAAGCATATAATTTTTTTAAGAATAAGTGAGGTACACAATATGAAAGTGATGATCAGTGACTGCAGTTGTCCTCTAACCTACTGCAACCTCTGGTCGCTGCTGCGGTTGTGCTGATCTTTCGTCTCTTAGATTCTCACGTCCATGCAGAGAAAGATATCCAGTCTAGGCGTACATGAAGCATTGCTATCTCTTTATACGCTTTAGGTAAGATGTATGATGTCATTTTCTGGTCTCTTTCTCAGGTACCCAAGCGACGCTGATAAGCATCTGTTGGCTCGACAGACAGGCTTATCGAGAAATCAGGTTAGTCCTCTCCCCCTCCCTCTCTCTCTATATATATACATATCTACGTGTATTCCTGCGTCTCTCTATTGAAATCTGATTTGGAGAGAGTGGGTTTCATGTTTTCTGGTCTCTGTGAGAAACAAGTCCTCCAGCCTTAAAGTTTACGAAAGAGGTCAGAACTAAAATTAAGAGGAAAAAAGAGTTAGACCCAATACAGACTAGTGAGAGGCCGTCAGTATGATCAGCATAACTTGCATGGTTTTGGGTTTCTTTCTCTGGATTCTTGCATTTGCACCTGAGAAAGATATATCTGTTTTTGGCTTTTATTTTCATGCGATTTTTTTTTTGGGTTTTCGGATTGTGCATTGATTCAGTAACTATACAGTGAAAGAACTCTACAGAGAGACAGGTCTTTAAGAGTGTTTGCAAGTACATTTGGATAAGACATAAAAGTTCTGAATGTCTGTGTCTTGAAATGACACCAATGAACCAACCATCCGAGACCGGCCATTAAGACAGTCTCGTGTACCTTGAATCTTAAATCTGTCGTGCTCTTTATGACTCGCAAACAATGATACTTGTCCCATCTATAACCTCCATTATTGATTATTCTTCTAATTTCCTGTTTAAAAATTTGATTCTTTATTGCCTCTTTTAATGTTTGTGATGAATGATCAACTGCTTGGTCTCGTTCTAAGGTTAGATTAAGAAAACGCAGATTAAAAATAAGAACGTGTAAAATCTAAAATGTGGGGTCACTATGTTGAAACAGGTGCGTAGGTCCTATGTCTTTGTTTTGGATAATAAATGTCTAAGTGATGTACAATAGTTATCCAAGCTAAAGAATGGTGTTCTCTTTTTAAGGACTTAATTACGAGATGTCCATGGACAACGCAGGCCTTTTCGAGGGTTTGCATGTCTATTATTATTGCTTGCTATTATTGAACTATTATAATCATTAGTGAGAAAAATCATGACTATATTTAATACAATTGCATGACTACCATTTTAATAGCTTTCTAGATCATTAAGATTAATGTTGTTGAAACTATTCTTGCATGCGGGTAAATATTTGAAGATATGCAAAAATAATTTAAACAACATTAACTTTAACGAGAATCACTAAAATAATAGTTCTTTAATCTTTTATTTAATTAATACAATTTGTGTGTATATATTCATATAAAAAGAGTGCCCTAGCCAAGAAAATATTACTACCTCTATTTTCCTATTCTAGTTGAGTTATTATAGTTATAATGTTCTAACCTTATTAATTAATAGTACAAGTAGAAAGAGAAAGTGATTACCTAAAACTTTTTAGAACTTGTTTTGCATATTTGAAACAAATTAATAATATGCATGGATCTAATAGTTGCCATTTTCCAACCTTCTATGTACCTTCATCGATGCTATAAAAAGTGGTGGATGTTGAGTCACTTGGGATACTTATCCCCAGTGTACCAACAACGAACACAAATAAGGTGTTCAATATTGAAATAAATTGCCATTCTTGTTCTAGGCATGACTTCAACGTCATGCACGCATTTTGTATACAATTTTGCTATATTGGAATGACTAGACTACTAGACAAAGTTGTTCTATTAAATTTCTAACCACTATGCTAACCTAGGTTGATGTTATTGGGATTTTAGGTATCAAATTGGTTCATTAACGCGAGGGTTCGATTGTGGAAACCCATGGTAGAAGAGATGTACCAACAAGAGGCTAAAGAAGAGGACTCAGGAGGGGGGGACAGTAGAGAAAAGAAGCCAAACAACAATAACAATGGTCCTGCACAAACACCAATGCCTACGGCTACTACGACTACTACAACAGCAGCATCCACAACAACACCAGCTGCAGCCACAACTACAAAACCACCAACCTCACCAGCAGGCAAAAGATCTGAAATCAATGCCATGGATAACGACCCTTCACTCCTTGCCATCAATACACAGTGCTTTTCGGAGAACCAAACCAGACCTTCTACCACCTCCGCCACCACCAATAATGAGGTGGCGCCACCACTCCCACCACCTCTTGGCCAGGCTTTCCATGACTTGTCGGACGAAACTTGTCTCCGTGGCAGCAAGGGTGCAGCTGATCATCACTACAAGACCACCTCTGGCAATGCCAACGCTGTTACAGATATTGGGTCTACACTCGTAAGATTTGGGACCACACCCTCTGGCGATGTATCTCTCACTCTAGGGCTACGACATGCCGGGAACATCCCAAAGAAGAGTTCTGGTTTCTCTTTTAGAAACTTTGGGGGCTGTTAATTAATCAATCAATTAATTTAACTACTTGAACACCTTTTAAGCAAAAATATTTAAAATTTTCATCTTTTTTTTCTTTCTTAAAACACTTTTCTTTTTCTTTACTTTCCTTGGATGAAAAAAAAAGAAAGACACATAAATAGTAAATGTAGCACATTAGTTAGCTAGAGTTATATGGGCTATTGTAATTGTCTATAGTATATTGTTTTTATATGTATTTAAGGTTTCCATACCTTAATGTGTATTAGAATAACATGAAATCATAAGTTTTGTGAAAAGAAGGGACAAGGAAGTTTGGAGTGAGTCAGTGCATAGAACTTACTTTTAAATGGAGGAATATTGAAGCAAACGTGTCTTTGTTATTACTTCTACATCTTTGATATTTTGTAATAGTGACCAAAATGATAGAGATGGGCTATTTATATCTATGCAAAACCTTTTGAGGCTGTTTTGAGTACACAATTGAAATCTGTGTACTGTTTTCATGACTGCTATTACTTGTTGTATCAAATCCGAAATCTAAATATAGTTGGTGAATATGAATTTAAGACACATCAAATTGTTATTGTTATTGGGTAGAACTAGTCCCTTGTCTATTTTTCTCTTCATTCCTTTCTAATCAATTCTGCCAAATGTTAGATTTTCAAAATTCTAGCGATTTCATATACATGCATCTACATGTTGGATATAACATGTTTGATTTCTTCCTTTGGCACACAGGACCAAAAGTTACGTAAGTTGGCCAAATCGATATGGTGCTATTCTAGCTTAGCTATAGTTGTTGCTGCTGTGAAGATAAGAATGAAAGTGAAGATATGTATTTTTTCCATCATTAAAGTACCCTTATAATTGTTCGTTTTTCACCTGCTAAAGGGTTTAATAAGTTTTAGTCATCTTAATCTCTAATCTTATAATTAAGAAAAAATTCGAATATAAAAAGATTTGGAGCCGGTTCGTATGACCTTAGTATGATTTTGTGGCTGTCGAATATTAATATTCGATGAACAATATTATCATTTTCCAAAATAATTACCAAAAAAAGGAGGATATATACCTACAATGGAACTGCTAGATTATTGTTGAGAGAATTTATTCTCTTAAAGAAGCCATGGAGACACTTTTGAAGGTCTGCTTCATAGTATGTTATAAAATTGGTTTGGAGTTCACTTCCCATGCAAAATCTTGTTAATTGTCATCACTACTCTCTCTACCACCAATTAATTAGTATATAATTCAGAGAAAATTTTGTCTTTTAATGTAAAAGATCTGAAACATCATCACCTATTACCTACAATGAAACGCATCCTACAACATCACACAATATCGAATTACGGCTAAACAGCTAGATAGAGGTGCTTTAATTAGTCGTCACTGCATAAATGCTGAATGATATATATATCAATTTAAGGGCATAAAAGTGGTGTTTAACTCGATGAAATCAAATTGTCATTCAAGATAATTATGGATGGAACACGGTCAAACGTTGTTAACTTGAACATTCTGTGCTCTTGGACCTAAGATTGCAGCTTGCAGGTCATAACTCTAATAGGTAGAATGGTAGGTGGTAGGTGGTGTTATGTTAACTGGACAACCAACGCAATCAAATCTCTTGAGGTTGAGGGTTTCTTGAAACCCAAGACATTAGTATGCAAAGCAACAAGTACGCTTTACCTAATACCTTGCTTTTCTTCCTAGGAACACTTCAATACTTAACCCCAATATTGTTATTTGGACTTAGTAATTAAGTTGTTCTACTGCAAAGATCATTTCCCTTTTGAATCTTAAGTGTATGTAATTTATGAAGGAACGAATTTGACAATCAAGCCCTTTAGACTGATCAAATTCTAGTTTGAATATTATGGTACCAACCATAACTTTGTGACACGAACCTTCTCTTTTATCATAGCTATTAAAAATTTAACAAAATGAATAAAATAGTAAAGAAAGGAATGGATCGATCATCCCATATATATATCCTTTCTAGGTTTTTAATTTTTTCAACTTTTTAGCATACAATTATGTGGGGATGAATAAAAAGCTGAGAAAGATAATGGGAGTGATATAGACGGTGTAATGTATATACTAATTTAAAAGATTTATCTTTTCTAAGAGGCAACATCTTCAAATTACACTCTCCGTGTATGATTGGTTACACTTGTAAATTCTAGTTTGTTTTAAAGCCGAGGGGCCAGTTGGTATACATAGGAAATAAATTCGACGGTATCCAATGGAGAAGATTGAAAGTCACTTCCTTGATGTAAGAGCATTGTCATTGTAAAGTCTAGGAAAAAGAGAGTGCAGAGCCTAGAGAGTTTCTGGTGGTGATACTATAATGGAGGACTATTGATGATTTTGATATACATATTCTTTCTGAAATTCATTTTTCTTCTGGTTGTTTGTTATTAATGTTGTCGCTGTTTTTTTTTTTGGGTGGGAGTGAACCTGAACATCTGGTCCTATGGAGATTGGCTGAAAATAAGAGTCCCACTGTGTAACATCCCGTTTCTGTATAACGAGTTGAACCATAGAAACGGGTACACGTGAGATTAATCGGAGAAATTAAGAAAACACCCCTCATGCTCATGCATTTGTGAATAAGTGATCTTGCACATGAAAAATACCTGTACATGCATTCATGACATTTTCCCGG
>JAOQMS010000180.1:6694598-6723052 GCA_027563885.1 Erythroxylum longipes | reverse complement strand
TTTTGTTAATTTGATGATCCAAAAGGCTGATATAAAAATTTAATTTAACTTCGTTATAAGAGTCTTTTCATTCTTCAAAAGGTATTGGAGCTTTTTTATTTTTTATATAAAAGCCTCTTAATCTTTAAAATAAGCTTCGAAGAACATTTTGGGAAGTGTTTAATTCATATTTGATTTAATTGAATTGAATTTATGTTAGAGTAGTGCTCTAAAGGCAATATCGCGTTTAGCACTTTTGTACAAACTTGATTTTGATTAATAAAGCAAAAGACATTTTTTTTGAATTGATATTCGTTTATATATGAATTGATATTGATCTTATATGAATTGATATTGATCTTAAATCGAATTAATGAAGTCCATGATACAAAACCTAGCATGAAGGAAATCATGATGAGATCATGATAATGAGATTCCTATTATATGTAATTATGTTTGTATTTAAATAATCCCTAGTCATAGGATTAATAAGACAGGACATTATTAATCCAAACAGACTAACACATGTTATACTCCTTGATTTGATCAAGCAGTAGATCTCACAAACTGTAAGCATGAGTTGTTTAGAGTTAACATGTGGATGTTTAATAAGAGTACATCGGATGACCCGCTATGAGATTATCATATGGATGATCTATCGAATGTCAGTGATTAATCTCATTATATCAATGGTGTAAATATCCTTAGACTTGAGGTACTCAAGGATATCTTGAATACGAATCCTGTGCTTTGACATCATTCCTTGTTACCTCAAGACGAGGTCGCTCTCGGAGTTGTTATTGGGTACAACTATTTGTATTCGAAGGTAATTGGGTAGCCAATAAGGGATTCACCACTCCTGATGGAAGGAGATCATACCCAAGGGCACTTGTCAGGATCATTACTTAGGAGTCTCTAGCTAGAGCAATTATGTGTCATGAAGAGAGTCTTCAATGACACATAGAGTAATGAGTTCCTAGGACAAGAACTAACATCACTTGGACTAGATATGACGTAGTCAGTTTAGTGAGAGTTGACACATAGTCCATACTCCTAACCAAGTGGGGTATAGTATGTTGAAATGACGAATTGCACGGTAATTATCTGTGGAAAGGTTCGTAAGTTAGATAATTAACTATCAAAAAGTTTGTGTTTTAATCGACTTATATTCTGACAAATTGGCATCATGAAACCCTTCATGATTTGATTGAATTAAGAGTTAATTCAAGTACCTAAAATAACCGGGAACTTAAGGGTCACAGGCATAAAAGATCAGATGAAAAACAAAGTGTGTATGACCATTTTAAGCAAGCCACGATCGTGACTCATAGGGCCACAAAATGATATATAAGTGGGTTCTTCACTTATGTACACAAGCTTCTTCCACTTCTTACACACTCAACTGAGAGAAAAAGGGCTCTAGAAGAGTTCTAGAGAGAGTGAGAAGAGTTCTTGAGTTATCTTTATGCAATTGTTGTATAAATCAACATGCATACAAGATAACCTTGATCTATCTCCAATTTGAAAATCTACTTGAATTCATCAAGTTTGGTGTTATAACACCCTTACACATTGTTTCATCTTCTGTCTTTGTGTGTTCTTGGAAGATCAAGGAAGGGTTCAATTTTGCAACAACCCAAACAAGGAGAAGAAACAAAGGTAAAATTGTTTTTGTATTACGTGTTCTTTACATACCAATGCATACATGTATGATCTTGTGGTTTTCGGGTTGTAGATTCTGATACTTCCACTGCATTTGCATGCATCCATGGCTAACCTAACAGTTTGAGCTTTTGAAGGTGTTAAAATCATTTTTTTGTGTGATTAGTCGACCTATATAAGTTAGTGGTCAACCAATATAGTTTTAAGTTACTAAATTGGGTATACCGAGAGTTCATAACAATATTGATTAATGTTTTGGTCAACCAATATGCCATATTGATCAACAAATGTGTGTACTAATTGACCGATGTTCAAATGACTAGTGAATCCAATGTTATAAATGTACACTAATTGACTAGTGCATTATATTTAACCATTGTAATGGCTAGTTCTTGGCTTGAACAACTATTTTAAGTCTCAAGACACTATAAATAGGTTTTTTCTCATTGGTTTTAGCATCAATAAGGATTTGGATGTATACTCACATTTGATAGATATTTTCAATTATTTTAGCATCATTATGTCATATTTATATGAGTGAGCTATTTTGGAATTATGAAATGAATAAGTGAGATATTTTTTAGTTATAATACTTTATTAGGGTGTCGAATATTGTACTTGGGGAGTGTTCCAAGTAGGATTAAGGTTACTCTTTACCTTGGAAGAAGATTGTAAGAAAGATTCCTCTTTATCGAGAAAGATTGCACAAAGGTTATTCTTCACCTTGAAAGAATAATTATAGTGGAATTCTAAAAAGAGTCTTGGAAGTGAATATAGGCAAAGATTGTTTGTCAAGTCATTATAAATTAGTTTTCAGTCTCTCCTTCATCTTCTCTTTAAATTATTATTCAATTATTTAATTAATTTATATTAAGTAATTTCCCCATACTTATTTATAATGATTGTTGTCAAATGAGTAAATTGGCTAGAAAATTTTTTAAATTTTGTAAATATCCAATTTACCCCCATCTTGGGTACCATTAGGGACTAATAAGTGGTATCAGAATGGGTCTGTTATGCTAGTATTTCTAATGAAGTCCTATAGAAAAGAACATAATGGCATATTGAGGAGCATCTTCATCATCATTCAATATATAGGGACAAAGCATTAGTAGACTACCTTTCTTTGAAGGCAATGATTACCTTTATTGAAAAACTAGAATGGGATTCCTCTTAATGGTTGAAAGTGTAGACTTATGAGAAATAGCATCAAATGGTCCACTTATTCCTACGAAATTTGTAAACAATAAAAGGTACAAAAATTAAAGGAATAATAGGAACCTCAAGATAATAGATTAGTTTCCTTGAACAAAAGGGTCATAAATATACTATTTTGTGCATTAAGAATAAATGAATTTAATAGGTATTTATGTGTGTAATACCTCACAAAAGTTGGCATACTTTAGAAGTTACACATAAGAGAACCAATCAAGTGAAAGAGAGAAAAATATGTATGCTAACACATCAATAGAAATTGTTTTAAATAAAGTATATTGAAAACATATCTACCATGTATATTAGATTTATTGAAATTATCAATTCTCTCAAAGGTCTTGGAAGACCTATACTAACATTGAAATGACAAGAAAGTTATTTAGGTCACTTCCAAAGATGTAGGAAGCTAAAATGATAGTTATACAAGAAGCTAAGGAACTAACAACACTACCATTAGAGGAACTTATTGGATCTCTCATTATATACAAAATGAGTCTCTAAAAGACATAAAAAGAAATTATGCTCTCTAAGAAAAATAATTTAGCATTTAAAGCTTTAAAGGACGAATCAAGCAAAGAAGAAGAGACGTCAGCTAGTGAAAGCAATGAAGAAGATAGTGGCTAAATCACTAGAAAATCAAGAACTATTGAAGAAGAAATTCTCCAAAAGAAAGGACTTTAGGATGGTAAAAATAATTTAAAATGTAAATCCTTTAATATTACTTTGAATGCAGAAAACTCAGCCATATAAAGTCATAATGTCCTTATCTCAAAGATAATAAGAAGTATGAGAGAAACTATAAGAAGGAGAATACGGACATGAAGAAAGCAGTTAAAGTATCAACTGAGGACGACACAAGTAAATCTAAAAGTAAACATTCAGAAGAAGAGCTAGCTCATATATGCTTTACCATTATGGACAATGTTAAGTTAACATCTAACCATAACTTGTGTGATAGTGATATTGATCTTATAATGAATAAGAAAGGGAAGAAATTGTCTTCCAAACTTAAGGAAGTCCAAGAAATGTTGGATGCATGTATGAGTGAGAATGAAAAGATGAAAAGTGAATTGGGAATTGGGAATTGCATGACATTAAAGCATAAAAAATGTGATTATTAATGACAATCATAACTTAGATGAATTAAGGTGTACTAATGAAACATTGAAAAAGGAGGTAGATTCTCTTAAGGATTCTTTGTCCAAGTTTACTAAAGGGAGTGAAAAACTAGAAAACATGCTAGGAGCTCAAAAGAATTACAATGATAAGTATGGAATATGATATAACCATGAAAGTGAAGACAATTCCAAATCACTTTTATTGAGGGAAAATATTTGCATAGTAAAGAACCATTTCCTAATATGAAAAATGAATATAGAGCATCCACATCCAATCATATGCATGCACATTTCACATCCACTAGGACTAATCCTAAATGTAAGCGTTTATATATGGCTCATAACCTAGGCATAAAGTTTAATACTATTAAAGGAAGGATAGGAAAAACTTTTTTAATAACGTGCAAACCCTCTCATACCCTTTTAGGCTTTAAAGAAACATACATCAAGCTTTCATTCATAGTAGGCTTCACACATGTAATCATATGACATTTAACTACTCTAAGAGAACGTTAAACAATATTTAACTACCTAAGAAAAAGTTTCCTCATTATGCATATACATATAGAAATGCATATATATATTATCATCATTCATATAATATGGCATCTCACTTTTGTGGTAAATATGGGCATGTATATAAATTTTGTTTTCTTAAACAAAGAATGTCAAACAAAATTTTGAAAGTGTGGGTTGAAAAGAAAAAGGAACTAAGCTTATTTGGGTTTCTAAAACACATTGATTAATTTAGTTTATAGGCTATTAGAAAAGAAAGAGTAAATGGTATATAGTAGAGATAGTAGTTATTGAATTGGGTTTTAATAGGAAATTTATGCACTTTATCATGATGAATCTAACCTTCTTTGCTCCAAGAAAGTCCAGAATATATTATTGTAGGATGTGGAGAATTTAGTCATCAAAGACTTTTCAAATGAGATAATTGTTAAACTAAGTGAGAGAGATAAAAAGGATAAGAAACTACAATGGATTATAAATTCAAAAGAAGAATAGTCATTTAAATCTCTTATAAGTAATATTTAACATGAGGTAATTGTTAATTCATGATTTAGAAATATGTGATAACATGCATTTATGTATTAATTTGAGAATATATCCTTAGTGATGATTGTTTGTGTTTGAATTATGAATAAGGTATTTAAGAATTATTTTTGAAGTGTGAAACTAAGTACCTAGACTTAGAAATTATCGTACAAAATGAGGAAACTAAGTTAGAATTTGTATTAATTAGGTAATTATTTCTCTAAAACTTTGAATAAGGATAAAATTTTCTAACTTATAAGAGAATTAGGTATGTGTGATAGAAATTTTATATGATAAAGACCTCCTTTGTTTTCTTGACTGACATTGTGTATTCCAAGGCATCTTTAGGTTTATGATAATCCTTAATTAATGTTTCTATGACCTATTTAATGTTCTGATGTTTAAATTTAAGTTTTAAAGCTTTTTAGAACACACTGGTTGACCAATTTCCTAATGTGGTCAACCAATGTCCCTTTTTTAGAATTTTTATAGCTCAAGTGAATTTGTATAATGTTATAGTCAAAGTTTTGGTCGTCAAGTTTCTCACACTGGTCAACCAATATGTTAGAGTGGTCAACCAATATCTCTTTGTCTAAGAAATTTTTTGTTGGTGTGTTTGTAAATAAAATGAATTCATATACTAGTTGACTACATTAGTTAATTGTCAATCAATATAACTTTATGGTCGACTAATGTAGAGTGTTCAAACCAAAATTTTAGCTTTTTCCTCGTCTGTTCAAAAATGCTCCATATATCCTATTCAAGATAAAATCTGGTCGACCAGTCTTCATGATCTAAGGGCTATCTCCTTATCTTTTCTTTTATTCTCACATTTTATCCTCCAAAACCTCAAACAATTTAGTCTTTTCCTTAAAAAAAACTTCCCTTATTATACAAAAATCTCATTAGATTGCATCAAATTGAAAAATTGACATTCTTGAACTTCATATTTGAAAATTTCAAAATTATCTCTTAATTAAGAATTATTTTTTTCAAATTTGACTCCTTTATGGTTAAATTATAAAATACGTTAAGTTTTTTTTTCAAAAGTCTTTAATTTTTTCAAAATTGGTACTTTGGGCACTTTTCCATATTTCTATATTGAAATTTTAAGGCTCTTAAAATTATAAATTCTTTTATAAAATTGATTATTGGATGTTGTAATTATGATTTTAGTTCTTACAATTCCAACATTTAATTTTATTAAAACTTGCACTTGGTGATTTAATTGAATCTTTCAACTTAGGCACATTACTGAAAATTTGATTTTTCAAATTAAACACAATTAGGGATATCTCTATTAAATTTGGCCTTTTGTTTTACCTCTTTAAATATTCAATAGCAGTCTTTAGTGATAAAGTTTGTTAATCTTGATCAAATTCATCTTTTTAGCCAAGTTAGCTTTACATATCATACTTTATATTATATGTTTTTGGTTAATAGATTTCTTTTTATGATTTTAAGAAAGGGAGAAATTTTGGTGATATTAGATTTAGGGGGAGTAATAATATTTAAAAAGAGTGACTGATTTGTTGTTGTTTTTTAATTTCTTACACTTTATATGATATACTTGAGTAAATTTATGTTATCTTCATGTATGGATCTTTTTTTGAATTTGAACATATCTTTTGTTCTTGATATTGAATTATGTCTTATTCATGGATTATGGGGGAGCTAATCACTATCTTGATATTTATTTGTGTGCTTCATTTTATTATTGTTGTTCTATGATATCACAACTATTTTGCCATCATCAAAAAGCAAGAAATTGTTGAACCAAGGGAGGTTTCAATTAAAATTTTGATGATCATAAAACAAAATCACTACTATTGTGCTTATTGTTTTGATGAAAAGAAATATTAGAACAAAATGAAGTCATAAACTCAAGAAGATAGGGTATAAAGTAGAATAAGAGAAGTTAAAGTTTACAGTTGATAAAATGAAGATCAAAACAAGAACAAAAGAAGATCAAGTCTCATTGAGGTTATTTTACATTTTGTATCATTATTTGTAATCTCGTTTTGTAAATTTGATGATCCAAAAGGCTTATGATAGATAAACATTTCATTTAACTTCATTATATGTGTCTTTTACTTCCTCAATAGGCATTGAAGCTTTTGATTTTTATACAAAATCCTCTTTATCTTTAAAATAATATACAGAAAATATTTTAGGAGGTTTTTAATTTATGTTTACATTAATAAATTTAAGTTTGAGCATTTGAATGTGTTAACTCATGTTTTGGGATAATTGGTCGATCTATATCG
Source organism: Erythroxylum longipes (assembly GCA_027563885.1). NCBI lineage: Eukaryota > Viridiplantae > Streptophyta > Magnoliopsida > Malpighiales > Erythroxylaceae > Erythroxylum > Erythroxylum longipes. Next base: position 6,715,770 of record JAOQMS010000180.1, on the reverse strand, counting down.
GTTAGTAGCCGACTAATATAAATTAAAGTTGTTAAATTTGATGTATTGAAAGTTTGTATCAAGATTGGTTGAACAATGTGTCACATTGACTAATATATGTACTAGTCAACCAGTGTTCTAACAACTAAGGAATCTAGTGTTGTAAATACATAGGGTACTATATATAGTATTGTAATGGCTAGTTTTTGGCTTCGATGACTTTTTTGGGTTCTAAAACACTATAAAGATGTGTTTACTTATTGATTTTAGCATCAAGAAGGTTTTGGGTAGTATATACACATATTTGAAAGAGTTTTTTAATTGTTTAAGCATTATTGTGTCATAATTCTGTGAGTGAGCCATTTTAGAGTTATCAAATGAATAAGTAAGATATTTTTAAGTTATAATACTCTAATGGAGAGTTGAATATTATACTTAAGATTATTTTGATTGGGATTAAGGTTCCTCTTCATTGTAAAAGAAGATTGTAAGAAAAGTTCCTCTTTTCCAAGAAAAAGTATAAAAAGGTTGTTCTTCTCCTTGAAAGAAGAATTATAGTGAAATTCGAAGAAGATTCTTACGAGTGGACATAGACAAGAGATGTTTGTTAAACCATTATAAATCAATTTACATTCTTTCCTCCTTATCATCTTTAAATTATTGTTCAATTATTTGATTGATTTTTAAGCGATTTTCTCGTACTTATTTATATTGATTATTGTTAATTGATTACATCAATTAGAAAATTGTTAAAATTTTTAAAAACCCAATCTATCCCTCCCTCTTGGGTGCCATTAAGGAATAACAGAAACTATAGTGGAGTAATCATAAAAATCTATCCCTCCCTTTTGGGTGCCATTAAGGAATAACAAATCTATAGTGAAATAATCATAAAAATTTTAAAGTCATGTAGAAGGGTGATTTACTATATTAGTATAGTGAAGAGTGGGTTAAGGAGGTTCTAATGAGTAAACAGATGAAGGATTATATGAAGGAATTGATAGATCTATAGCAAAAGAAGGTACAATAAGATTAGTGTAAGTTGGACTGAACTACAAGAATTGTTACATGATGAATCTGTAAAAGAAATTTTAAGGAACCAAAATAAGGTTGGATCAAAGAAAAACTAACAAGAAGATTTATTGACTTAGAATTTTGAAAGAGTTAAAAATATTTTATCTTATCATAAGGTCATATAATGAGAGATATGAAGTCCTTGAGATAAAGGATTCTGATGCTTATAGCCTTTATGTTCTATAACCAAGTTTCCTATATTCAAAGCAAATGATGTTAGTTGATTTAGATTTAATATATCAATTTAACCTTTTTTGAACTTAGAGAACTATTTCTTCTTAGAAACTTTTTAAATCTTCTAGTGAAAGGAGCAATGTCTTCCTTATCGTTTCAACTAAAGTATGTTTCTTCCTTTTCACTTAACTCCTTTTTTTGAAGCTTAGAATGCTAAGTTGTTCCTTTTAGGATCTATTTCTTCTTGTTATGTTGCCTTTAAGTCCCATTTTGTAGGTGAAAAGAGTTCCAATGAACTCCTCCATTAGTAGTTTATTTAAGTCTTTTTCTTCTTAAATTGTTTTCACCTTTACTTCCTAAGTCTTTAGAAGAGACCAAAGAAATTTGTTTACTATTTTAAAAATAGTATATATCTTTTTTAGGCCTTTAAGAGCACCGATAATGTCAATAAATCTAGTTAACATGCAAAAATTCTTTTATTATGTTTCATTTGAAATAATTCACCTTAGTGTATTAACATAGTCACTTTACTCTTATTCATTTGATTTGTGCCCTCATGTGTAATGTCTAAACATATAGAGACTATTAAATTCATTTATTCCTAATGTACAAAATAAAATGTGAATAACTTTGTTATTTCAGGAAATTAACCTGTTATCCTGAGGGTCTCATTCTTCCTTTAGTTTGGAAACTTTTCTATTATCTAATATCTTAATGGAAATGAATGGGCCATTATAAACAATTTTCTGTTAGTCACTTTCGATCATCAAGAAGAATTGTATTATTGTACTCCAATAAGGATAATCAATTATATAAGAAAAAGGAGCCTAATAATATTTTTGCCCTCTTATGTAAAGACGTAGATGCATGTAGATACACTATGAAGATCTTTTTCTAGAAAATTTTGTTTGAAATAACAATAAAGGATTCATTCTAATACCACTTGTTGATCTTTAATGGCATATAAAAGGAAATGAATTAAGTGTTTATGAATTTAAACAACTTTTACTAAAATGAAGCTTTATTGATTTCAAATTGAATGATGATATAAAATGACAATTTAATTATGGTTAAATTCATAGGAATCCTTGTGCTTTGAAAAACTATCAAAGTGCCCCCTAAATTTTAAAAACTACCCTTATAGTTTTAATAACTTTATGTGAGATCATTTCTATATCCCTTATAATATTGTGTAAAACAAAAAAGAGAGTGAAGTAGAATAAAATGAAGAATAAGAGGAATGTTAACGGAAAAGGATTCTTACAAACCCTAATTGAAACTTTTGTTAGAAAAAATCATCATGTATAGAGATTAAAAGGTGAAGTTACATTATAGAAGTTGAATTATTTCCCCAGTACCATCAATCCCCAATATATTTCAATTTTTGGCAGTGTTAAGGTTAAAGTATTTTGAATTTGTGCAATTAAGATTAGTGATTTCAGTTTGGGAACTCTTTAATTATGAATTAAACTATGGATTCTTCAATCTTGATAGGGATTTCAATTATTGTTTTCCCTTCATTTTCTACTAACTTACATCGTGAACAGGTAGCATGATTATTTTCCCTTTAGTTTGGGGAATCTTCAATTATGAAGTGAACAAGTTGCTGATTATTATTCTATATATTTTATAGTTTCCAGTCATTGTTGTATATATGTTATTATTATACTCATATGTTCAGTAATGTATACTTTGTTTAGTGGTGTACATATTGCTCGTTTGTTGAAACTCATATGTTTAGTGGTGTATACATGAATGTTTAAAGATGTATACTTTGTTCATTGCTAAAACTCATATGTTCAATGGTGTGTACTTTGTTCAATGCTGAGTCTCATATACTCACTTGTGAATATTGTATGTATTGCACTCTGGTTTCATATAGAAGATGAACCTTTTTTTTAAAAAATCTCATATATATTATAATCAAACTAAAACATAAAAGGGAATGTATGTGGGGATTTTTAATCAAACATATGGGCTTATATGTGTATAATTGTGTATAAAGGCTATCATATAAAGTTGAGCCCAATTAAGTAACGTGGTTTAATATGGTTATCGTATTTTGGGCTTTATGTATCTATTTTAAGTGTGTGCTTTATATGTGTAAAGATCGGGTTTATAATTTCAAGTTTTATAATGGGTCAAACTAGAAATTAGATTAGGGTTTTATCCTAATAAAAGGGGTTATGGTCCCCAAATTAAACGGACGCATAATTCTTTTCTGACATCCCATCATCAGAGAAAAATATAGAAAATTAAGGAAAAACTCTGGAGAAAAGGCTATGTTCTAATTTGGAAGACAAAACTGCAAGACCCCAATGTTGATTTCACAATAGATTCAGGTACGTTTCCGTTTTTATTAATTCTTGATGATTTGATATGAATAAATCCTAGCTTTAAGGGGATTACAAAATTCCAACTAGTGGTATCAGAGCTTTGTTCATAATTGGGTCATCAAGAATGATTGTTTTATTTTGTCTTCCATATGATTGGAGTATATTTCGTTCCTTTTCTTTGGATCTGGTTATTAGCATATACGATTACATTTCTTTATATCTCATGGTTTCAAATTTGGTTATTTTGTACTCGTATATGGTTTTAACTCATTGATTTAAAAAAAACACTGAATGAATCGTCCTTTATTTTGGTAGAATTTTTTTAGTAAAGCATTTAATGGATTTTACGAACGTTTCTGTCATCTTTTAAAACATAAAGCTTTGGTTTAAGTTTTGACCATTGGATGATAACCAGAACCATCAGATGTCAATGCTTAAAGACAAGAATTACCTTTATTTGGTATTTAGATGTCATCGATAAAACATAAATGTTTTTAAAGCTTTATATATACTGCGTGATCGTGATTCAAGATTCAGATAAAGACCATAAACAACTCTATATTTTTAGCATCTTAGAACGTTTTAAATTTATACTTTTTAGTATGCATGTTACGGATTAATATTATGAACGATGAGTTTTGGGGTCAAAATTTATAATTTTTGGTTTAATTGGTAAAATTTTGACCCAATTCTCGATTTGAGCTGACAGGATTGTCAGTGTCATAGCATCAAGAAATTAGAGCTATCACGCTTTCATACAGCTTATGCAAAATTTGGGTATTTTAATTTCATATTTTGGTAATTTAAAGAAATATATAACATTTGAAATTAAATTAATTGAAGCAACATATTGCCAAAGCAACCTCTCTTGTGAAAATTAATTTAACTTAAAATGTTACAAAGTTTTGTGTGTATGTTATTCATGCGAATATTGACTGGCCCAAAGGAAAGTTAATATTTGGCCCGAATTGCATATACACTTGTGGTGGTTAATATGTGGCAATTATTCAATATAATATGTGAACATTAAATTGGTCCAAAGAAAGGTTTATTGTTTGATATGCCTTATTGCCAGTATTTGATCACTACACCAAGGTACCATTTACAAGTTAGTATTTCTGTCTAAAGACTAAATATTAATGTTGTACTACGTATCTTGTGATGGGGCTCTACCATTATCTGTATATAATTAATTTGGCATATTATAGTGTTGTTATGTGAGTAATTAGATTTTGTTTGTTTTGTTCTCTATTCAGTTCTTGATTTTGCTGCAAATATCTCTGCTAGTGTTAATTCAATTCCTATGCTTAATGGCACTAATTTTAAGTCATGGAAGGAGAACTTTTTAAATGTTCTCAGAGTCATAGACTTGGATCTTGCTTTACGAGTCAGTCAACCTGATCCACTTACTGGTGAGAGTACCTTTGATTAAAAGAGGGAGATGGAAAAGTAGGAAAGGTAGAATCGTATAAGCTTGATGATCATGAAACATGCCATTCCAGAAGCTTTTCGAGGCACTATGTCCGATCAGATTACTACGACTAAGGGTTTCCTTGAAGATCTTGAGAAAAGATTTGCCAAAAACGAAAAGGTTGAAACAAGTACACTTTTGGCAAAGCATATCTTAATGATGTATGTAGGAAAAAAGAAACATAAGAGAGTACATTTCGGAAATGTCTCACATTGCTTCAAAATTGAAAGAACTTAAGTTGGAATTATCTGAAGACTTGTTAGTGCATCTGGTTTTCATATCTCTTCCGGCACAATACAGTTAATTCAAGGTGAGCTATAACTGTCAAAAAGAGACATAGTCTCTTAATGAAATTATCTCACATTGTGTCCAAGAAGAGGAAAGGTTGAAGCATGATAAGGTAGAAAGTGTTTACTTAGCACGAAATCTAAGGACAAAAGGAACAAAAGAAAGAAAACTAAGGAAGCTGAAGTTCCGGCAACATAAAAGAAACAGTAAAAGGATGAAAATACAAAAGATTGTTTCTTCTGTGATGCTGAAGGTCATGTAAAGAAGCAGTGTGTCAATTATCACGCATGGCGTTCAAAGAAAGGTATGCTTCTTATTTTGGTTTGTGCTAAGGTTAATTTGACTTTAGTACTTTGACACACATGGTGGTTAGATTCTGGTGCAACAACTCACATAAGTGTGTCTATGCAGGGTTGCCTGAGTTATCGAAAACCAAGTGATGGTGAAAGATACATCTATGTAGCCGACGACAAGTTGGTAGAAGTCGAAGCAATAGGGACTTTTAGATTATTATTAAGAACTGGATTTTATTTGGATTTAGTTGAGACTTTCATTGTACTGTCTTTTAAATGGAATTTGATTTCTACTTCTACCTTGGACAAATCTGGTTATTGTTCTTCATTTGGAAATGGAACATTTAGTGTCTTTCAAAATTCAAATTTGGTTGATGCCGGTTCTTTATCAGGTTATAATAATCTATATATGCTTGACACTAATGATTCATTTAATGAAGCCTTGCATGTGGGTACACGAAGTTTAAAGCGCAAATTAGCCAGAGAGAATTCTGCCACATTGTGGCACAAGAGATTAGGTCACATCTCTGAAAGGAGAATTGAGAGAATTGTGTCAAACGAAATTCTCAATCCCTTTGATTTTACAGATTTTGCTACTTGTGTTAATTACATTAAGGGGAAACAAACAAATGTCAGGAGATTGGGTGCTAATAGGGCTTCAGACATCTTAGAACTTATCTATATAAATATTTGTGGGTTATTCCCTACAGCATCTTGGAATGGTTAACCGTATTTTATAATGTTCATAGATGACTTATCACTATATGGATACCTTTATCTCATCCATAACAAATCATAGTCTTTGGGCATGTTCAAAACCTTTAAGGCTGAAGTTGAGAACCAACTCAACAAAAAGATTAAAAGTGTCAGATCTGATCGTAGTGGCGAGTACTACGGTAAATATGATAGATCAGGTGAACAACATCCAAGACCGTTTGCTAAATTCCTAGAGGAATGTAGTATCGTCCCACAATACACTATGCCAGGTTCTCTTAGTATGAATGGTATTGCTGAAAGACGAAACAGAACGCTCAAGGATATGGTAAAAAGTATGATTAGTCATTTAACCTTGCTAGAATCACTCTAGGGAGAAGCACTAAATACCGCAACGTATATACTCAACAGAGTTCTAACTAAAGCAATTGATAAAACCCCTTATGAACTTTGGACGGACAAGAAGCCTAGTTTAAAGCACTTGAACATTTGGGGATGTCCAGCTGAGGCAAGGCCTTATAGGCCAAATGAAAAGAAACTGGACTCAAGGACTATCAATTGTTACTTTATTGGATATTCTGAAAGATCCAGGGGTTACAAGTTTTATAATCCCACTATTAAAGTAATTTTTGAGACAAGAAATGCTCGATTTTTTAAGGATGTTGAGTTTTCGGTAGGAGAGAGAGTTAAGGACTTTGTTTTTTAAGAGGAACACGTTGAAATTCCTCTAATTGCTACTGAAAATGATCAGGGTTAGGTTTCCATTCCTGAAATTGTTCAAGAAGCAATTCTAGATCAAGATAATGTTCTAGAAAGTCCTCCTCAAGTTCAACAACTTGTTCCAGAATAACAAACTCTACAACCTCAAGAACCTATGCCATTAAGGAGATCCACTAGAGAGAGGAGAAGTGCAATTCCAGATGATTATGTTGCATTCCTTCAAGAACATGAAGTTGTTAGTATGGTGGAAGATGATTAAATCAACTTCCATCAAGCCATGGAAAGTTCTAACTCTCAAAAGTGGATTGATGTCATAAATGAAGAGATAAAGTACAAGAAGGACAATGATATTTGGTACCTTATACCATTGCCTAAAGGCGCGAAACTAATTGGTTGCAAATGGATATTTAAGACCAAGAAGGATTCGAATGGCAATGTAGAAAGGTACAAGGCTCGTCTTGTCGCAAAGGGTTTTACATAGCAAGAAGACATTGATTATAAAGAGATTTTCTCTCCAGTTTTTTCGAAAGACTCTTTCAAGATAATAATGGCATTAGTGACACATTTTGATCTTGAGTTACATCAGATGGATGTTAAGACAGTGTTTCTCAATGATAACATTGATGAGACGATTTATATGGTGCAATCAGAAAACTTTATGTCTGGACATACAAAGCAAATGGTTTGCAAACTAAAGAAATCCATCTGTGGACTTAAGCAGGCATCTCGTCAATGGTATTACAAATTTCACCAAGTTGTTATCTCGTTCGGTTTTGAAATGAACTTGGCTGATAATTGTATATACCATAAGTTTAGTGGGAGTAAGTACATTTTTTTGGTTTTATATGTCGATGACATATTGCTTACCACTAATGATATAGGCTTATTGCACGAAACTAAGATATTTCTGTCAACGAAATTCGAAATAAAAGATCTTGGTGACGCGTCTTTTGTTTTAGGGATTCAGATACATCGGGAACGCTCTCGAGGTATTCTTGGATTATCACAAAAGAGCTATATCGAAAAGGTACTTAGAAGGTTTGGCATGCAAGATTGTAAACCAGGTGATACCCCTGTGTCTGAAGGAGATAAGTTCAGTTTAAGTTAATACCCCAAGAATGACTTTGAAGCTAAGGAAATGTAGAAGATTCCTTATGCTTCGGCTGTTGGAAGTTTAATGTATGCTCAGATTTGTACGATTCTGGATATTGCATATATTGTTGGAACGCTAAGGAGATATTTAAGTAACTCAGGATTGGATCACTGAAAAGCAGCCAAACAGGTCATGTGGTACTTGTAGAGAACGAAAGATTATATACTCATATACAGAAAATCGGATAAGCTGGAGATCATTAGTTATTTTGATTCCAATTTTGTTGGATGCCAAAATAGTAGGAGATCCACTTCGGGCTATATCTACCTGCTTATTGGAGGAGCTATTTCCTATAAGAGTGCTAAGCAGACACTTATAACTTCTTCCACCATGGCAGCGGAGTTTATAGCATGTTATGAGGTATCCAACCACGGGATATGGCTGCGAAACTTTGTCACGGGGCTGCGTATTGTGGACTCTATTGAAAGAACACTTAAGTTATTTTGTGATAATAACCCAGCAGTGCTATATTCCAATAATAATAGGAGCTCGACGAAGTCGAAACACATCAACATCAAGTTTCTAATTGTTAAAGAGAGAGTTCAGAGTGGACAGTTGTTGACACAACACATTGGATCAAACTCCATGATTGCGGATCCTCTTACTAAATGAGTGCCACCCAAGGTCTTTCATGAGCAGACTGCTCATATGGGTATTGCATCTTTTCAGGATATATAGTTTCAGTGGGAGTTTGTATTGTAAATGCTTTTCAAATTAGACATTTTTTTACTATCATTTTGGATACAATTTTTGGTTAATTTGTTCGAAGTTTTTTCAGCTTTAAGATATTTGGTTTATTTTACCTCTGAACTTATTTAAAATTGATCTCACTAAAGCATAAGGTTGGACCAGTTGGAAATAAGCATGCGAAGATCACGCTGCTTATAATTTCCATACTACGCATACATGCTTGATCCATGTCACTTGGTTATATCAGCATATGTGATCATTGATGGGTCTAGTTACGTAAATTGTAGCGAAAGATGCTTTGATCTTATGTTGGTATGATTGATGGACTAGATTGTATGAGAATGCATACAATAATGATAGCAAAATTCTGTCTACTCATAAAGTTAATACACAATTTTAAGATAACACATATAGCCCAAATGGGAGATTGTAAGGATTTTTAATCAAACATGTGGGCTTATATGTGTATAATTGTGTATAAAGGCTATCATATAAAATTGAGCCCAATTAATTAAAGTGATCAAATATGGTTATCATATTTTGAGCTTTATATATCTATTTTAAGTGTGGACTTTATATGTATAAAGACCAGGTTTATAATTTCTAGTTTTATGATAGGTCAAACTAAAAATTAGATTAAAATTTTACCCTAATAAAAAGGTTTATGATCCTCAAATTAAACATACGCATAATTCTTTTATGACATCTCATCATCATAGAGAAATCCAAAGAATTAAGGAAAAACTATGAAAAAAAGGCTACGTTTTAATTTAGAAGACAAAACTGCAAGACTTCTGTGCAAATTTTACAATAGATTCAAGTATGCTTCCGCTTTTATTAATTTTTGATGATTTCATATGAACGAATACTGACTTTAAGGGGATTAATAAAATTCCAATAATGTATTGATTTGTTAAATGCTCATCTGAAGAGTAAAAGCTTATAGGATTTATAGGACTTGTACAACAGCAATCCAGAAACATTTAAATGGAGATGCACCTGGCCCTGTCATGGCCATGCTTTCCCATGTAAATGTGAAAAATAAAGGTACATTCCTAGGACAATAGTCTCCGACAAGGATAAGATATGGAAGCCCATTAAAGATGGTGCGCTTGTTTGGAACGATGTAAGGAAATATCCCATCCAGGGAGATACGCATATTTGCATAAACTGCATCAGGCGAACATCCAATGGAACAGGCAGAACCCAAATAAAAAACCTGCAATCCAATTCTTCTTCAACAAAATGTAATTAAGCTATCAGTGCACATTCATACATCAGAAATACAACTACTGTCTTAGTCCATCCAAGCGCCAGCGGCGGTCAAACTCATATTTCACCTCCAACAGAATTTGGCCTTTAGCTCTTGCTTTAGAGGTATTGTTCCTTTAACAATTCTCATATACTTGCAGCTGCAGCACCTTGAAATACAATGGACTATTGACCACATAGCAAGCAAATCTAATGTCACTTGTACAGGTTTATTGCTTCGAGCTATCAGGCTGAACACTGTCTTGCGTTTCAAGGTAATAAGGTCTAATGAAAGTCCTCCGCCACCAGACCTCAAAAGCTTTCTGAAGATTTGGGCAGTTATCACCAGATTTGAGAAAAGTACTCAGCCAATTCAGCATCATATTTTGCTGGTTCTCTAAAGGTAAAGTGAGGATTGTCCTCCCAATACCTTCCTCCACTACCTTCCTGTCAAATGACCTGCACCCATGTTGTAACCAGCTGTAATCATTGATCAATGGCTGCAACCAAGTCTGCAAAAGCAAATGTCGAGTTTCCTTAGATGGCAGCACCTCCCCTCGTCCAATACCAACAAATAACCTCGCAGTAATGCAACTAACATGGTATCGAGACACTATAGGCAACTTTTCATGTAAGACTGCTAACTCTTGCTGTCTAGCCCACATCAAAGCAAATTCATCTGCTGCTTGCCTGTCACATAAAATCTCAAGCAACCAGGAGAGGTTATCTGCATCAAGAGCTATTTGCTTCATCACAGGTTCCTTGATCTCAATAGGTTTATCAGCAAACTCAGGTTCAGTAGCTTGCTGAAACAGAGATAACAATGAATTCAAGCAAATTCTGCAGGATTTATATATGGTTTCACTATGGGTATCAGCTGAACCCACATAGCTTGGAAGACTGTTATTCTCCCGAAGGAGTTTCAGCACCACAGATTTCATTTCACGCCGTCCTCTCTCCTCATTGCTTTTGAGCATGAGGTCCATTATATCAGAAAGTGTATTGTTTGGTGGATTAGCAGTACCAGAAGATACTCTTTTCAGAACTGGTGTTACACCAATACTTTCATTCTGTAGGCGAAGGACTGAAGATACCACCTTCTCTTCCTCTTCTTCCCCAACCCATGGCACTGCTTCCAAATACTCCAAACATGACTTAGTGCAGGACTCAAAGCCGAGAACTTCAGCAACCTAAGGAAAGTTCCATTTTTGAGAAGTCTTCATAAGAGAAATAATTCCTTCCCTTTTACTGTTAAGAATTCTAGAGAAAAAAGAAAGATAAAAGATACAAGCAGAGACCTCAAGCATGCTTAGGGAGGGCCTAAGTCTAAACTGCTAGATAAACTAGGCAACCATCTTTTCCATCATATGGAAAAACTATGCATAGCACATGGATAAGGATGTTGCGGTCTTTCTTACAATTCCCTAAATTCAAAATTCACAAGGCATACCAGTATATCAACCCTTGGACACAAACACTTCTATAATGTGGTAATTGGCATGCAATTCTTCAACTTCTAACCCCAAGCACTGGATGTACATGACACATACTATTATACACACCCGTTGGAAATGATTAGGCAACAATATCGGAATCAACACTTGTACTACAAAGACTTTAAGCAACCACTAATAATGTGAAAAAGAAATCATGTTTAGAAATAGCATCATTCACCTATGAAGAAAAAGACAACACTCGCATGTAAGACTACTCACGACTCTGTTGCCAATGCCCTAACCTAAATTGACCACTTTGCACCACAACTATTCCATAATCAGGTTTTGAGCATACATTATATGCCAAGATGTTGGCTTACAGAACAAGGATCAATTAAGACAGGGAGATTAGAAATGTGTCATTATGCGATGCCAGTAAGCCATTTTCCCAACAACTCAAGTTTTCCTGGCAGTGTCCAAATTGCACAGCCTTATAAATAATTTGATACAGGAAAGTCATTCAAACAACAAAGGAATAAAACATTAGAAGACTCTGAATGATGTCCATTTCAGTTGAAATATCACAAGGTAAAAGAGTAATGGTTGAAATGGAAGAAAGGATTAAGCATTGCAAGAACATATAGAATTTCTCACACTGCACAAAGGATAGAGGACAATCCGTAACAATTAAAAAAACAGTATTATCTGCTACTGGGTGAAGATATATTGAATCATCTAGTACCAACCTGCATAACATGAGAAGAGGTGCTTCAAATATAAGAAAAGGCTAACAAGTGTATGTCAAAACATATCTATCATTTAGGCATAAACATTAACCTAAAACTGAGGGCACAAAAAAGACATTCATCTTCTACATATATTTCCGCAGGGTGACAGACAAAACATCTCAGCCCCAAAAACTCAGTCAATGAATTTCCTAACTTGGTTTGACCTGATTTATGTCAAGGTTTGCTGCATCTTTGGTCCACAACATGCAGGTCAGGGTGAGAACCGAGGCCAGAAAAGTTTCCATCGTGATTCGTTTTATGGCCAGGTTCTAGGTTCTGTTTAATCAGAACACAGTCCATTTGCAAGTGAAATACCTGCTCTATGTTTATTCGATAAACAGTGACGCTTTATAGACATGCCTCAAATAGAAATGGGTAGGGATACATGAAGACTCTTTCATCCATCATCTCCAAGCGTTAACCAAATAATATGGGTCGAGCTTGAAGTATTCTTAAAATGTTTTAAGATGTAACCAAAAAAAGAGATCTAGAAGAATTTGAATAAAGTCACCAACCCTACCCCTCACTCGAATGATAGAACGCAATATACTTGTCCTTAAACAATCTCTAGATGTCCTTCTCATGTGATTTCAACAAGTAGAATATCAAATGAACCATTAACATTGCTTTTGATGCTCCTAAACAGACTAAGCTTTTCCCTTCTATTCCTTCATTATTAGAGATAAATAACTTAACTCCCACTAAGACTTTTTAACCACAAGGGTTGCTTGGAGATGCGAAAGCCCTAAAGAGTAAGTAAATAAATACTCAACTATACTTGACAAGGGATCATTAATAATTGCATATTGTTAATTAACAGGTAGTCATAAATCTCCAATGGACGACAGTTAAAAACACAAATTGTACAGAAAATATATCTGACTGAAGAAGGGATCTATTCAACTGCAGATTACCTTGAGAATTCGAAGCACGCGAGAGACATTTTGCTTGATTAACCGCTGCTTCATATCTTTACAATACATCAATCCCACAGTTTCAACATATATCTCAACATCCTCGCAATCATCAATCTCAAGACAGGAAAGAGTAGACTCTTCTTCTGAAAGCTTATTAGCAAAAAGGTGGCTGTTCTCCACTAAGAGAGTCTTGTGAACACTCAACTTCACACAAAATCCCTGCTTTCCGAGTAAGATCACTTTCATATCACTGGTTCCAGGTTCTCCATACTCGATTGCAACCTTCCTTGGCAGACTTTCTATTTTAGGCCTTGGTGTTCTCTCATTAGTAACTGAACCATTAATAGTAGGTTTACCTGATCCACGATTTGTTTGCTCCTGACAAGCAACTTCGGAACGTATTGATGTAGGCGGGGCCTTTCTGTCACTAAATGGGGTTTGTTTCTTCTGCACAGTAGTTCTCGGTGGAGGTGAGGAAGGTTTGGCTTTGTTTAGAGGATTTTGACTTTTAGTGGTCTTCTGAAAGCCAACAGGAGAGGGGCAACACCAAAAACCTTCTGGGGTCACAGCAATTGGAACATTTCTAATCTTAGTTTGGCCTTGTTCTACCCTTGTAAGTCTAATTTCAGCCATATTCGATACGAATTAGCAACAACTGAGATCAACACATGCAGATTTCCAATGTGGAAATAAGGCTTTCAACAAGAAGCTGGTTTTTCTCCACTGCATGAGCAAAAGCAATTCTTAGCAGAAACCGGTCATTATCAGGTTGTCCAAGGTACACTTCTTTGCAAAACTTTTAACCAAAATAAGGAGGGGAAAATGAAATAGAAGAAATTGACCCCGAAACTTAACAAACCCAAAATTGTAGTCTCATGAGAACTACTTGTAAGGAAACAGTCCAAATTTAGAACTGTAACTGAAGTTGGTAGAAGTCAAGAAGAAATTCCAAAACTACAATTAGAAAGGAAAGAAAATTTATCTTGTTTAGCGAATGAAGCAATTATCTTATGCATGATAACACATTTCTCTGAGAACTTCTTACTTAAATCCCTCCCAAAACTACTTACACGGATCAAACTCGCAGAATAAAACTCATGAAACGCTCACTTGAGAAGCAACCTCAAAGTTAGCAACTTTGAAACTCCAGAAACACTAAGAACTTACCTAAGGAGTGAGGAATTTAAGTGACCATGAAAACCCGTCTCATTATTCTTATTCTCGAAGTTTCATGAGAACATAGAATGATTGAAAGCGAGGTCCAGTGTCAAGCATTAACGGAACCAGTGAACAGGAGCTTGCCGGAGAAGGAATAATGATTGTGAAGTCTCTTTTTAACTGGAAAAGAAAACCCCAACACGGCCAACGCAAACAGAGAGACCTACAACCTTAGTAAAGTGAAAGGGCAAGCAAAAGAAGTGATGGGCCCGAGGATTGGGGTCAAGCTTTGGTTTTGATGATTGCAAGTGACGTGGGTCTCAAGTTTTGCATTGCATGTCTTCAGCTCTCAAACACGCCTCTCTCTCATCATCTCATTCCATTTTTTTCTCCGCTCATTAATTCAATGACATTTTCTAGTTGTCCGTATGCCACGTTGCTTTCTGGGCCTTTGTTGGATTTTCTCGACCAACGTGATCATCGTGGGTGTTACCATGTGTAATATCTTTTTTTTCATACTAGATCGAACCTTAGGTTATTACGCATGACTAATATCATTCCGAATTTATAAAATGCATGTTATTCATATGTATAATATTCGCATATACATATAAATTATAATTTTTTACATATTACAATGTAAAAATAGTATATACATTCAATTAATATGTTTTGGGGTACGAAAGGTTTAAAATAATTATTGCAATACCTACATACCTCTTAGGAGATACACAGATGCTACAAAATAGAACCAAAGTAATGCAATACATACTAAAGCATTTCTAAAAACTCAAGGAGCATATATTTTATTCATCATTAGTTGGGTCATATTCAGAACATAACATACACATGATATTTATTACATACAAGCCTTAAATCCAAATCTAAATTATATTAAGGTTTTTACAAACCATTAAACAAAACACAAAATACAACATATCTCATTACATTGAAGAACAACTTAAAACAAACTAAACATTTCCAAAACAAAACACAATCTTCTTGGCCACTGCGGTTGTCTTTGTCTCAGTCTCAAGTCTTCTTATCAGAACCTATACAGGATAAAACCATCATGCTAGGCATATAACTTAGTAGGGAATAGCTAAACAACATATAATCTGGCGACTGTCTCTGACAATCTTCTAGCATATTCATACACTAGATCTTAACACATCTCAGAAAAACTTTAACTGTTCAAATTGCTAAACATTCTAATATCATTTGCATCAGAACAGAATAACACATATCATAACAGAATACACTTTACGTCAAACTTATAAATATCCGAAGAATATCGGAATCACAAAACAGAACTTTAAAGTATCTGAACAAATCTCGTTTTTATCAGAACAACATTTAACTGTATCAAAATTGAACTTAACTTATATTAGAATTGAACATTTATCAGAACACAAAACCAATTACCCTGCCAATCCTTTTTACAGAAGTGGCTAACGGGACTAGAACAGGAGATACCTATTGGTATCATAGAACAGGAGAGACTTATGTCTCGACACCGAAGTGTCCTTATCAGGAGACACCGAAGTGTCAATATCAAGAGAGACTTATGTCTCAGACACTGAAATGTCATTATCAGGGGACACAGAAGTGTCAACACGTTAAATATATCTAGGAGCAGCTGCAGACCCTTCTAGGCATACCTATTTACCCACAACTAAGACTTGACAGTTTTAAAACAACTCATTTCAGATTTCACAATCACAAGCAAAAGATGTTATGTCTTTATTCCACTCTCCTCATTTTGAACATATACATACGTACTTCCAACTAATCATACCTTATAAGCATAAACATTTGTAATAATATACCATTAAAGGCATTATGTATTTTTCATTCAATATCATGACACAAAGTTCCAAGTTGTAAATAATCATATTCAATTCGCATCATATAAACCTTTTGAAACACATTGGTATTCATAAGAACACATTCATCTTTAAACACATCATTCTTTTCAACATTAGACACATTATTAATTAACCTCACATTCTTTAAGTAATTATCTCCATTAATAAACCATAACTCAATTACCTTTTAATCCATTAATCTAACATCATTTACGTTCATTTTCAATCTCAATTAAGTTTAATTAAACCATTGTTAAAAAGCCCTAACCTTATATATGGCAACAATTGCACAAAACCAAGTTTTTCACTTTCCTAACCCTTTTCTAGATTTTCTCAAGACATGTTTTGGGTCAGTTTTGTATGTCCATTTTTACACAGAAACTAAGTTTTCTGGGCAATAAGTTATTCTAAAAAATTATTCTTCTATGTATTAAGTTTCCAACGAAATAAAATTAATGCAATTGGGTTTAGTATTTCTAGAGTTATACACAAAATACTACAGACTGTTCTCAAATAGGGACAACAACCAGTATTCAACTTGAAGCCAAATTTCAAAACCCTTAGATACAGACCTAAAATTTGATTCCTTCATAAAAATTGTAGACATATGTGTGTAGTTTGGATATCTACAGGTCAAGTTATGGCTAAAATACCGACGTTTGTTCAGTGGAACTACTACAATTGTCATACACCTTCAACACCCCTTCAACATAGTTCATCACTTCCACTTCAACTCCACCTTATTCATGCCTCAATTCCATATAAATTTCATGTCCAGAGCCAATTCAAAAATCATTCATTAACTAACTTACAAATCAATCTCTTCCACACATCAAAACTAAACCAGAAATTATCACACAAATATCATTTTTCCAGCATTCATTTCTTATCATCTTAACACATATTTCATGCTAATTCAATTATCATAAAACTTATATTAATACAAGCTATCAAGTTTAGAATTCCCTTACCTCTTTAACTTTAAATTCAACTCTAAATAACCAGCTATTCTAGCCCTTCCAAGCAACTAACACAAGTCCAAAATCAAGGTGCAAATCTTAGCACTAAGAAGACAACATAGAAGATAACATAATCTACTTTCTTGATGCAATTTTTGGATAATAATTTGGAGTGATAATTTACAAATTTTCAGCAAAATTTCAAAACTACAAGAGAGGGATAGTTTCGGTGGAGAAGTTTCAATGAAGGCTGCAGAAATTTCTAGCAAGTTTGACACCTAAGTTGCCAGGTGTCCTAATCTTGGAGGAGCACATGTCACCAAAGCATTTATCACATTTGTCCCCCCATAAGTCACACATCTATTAGGCTATTTGTTACTTAATGAATGTTGTCATGTGTCATTAAACGATTAGTCCACATGTCACTCTAAGATTGGTCTACTTATCACTCAATCAATGGTGTCAAATGTCAATACATTAGCTATGTCAAATGTCAATAACTCATAGGCTTCTATTAGGTCATTTATTACTTAATGAATGCTGCCATGTGTCATTAAAATATTATTCCACATGTCACTCCAAGATTGGTCTACTTGTTACTCAACCAATGGTGCCAAATGTCAATAACTCGTAGGCTTAGTCATTCTAATTTTCATTTACCAACTTATTTTGCCACTTAACAATTTTTTCAGTCCAAATGTACATTTTAATACCTCAATCCTCTAATAATGTTAATTAATTCCAATTCACTAAGTATGATCCATTAAACCGAAATTTGAGTCATATGCAATTCTCTCTAATGTCACAATTTTTAACACCTACCATACATGTACTTTCATGAACATGTAACATTCCAATTGGGGTATAATTTGAGACCTTACAATTATGATGTGCATCATGTATTGTTTATATCTTGAATTTTGATTTGATTGATTACAAGTAGTAAATTTGAAATTATTGTTACCATTAGAAAAGTGATAAATTAAAATGTATATTTAGACTAGGTAAAATACCAAGTGGCAAGACAAATTGACATATGAAAAATTAGAATGACTAAGCCCATGAAATAAGTGATAAACGGCGTGGATAAATGAGTGACATTTGGCATGGGTAATTAATTGACAAATGGTAGCAATGATTGATTGATGAATGGAATAGTAATTAGGTGACATTTGACAGCTTATCTAGGGGACAAGTGGCTTACATGCCTAGTGATAAATGACATTGTCAAAGAGTGACACCTAGCACCTATTTCCTATTGTCTTCATTCTTCCTCTCCACTGAAATACTCACACTCCCATAGCTCTGAAATTTTGCTTCAATTTTGTTAATTACCTCTCCAAAACCGTTCGAAAATATTGCATCAAGAAAGCAATAACCTGTTATTTTCTATCCTATTTTCTTCTTGTTGATGAAAACCAATCTATTTCCACCTTGAATTTGTGATGATCTTGTATGCATGGAGGGCTAGGTTAACTTGATGAATTGAGTTGGTATTGGAAGCTAAACAAGTAAGTAAAGTATTGATTTTTATGGCATGTTTTAATAGAAAGATTATGGTGATTGAATTGGGATGGATTGTATATGATGTTGATGATGAAGTGTGTTGGAATATGATGGATGAACTTGGATACTTTTATGCTTTGTTCTTGATGTATAAAAATTGTGGGTTATAGGTTGTTATATGGATGAATTAGATTGGGAATTTGAAATATAATAAAGGTGAATTTATACCAAAGAAAGGTGCTAGTGTAGTGTTCTTAAAATGGGAAAGAATTTGGACTACATGTATGATAGTGAATGATAGTTTCTGTTTTGTTTTGATGCATAAAAGACAATAGTTTATGAGCAGCCAATTGAATAATTTTGAGTTGGAATTGGAGATGAAATTGATGAGGGATTAGATTATAATTAAGGTATAATTAATGGACTATTAAGAAGATGTTTTCAAGTTGATATAAACGTGTTAAAATCTGGAAAAAAATTTGAATGAAATGGACGGTGAACCTTTGGTTCACTCATCCTACGATCGTGGGAAGATCCTCCACGATCATGGGCAATGCTTTGGAAATAAATTTTTTTATTTTGTGTGATTATTGAACCAACTAAGGATAAGTTACTTTGGTGCATTTAGACTTGATTGAGGCTTAAACTGAGCCTAGTTTGATGTTAGATTAGATGGTTAAGTGTTTGATAAGTCAATGTTGTTAATTGATGTTATAACTTAAGGAAATGATTGTTTGATATCAATGTATCTAAATTTGAAATTTATGAGTGTTAAAGGAATGGAGGTATTCTTATGAATGCAAATGTGAACCAAATGATATGAGTAATGTATTAGGGATGAATGAATGAGAATTTGAAAATTTGTGTGAATATATATGATGCTAGAAAAGGGTTGGTGAATGTATGGTTGATGAATTTAGAATGATCAAGTTTACTTAAGGTATAAACCTAATTGCAAACTAGTTATATTCAAGCTATGATGTATGAATAGTTAATATTTGTGAATAAGGATACATACCTAGAAAGTCAATTGAGCATGCATTAAACATGACACATATACATTTGCATGATTAAATATTTATATGATTGATCAGCTTTGTAATGTGTAAAATATGTGTTTATTGTATGACTAAAGAAGCACAAGTTAATCGTCAGCATCCAAACATTACCAGATCATCGAGGTAATAACTTATCTGGAGCGTACTGTGAGTTAACCTAGATGTTTTCTTACTATGACTGAATTGTTTTTGATTAACTTTTAAATATTGAACTGTTATTGATGTGATTGTGATAATTATGGAAATTGATGATCCGAAGAGTTCGATATTTGGATTGTATTGGAAGTACTTTCTAATTGTATGTGAATATGAAAAATGTGTACTCAACTGAATGTTGAATGTCGGACTTTGATCTGATGAATGTGATAAATGACTGTGCACATTGAATGAAAGTTATTGATGGCATCCTATATGAGTTGACGCATTCCATCACATTGTTATGCATGATCAGATAAAGGAGTTGTGACCGGAGTGACTAGTATAAAAAAGGGCTTAAAGCTCAAAAATGTGCACAAAGAGCCACATACTCAGTTTTTAATGAACCTGGCATCCACAATGGGTATACAAGACAGAATATGAAATGAGCCTAGTATCTACAACGGATATGAGACAGTAAATAGGCGCTCGGTCACAACCAATTAAAAATAAAAGGGGAGTCACATA
This sequence comes from Erythroxylum longipes, assembly GCA_027563885.1. NCBI lineage: Eukaryota > Viridiplantae > Streptophyta > Magnoliopsida > Malpighiales > Erythroxylaceae > Erythroxylum > Erythroxylum longipes. The sequence continues at coordinate 6,695,274 of JAOQMS010000180.1, read as the reverse complement.
TGTATTTGCATATATGTATATATATGTGTATATATATATATACTTATAAAATTTTAGAACAATTAGAAAATTACAAAAATGAAACCATTTATTTTGAACAACAAAAAGCGCTTAATCAAGTCACTCCGATAGTATCATAAATAGGGTCGATGCAGAGGAAATGACTGCATTTCCATACCATCTTCCGTTATTTAAATCGTATATCTCCGTCACTCGATGGGTCTTCTCAATTGGAAGATCCCTTATATAAAAATCCCGATTCAAGTAGTCATTTATTTGGTACCTCCCAAGGAGCAGGAAGAACTCATCTTCTTTCTTTTTTGATTACCTTCCTCGCGTACCAACGAGTCACACATTAAGCATAGCAATTATGTCAAATTCTCAATGGAATTTTTGATTTCTCAAATCAACTTATTGGTCTTATGATATATCTCAGTAAACAGGATTTGGCTCAGGATTACCCATTTTTTATTCCAGATTATTGGATTTGGATTCATCAGGACTGACGGGGCTCGAACCCGCAGCTTCCGCCTTGACAGGGCGGTGCTCTGATGCTATAGAAAAAAAAGAGAACTCTTGGATTTTTTATCTCCTGATGCTCTAATGAATTATGAGTTCAATACACCCTGTTTAGCAGAAAGACGGATATTCCTTGCTCATTATCAGACAATCACTT
>JAOQMS010000180.1:6664414-6694498 GCA_027563885.1 Erythroxylum longipes | reverse complement strand
AAATTCCAAATATGGGCTCTATTTATATAGAAAGAGGAGGTCGTGCTCGTCACCAACAAGACAAATTTACAGTTGAGCATCATTATCGAGTAAATATATTTTATGCTACAATTGATGTGCAACTACAAGAGCTAAACAATAGGTTTAATGAGAAGTCGGTGGAGTTGCTCACTCTTAGCTGTGCTTTGGAGCCTCGAGCTGCTGGCAAGTTTTTCAAAGTTGACGACATTTGTAATCTTGTCAACAAATTTTATTCTGTTGACTTCACAGATGTTGAAAAGGAAGAATTACGATTGCAATTGTCTCATTACAAGGTTGAATTGTCTATACATCCAAGCCTCAAGAAATTAGAAACTGTTTCTGAGTTGTGCCAATGGTTAGTAGAGACACGAAAAATGCACACATATCCACATATTTTTAAATTGGCAAAGCTCATATTAACTCTGCCGGTTTCTACTGCAAGTGCTGAACGTGCCTTTTCTGCCATGGATGCCATCAAGACTGTGCGACGCAACAAAATGGAGGATGAATTTTTTGAGAGTTGTATGGTAATCTACACCGAGAGGGAAATTGCACAGAGCTTCAGTAGTGACTCAATTGTTGACGTGTTCAGAGACTTGAAAGACCGGCGGGTTCTACTTTGACTATGTTCTCTGTATGTCTTCTCAATTATCATTTTATGAACATATTTTTTTTAATAGTTTTTTGTTAAGAATATTTTTTATGTAATTGAAAAGCTTTTAATTTCATATAGTTTAATTCCATTTATTGTTACGATGCTTTAAGGTAAAGTTTGCAAATGTTGCTATATAAATTGTGGTCGTTTATATTTGGCCCCTATTGACTTTTGGTTCTAGCTCCGTCCCTTATCAGATGGATAACAATATAGATAAGTTTGGAGATCAGTGAAAACGATGGAGGTGAAGTACATTTCTGGTTTCTGCTGTAGTAGACCACAGTTTTTTTTTTTGGTTTACTCATTTAATTCGGCTTCATGCAACTTAAGTTATTAATGTCTGCTTAGACAATCTCTCCCTTTTACCTAGTTTTTGTTTCTTTCTGTTTGTTTCAATGGAGACTGCGAAAGCTATATAAGTTTGTGTTCAGGAGATGTGAAGGACTTTAGAATCACAGTAGGTGGAGTTTCTAACAACTAAATGAAATCTATGGAGGATTCTTTATCTTTCTTTTATAATATGTATATATATATATATATACACACATTTATATATATATATAGAGAGAGAGAGTAATGGTTTTTGGGGTTTAATGCTTGTATCCTTTTCACCGGCTTACAAGAAAGGTTGCATCTCTTCAAACAACTTTCTTCAACTACACCTTTATAGACTTTGATGAAAGAATTTAAACTTACCACTTAATAAAACTGGAATCTGTAGAAGTGTTGAAAAAGAGGTTTTTACTTGGAATAAGTCTTCTGACTCATGAGTATTTTTGCCAATTTCATCAATGCTGTATTGGATAAAGAGAGTCTAACTGAACTCTTGATTTTGAGTAGTTCGTCCATGGTCCAGTCCTTTTGAGAAAAGTAAGAACAGTGTCTGCATGATTCAAGTTGAATCCAGCAGTTTTTCCTTTTCTTCCTTTTTGTTCCTTGTTAAGTTGCTATTTGCTTTACAGAAAGCAGAAGAAAACATCATTTTCAAGTGGCACGGCTTTACAGAATAAAGAATAGGTAAGGTGATGACCAATGACCATACCAAACGATGAAAAACAATTCTGAAATGGTTTTGATCGCGTCTCCTCTTTCTCGCTCTCTCTATCTGTCTCTGAAGTTTCTTTTGCATTATTTAAAGCCGTGGAGCTTGTCAACTGGCTTTTTTAGTAGGGCAATCATAGAACTTGCAGATGATGATTACGATGATATAATGAAGAAAAAGAATTCTCGTTTTCGTCATCAATGGCACGAGAAATTGAAAAGGTTAAAATAGAAAAGAAAAGAGACAGACACCCTCGAAAGAATTGGAACGTGTCACTGCTGGAAACTTGGCCCACCATAGCTACCAATACCATACCACTCTTCATGTGGTTCGTATGGGCTTCGTGTGTCAATTTATGCTCTTAGTAATCACTCTCTCACACGAGCTTGCTTAACCTTGTAATCAAGTGGTTTAATTTGATCAAGGAACATGGCAGGCATGCCGATTAATCATATCGGAATCAATCTCATGATGATATGACCCACTGGCACTTGGTAAATCATCACCAAGAACAACTTGATTAAGAAGCCAACTAGCCTTAGTTCAAATGACACATTAAGATTCAAGTTTGAGATCATTGCAGTGTCATGAAAAGAAAGATCAAAAACAGTAAACTCAACTCTTCTGCAGCGCTAGATTAAACCCTTTTAGCAGTGAATGTTTCCTAGTCAGTACATGACAAAATGAATTGTTTCACGTAGATCAGATGCCAGAATCTATATGCACAGAATTTGTCAGATAATTTTAAGAATGGAATTGATCTCAACAGCAGAAAACTAAATTTATCAAGATAATTTAGGGTCTTTTAAGAATGGAATTGATCTCAACAGCAGAGAACTAACTTCTTCTGGAGACTCTGTCAAGATAAGGTTTCTCTGTATCTTTTACCTTTTTCAGTTCCTTTTGACTTGGGATTACTTTTGCCAGAAGTGAAAGACTCCTGGTAAATATCAGAGACAGGGAAACTCATCCGCAAGCAGAACACCAGCAAAGAAAGAATAATGTTTTGGCTCACAAGAAGTAGAAGTGTCAAAGCCGATCGACAAGTGTCACAATGTTTTGGACAATGCCTGAAAACTTCCCTGCCATGTCCGTGTCTTATTGTTCCTTGCTTGTCCAACGCCTGGTCACATGTGACTGTGGTCCCTCCCCATGTTGCTTACCAGTTATCAACTTTCCCATATTAGTTTTTTGGTGCAAGTTTCCCAATTTTCACCTCCATTGGATGAATAATAGACAGTAGTTTCCAATTTTCTTTGTTTAATGTCTTCATCTACAATGGGCCTGGTTTTCCTTGGTAGACCAACTTTATCAAGTTTTGATCCGTCATGGATTTAATTATATAAAAGTATATAAGATTTGACCGTCTTAGTACTTAGACTCTCCTTCCCTGGAGAAATCGTCTTCTATGCCCAACTTCTGAAAGAGGATAACATGGCAACGTCTCCATCTACAAAGCTCTTCACTTTTTGTTCTATACTGATGGGTGCTCTTTTTGCTTATTCTGCATCTGTCCAGTTAAATGACCCTGGTAAATTTTTCTATCTTTTTTTTTAATCCTTTAGGGCTGTTCAAGATTGTTAAAAGTTCAATATCCAATCCGTTTTTCTTTGCTTTGTTGTTCTTGGTGGTTCAGATTGGTACTTTTGGTTTCCTTTGTATGCCTGTGGTGGCGTTGTGAATCTGATGAACTGTAAGGTCTCCTGCACGCAAATCAGGAGAACTGCTCTAGTGACACTATGGCTTGGCATATTCTTGCTTTTGAAGGCTGTATTCGAAGGTTTTATTAGTAGATCAGGGTTTTGGTCGTTGGATCTTAGTAAGAGAGTTGTGAGAGAGAAAACAGGAAGCAGGTTGGTGATTGCTTCAATGGTTTTGCATTTGTTAGCATTACACGAGACAATACACGTCATGCCGAGGAAAAACAAGGAACACCGGTCCTACTCCTACATCAGTTATGGTGAGATTATTTTCCAACTGCTTTTGACATTTTATTTTGTTAATGATCAGTGGATTCATGAATGTTGCAGGAATGGCGATTCTTGCGTGCTTCAGTTTTGGACTTCCCTTCTTCTTTGTAATAATGCATGGAGGGCTGAAGTTTGACCATAACGAACGATAGAACCTCAATTACTGTTACAATCCTAAGAACATGATACAGATTTTTTGACTTCTTGTTTGAAAGAGTTGCCTTTTTTAAGCAAGCCTTTCAGGAAATAGTATTTTTCTTCTTCAGGAAATAAAGAAATTCACTAGAGGCATAGTTCGTTTGTAATGATCTAGCAGCCAAATATTACTTCATACCTTTCCAGCATTTAAACTCTCCAGTGTAAAACGAACTTCATTAAGACATTACCTCATACCTCGACTTAGCAAGTCAAGCCACAGTTCCCAGCAAGACCATCCTCTCACGCCAGGCCATGGCTTGAAAAAACCACAGAATCGATGGGCATCCCAGAAAATGAGCTTATTCCTCTTTCAGTGTTTCAATCATTATCCACAATTTTATGATAATATCACTAACTTCTCGATTGGATTTCTGTTTTAAAGTTAACTTCCCTCCTTCTGTACCAAGTTAGCAATTAAAAGTGAAGAAAATTCATGCAAGCCATAATTGAGTAATGTGCAGATAAGAAAGAAGTTTCTAAAACTGACTACTAATCTAGATGAAAGAAACCTTTGAACGACGAGTACCTACAAGCAGTTAGCACCAAAAATTCATCTACACTCCATGCTAAGCTAGGAAGGCAGCAGTATTAATCACAGGAAAAACAGAAAAAATGCAAATCATCTTTGAGAACGCACATAAATTAATAAGAATAGATACACGCTACTTGCTGGGCCAACTAAAGATTTCATCCCAAAATTGACCTGAGCTGAAAAGATGTTTCACTTTCCAGGGATCCCATTGTAGTGTTTCTGTTGAAATTTTGATGCTACATGTGATTTGATCAGCAGACAAATTTAACCATAAGACTCCAGGATCGTTTCAACCTTATTCAACACGTGGGTGTATTCAGCATGCGATCTTTCAAAGCTTTTATTCGCAGAAAACACCATACAGGCACAATTTATTTTGAAAATTAGTACAGGCGGCCCCGACATTTGGAAGCTCCACAATGGCAAGGATATCCTTCTCCAGGTAGTAGCTCATAACGATAATTGTATGTCAGTTCTTCACCACAAGCTATCTGCTCAGAACATAGTTTGAGCAATAAATAGAATAACATAGAGACCCATTAACTTCTTTTGAAATAAGATCTAACCAATCAGTTGCAAGGTATAAAACCTCCCATTAGATAGAGAATGTATTCCCTGAGCAAATGTGCATCCCTGAACCCAACAATAATACCGATACTTGCATGCCACATTACAATATGGGAAGCATATAGAAGTCTTGCTAATACCAATCCCATTCATTAAAAAGGACATAAAAGAAGATTGGGTAGAATTTGCTTACATCTCGACTTGCATAAAGACCAATATGAGCACCCATTGAGTCCATGCTGTCCACAAGAACTTGGCGATTGATAAGATTTGGCGTGCAGCTGCAATAAAAACATGTCATGAGGGGTATCGGAAGCCACCTGCTACTGTTTTGATTAATTCACAAGATTTTCCTTGCAAGCAGGAATCCAAGCATTCAAACTCGTGACACAATCTACCTAGTAATTCTTTCCTACCTGTGATTGATGAACCTTGATACATTCCCATATTTTGTAGCGTCAATAACATAGGGGGCCTGTCCTTCAATCAATCTGCTCACATCATCAGTATGAGCATCAACATTATAAATATAGCCGCAGCCTTCCTTCCCGTACCTGGAAGCCCAAGAAAGAACATTCATAAGATATGCACAGAAAGAAAGCATAAGCTGAAAAGATTGCATAAAGTCTCTAACCTGTCACGCCGCTTTTCTGCCTCCTGCTCCTCCAAAACCTCCCCAATGTACTCGCATATAAACGTGCCACGTAGGATTGGTTCACCCGCCCTGACTGCCCAACCCTGACATCAACAAGCAGAGAAGTCATACAAGGCAAAACAAAAAATTAGAAAAATGGAACCATACCTTGTTTTCTGTCTTGAAAACTTCCAACTTTACACGTATGCCATTTTGCAAGACCCTGTTGGGGCAGGATTTATTGCAGCCACACAATCGATTGCACTCATAAACAAGGTAACCCTCCTACATATTTCCAAGAAATCTCATAAAAAGTTCTTCTCAACAAGAAAACAGGAGGCAGATATGCATTTATGCTTCTAACATAATGTTTATATAAATGAAAATTGCAGCAGGAAATGTAAATTCTGGTTGTTGGGCTATCTGCCAAAAAGTGGGGAGTAGGAAAGAAGTAACTAATGATAATCATCCAATAAAGATATTAAAAATGTTCCAATGTTGGCTAAATCTAAGCATTATCAATAGATGTATGTCCCCTCTTCAAATTGATTTTCATCCACACATATACAATTTGCTGCACAGCGACTGCAGAGCATGAATGATATAATATATCATTTTCCATAACAGATTTAAGAAAAAAGTACGAGTCCATAAACATTGTGCAAAAAGACAAAAACACTAAAAGGTGATTTAATCAAAGAATAGGATCAATTAGTGTCCCACTTGAAGTCATGTAGAGGAGCTTGGCAACAACTAATTAAGAGTAAATTACTACACACAATTTTGAGACAATATTCATAAAAGAAGAGGTTAGCATTACCTCCAAAATAATTCGCCCTTTATCATCATAAGGGAACTTGTGATTCATGGATTTCCCATTTATGTCTTTTGCATCTTCGTAGTCGTTCTCAAAGAGGTAAACATGATCACATGTTTCCGCACAGCATATCGTATGTTGACAGGAACAACCCAAGTTCAAACACTGCACCAAGGAGAAACAAAAACAGGAAGACCTTTAGAACAAATGATTGAGAAGCAATGTGCATAAGCATGCTCATTTGGTAGGGTGGTCAATTCAAGATCACAACCCTGGTGGTGACAAGCAGAACGAACAAGTCCATTGCACATACAAAGGTCACAGTCAAACTCAAAGGACATTGAAAAGGTTCAGCTTACCACCAATAAAAGATTACCTCGATATCTATACCATGGAGTTGATCAAGCAATGGCCTTGTGACATAGGTAAACATTTCCCAAGGCATCGGGCATTTAGGATTTTCATCAGCCGAAACATTCATGGAAGGATGACGGGAATCAACTATATCTTCATCCATCACACAGTTGACTGGTATTGGTTCTTTTCCAAAGCTAATGTCATCACATAATACAGTGGCCTTTTGCTTAGGCCTCCCTCTAAGATCATGCAAATCAATGACATAGTGACACTCATCCATGGACCATTCATTATCCATGTGGACAGTTATATCTGCCAATTCTTTCTGCACAAACCCATTCAGAAATGGCATTACAGGAGACAACAGTCCTGGGTCCTTAAAGCTCTTGCAGCCTCTTGGACAGATAAAATCCTCTTGATGCCATTGCACTCGAATATTATGCTCACTGCAAAGTTTGGCTGCCTTGAGATACAAACTCTCTGGCAATACTCCATATTTACCCTCCAACGATGCTTTCAGGCTCACCTTACAGCAAACGGAGCGAGCAATAACCAAAATGTCGTGGTTATTTGGTCGAGCCTTGCTTTTCTGGACTTCAGAAAACAGTATCTTCGCAACTGCTGTACATTGTGGTTCTGCCAGCCTACCAAGAGTCCCAAACTCGGTTACTTGAGGCTGTATACTTAAATCTCCGGTATCAAGTGACTTTGATGGTCGAATTGGTTTTTTCATACCAACACTGCCCCTGTTCCTCATCCTATATGTTGCTGCTCCCAGACCTTTCTTAAATCTAGGGCGGGTAAGTCTTCCAGATTTTAGTTTGTAAGCATAATAATGGATACCCTTCTTTTGGGGACGGGAACTTGATAGATTTGGTCCCATATGAGCAGCCTGATGGTGGCGGCCAAGATCAGGCAACAAGTCAAATTTCAACCCACAAAACCTGCAAACAAACTTCCGAATACCACCTAAATGCTCGGTGTTATTATCCATAGAAGTTACATTGCTCTGCTCAACTTTTGGTACAGAATTTTCTTTCTCCTGAATTATTGGCACATTGGGATGCTGAGCAGTTTTTGACAGCCTCAGCTCCATTGGATGGACTGAGAATACATGCAGCCATAACTGCTCAATATTCCCAAAATGGCTGTGACAGGGAATGCACTGAAGCAGCATGCACTGTTCAACAAATTGCACGTGGTGTCTCTCCTGGACATGGGTTTCCAAACCTTTCTTGTTTGTAAAAGAGTCCAGGCATATGGCACAAGCATGACCCCGGAATAGCCACTGTGCTTCTTTTTTATGGATGTCCATCCAGTGACTGCTAAGATCCTGATCATTCAGAAACTCCTTTGAGCATATTTTGCACTTGATAGAGGTTTCATCATCATGACTTGCATTACCAGTCAACGGAATATTTATAGATTCAGGCATTTCAGAGGAGGAAATATGTACATCATCAGTAGCACTAAAACCCCATATTCTCATGAGTCTATCTTTCTCAGTGTAAACTAATTTTAACAATAATTCTCCTACAGAAGAATCTTTTAAAGCTTCAGTCAGGGCCCACTGCAGTTGAACATCCATGGGAACAGGGTTCCTTAGAGATAAAATACTTTTGAATAGCTTGTAGAAAAGCTCACATGCTTGATGTAAATGCATTTTCTGCTGCACTGAGGAACAATACTTCAAAAGATCTAAAAACACTTCTTTTGATATTATCCTACTTTTACCATTTCTCGCACGCTTAAGCCAACTTGGAATGTGTTTCTCACAGTAGATTGAATAGCGCTTTGGACTTTCATTACAAGGATCACCACAATCGCTGTGGCTTGAACCAATGCAGTTATGCACTTCTGTGCCCTTGTAATCCTGGCTAGGATATTCAAGCTTCGCAACTAAGCTGTTTCTTCCATTGACAGCATCCACTTCATCCATAATTAGGAGAGGCTCCACTTGAAGGGGACTTTCAACTTCTCCAGCCACTACTACATCTTTGGAATGTGAAGATTCAAAACTGGGATTTATCTCTTCATGCTTTCTCTTAAGATTAATTTCTGGGGAACTCAAAATGTCTTTTGCTTCGGTTCGGGGTCTGTGTTTCTTACAGAACAAGGAACCTGGAAGAGACCGATGCTTACATCGGGTGCCTAGAACAGTTGTACCTTCACACAATGGAGTATGAACTGGAGGACTTGCCTCTACTTTAGTTGAGCTTCCAGTGAAACGAGAGGCCAAATGCACACAACAGTACACATCACCATCATTTGCCCACCTTACACACTGTCTCCCTTTCGACTCGATGAAAGCTGTGCACTGGCGATTCTTATTTCTATAATCTATGTTTTTGTTAGCGACAGTCCCATTTACAGGTGTCATTTCTACATGTTTGGGCTGCATCAGCTCAGTACTGCCAGCTTCAACTACAATTTCATCCCATCTTTCAGCCACACTGCAAGGTGACTCTGCAGGTGCAGTTTCCAACCTAAAACCTACCTCTGTGGATAGCTTTGACACTAAGGTGGAAGCCTTTATACTGTCTCGATTATTGAAGAACTCAGAGTCAATTTCAACAGTCATTGACTGGAGTGTATTGCTTGTTTCCACCTGGGAAGAATGTGGCTCAGCTCGACGTACTTCTAGCTTGGGCCTCTTCATACTAACTTGCAAACTCGGTGTTGAGGGACTATCACAACTCCTATGGTCCATATCGTCGCCACTAGATATTGGATGAGATGTTGAAAACCATTTCATAACTTCATGCTTCCAGGTTTTCCACTCGGAAGTAAATGTTGGCTGACCTGGTGCATCCCTGAGAGAGTTGATGTCATTCCAAAGGATAGAGTCAAACAATTCCTGCATCCAAGAGAGAGGAAGAAAAAACAGCAAAAGGTGAAGAGAAAAGATATAAATCACGTAGAAATGCACTGTATCATACTTGATACAAACAAAAAGTGAATAAGTTGAGCAGTAAACGAGTGCGTTATATCACAAGGTTCTAAAAATAAAAACACCGTAGTACGTAGATGTCTGCACAGCTTTAAATGGTTACTTCAAACTGAAAAATAAGAACAAATAATGTAGCGCAATTAGTTCACCTTACAATGATTGATATTTGAAAGTATTAGATTGCTTAAGGCTGTCCAAGAGAATAAGAACGCAAGTAGAGATAGTTGCATTTGGTAATTTATGGATTAAATTGATAACAATGTGAAAAACTAAAGATCTTAGCAATACCAGAGATTGACCAGTATTTTATGTTTATGTGTGCTGCAAGCACTTATAATGTAGGAATGCAATTAAGTTGGCAGTTTAACAAAAAATAGAGTGGGAGAGAAAGAAAGACAGAGATAATCACTTGGTTTTCAGTTGGCATTCTAGAGATACTATCAAGAAGCAAAAAGAGCACATCATGAGGAGCAACAAGAACAAATGTCTCTTCCAGTACTATTGACAGGCCAACACGTAAAGGGTGCCCATATAGCAACCTATAGAATTGGCTTATCCATCTTTTTAGTATCTAAGCAGTGGCATCACACATTTAATATCGATTCAGCACAAATTTGGATCTTATGGAATAAGCATCATAGTAAATGTAAAATCTTTTCACAGAAATGTCAAGCTGGTTTACGGTACCTCATGGCATTGAATAGTTGTTAAAACAAGCAAAGCACAATTTGATGCATACCTCCCGTAATAGTTCAATGGATTCAGCACAATTTGCAGTCTTACAATGATGCACCCAAGATTGAAAAGAATTTATATACCAGTCTGAGTTCAGGTAACGCTGTAATATCATCTGTTGAGAAAGAAAATAAAACATCACTTTATTACTAACCAAGAGAAATAATAGAACTTTTCTAATCGAACAAACCTAGACTAAAATCTCAAAAAGAAGTTCAACTTGGAAAGCAAAGGCAATGTTTGCCATAACCAAAACAAAATTTTCAAGCTGCCCAACCAAAAAGTCCACGTGTATAAGGTATCAAATTTTGGCCCTCAAAAAGACAATAGAAAATAGGACATAATACCAGCACAAAGAACATAACCAAATGAGGGTATACGTAGCACAACTTTGGAAGGTATATGAGGTGTATATGGTGACTATATATCTCTCTAATGCACATTGATACAAAAAGTGGCTTCAGCATTTATTTATCTAAGACAGACTAACAAAGGATTCGGATATGAGAGAGGAACTTGCTTTTACATGTTGTAACTTGCTGCGGCATATATGGAAAATGAGTTGGTGAAAGGTCCTAAATCCTTTTTTCTCAGATAACCATAAGAGGAGGAGCTTACCATTTGAAGTTTAAGGAGCATTCTTCCAAGATCAGGATAACCATTACAACGTGAAGCCTCCATAGCAAATTCTTTCCACACCATCACATCACGAGCAGTATCTATCAAAGCCTATTACAAATTTGAGAACCAAAATGAAAATTGTAAGCAAGATCAGAGCAGTTAAAGGTCTTTCTCAGTATAGTAAAATCAAACAATCAATAAGCAGATTACCTCCCTATGGAATTGATCAACAATATTCAGCATGCCAACAGCCAGTTTTTGCATTATAAACCGTCGTGGAACACTTAGATCATTAACCATTTTTAGTCCAATTTTATGAGTCCTATATGCAATAGGCTGTGGAAACTCATTGATTGGTTGAACAAGTTGCATATCTACCCAGGAATAATTCCTAGTGTGGGGGAAAAAAACCACAAAATACTTCTTCCGATCATGAGTTGGCTTTGCTTTCAGAGTTGATAAAGGCCGGTCCTCACTTGCACATCTAATTCCTGCTTGCCACTTCCCTCTCCACTATAATTGGAAAAGCAAATGAATTAAAACCAGAAGATACTATAATGGATTTTGCCGAGAACAAGCAACAGAGACGAGCCAAGAAGGATTCCAAAAAAGATGAAGTACCACAAGCAAAGAATTAACTAGACACTTAAATTGTACACAACACCTAATAAAATTACAACTATTTTAACGGAATGTGTTAGAAAGCCCTAGCTTGCAAAAGAAAACTATGCATTTATGAAAGCATGTACCTTGACCCATAAAGCAACTGCTTCATCATTTTCAAGCCACTTGGGCTCTGAAAGAGAGGAATCTCCGTCCTTGCAGCTGCTTGGCTCACTTCCAAAAGGATCCACAGTCAAGTGAGAGTTCTCAGAGGTTGCACATGGTTCTATGCAGTAACTATGCATGTTCAAGTCGCCACCATTGAAATCATAAGAATCACAAGACAACCTTTGACTCTCTGCCTGACAATCAGAAAATGGAGCTCCACTTTTGTGTCCCTCTGACATGGGCGATTCATCCAAAGTTCCATGTCCCTGTTTACATCTTTCTGTCTTATCCATGTTCAGTAATACGCTATCAGCTCTAGCATCAGCAGTCTGAACTTCATTTCTATGTTCAAATCCATTAGATTCACCACTATAAGCAAAAGATGTTCCCGAATTCTGTTGAGCACCATCGGATTCTCCAACATACTGGACACCAGAACAAGGAAGGACTTCCATAATTTATGCTAAAATCTCCAGTCACATGTAATGCATAGAGAATTATTGGCTGGTTTTCATCAAATTTTCCTGTTCAAATAAAGCTAAATGCATTGGAGGCTGAGAGGAATATAAACAGAAGTCATAGGTCCAAGGAGCTAAATATCTACCAAGAGTGTCCAAAGGAGGCAAAACAAACTGATGGCAAAAGGGTCTATATGAAGCCCCTATAGAGTAACTATCAAAGCAAGCTGTTGTTGAATGATCCAACATAGTGTTGATTTGAATCACCCAACCATTATGACAGCGCAATAATTAAATGCTTAGAGACAAAAAACTAAACAGAAGATGTAACAAAGTTGCATCTAAAGCTCCAGGCTTTGAGCACAACAAAGTTACATTTCAAGCTCCAGGCTCTGAGCATAATAGAATAAAAGGACAGATCAACCTTTTGCAAAAAGATCAAACACTTCTATTGTTGAACTACTGTAACATTAACAAAAGAACTTGTAACAATCTGTTTCGAAGAAGTTTTTCAGTTCCAACAGCCCACATTGTGGCAGATTGATTTACATTCACATCAGCATCCTGATATACCATACCTTAACCACAGGAACCTAAACATGCAGTCTTGAAGATATAAAATTTGCACAACAATATAGGTTTATGCACATTATGTTTAAATGCTCCAAACCTCTTCTTTTCAGGGAGAACAAGTGAGCCAATTATTTTACCACTTTTTTAGAAACACAACTATTGAAAGGGAACCAATTATGTTTGACCAAGCCAAAACTATCGCAAGGGAAGAAATAACCACAATGAACGCATATTAGAACTTAACAATGCAACCATGTATCTCACCTGGGCATCTATCAACAGATATAAGAATTCTTTATTTTTGCATCATCATAATTTCTTTAGTTTTACTTTTAGCATTTCGCAACCATTTTTCCGATTTTCGATGGTCTCTTTGAAGTTCACCGTTATAACCATGGAACCTCTAAATCAATAACTGAACTCAAGTACTCCATGAACCATAGGTACTTTATAAGCAATTTTCTTGACTCTTCATATTCCGTCTTTTAAAAAAATCGTCAATGAAATCTCAACTGAAAATTCAAAAACTGCTTCATGTGTCCACATTCAAAAAACAAAAAGGTGAATGTTAATAGCATTATTGTTATTGGTAACAGTAATAATGGCAACAATATTCTGAATTAATTGCATATTATAACGTACAAATAAAAGACAGAACCAGTCTGATAAAATGCTGCCACCTTCTGTCTCCTCTGCCCTGCTTTCTCGTGTTCAGTACACACCAACGTTGCTCACGTACTGAATGGAGCAAACTGCATACCCGATTTCAACCGAAAGCAACCCACACCAGGCTAACAAATTGTAGCACCGTATTCAAGGATAATCGTATAAACGTTATATGACTGATCAAGTAGAAAAATCGACCAGAAAACTGAATTTAACTTGTTACATGAACTTTTAAGTTTTTAAAGGTCTCACTGTCTATAAATTTGGCAACAGTAACACTACCACACGGCAAAATAATGCAGCATAATACATAGCAGACGTAACCAGGGAATTAAAACAAAAAAAAAAGGGAACTTCTTATAAAGATTAACAGGCCAGATCCTAGAAACTACCTTAAGCGACAAATAGTTCAGATACCATGAGCTAAAACCCCAATCCACTTGACCCAATACGGGAGCTGCATTACTCCGAAATTCCCATGATTAACCTAAGCAAGAATTGGAGGCCTTCACATTACCTATAAAACCCCTCAACATCATACGTATGTGAAATAGGGGTGAACCACAGGGTGGGTCCGATCAGGAAAATTTAGGAAACAACATAAAGACACAATTTTGATCCATAAAATATAGTAATTATCAATGGGGAGTCCAAATTAAAGGTTGAATCGAAGTGGGGTTGCCCAGTTTTGAGTTGGGGTTGTTTGTCCTTTGTGGGTTTAAAATTTATAGTGAGGTTAGCAGCAGGGGAGGTAGCAGCTAGGTCACACAAAAAAAAAAAAAGGACTGTAAGAGAAACGTATGTGACATGCAACAACATAAGCAACATAGATGGGTGTCTGTCTGTCCCTCTCGTGACTAGTAATAAGCAACACAGACGATTATGTGATAGAGGAGTAATGGGTAATGTACCTCAAAACAGAAATAGCCTCGCACAGAGATCAACACCTTTTGGAATAGATGTTGTTTTTGTTTTTGGTTTTGGTTACAAGATTTAAGAGATGGGGGTGAAGGTGAGAAAATTGACGGGCGTTAGACAATTTTTTTTGGTGGGCATGTGTGATAATTGTGTGTGGAAAAAATTGCTTGGCCAATTTCTGTCAATATGGCTAGTGAGAGATGTGACCAGATTTTGTGAAGGGTAAAAGAGGGGGGTTGAGTACAGGGTCAGGGAGGGACGAAATCGAAACAGAACAACAAGATTGACAATTGGGCTTATGGCTAGTGCCCCGTGGCCTAAAGAGCTGTTTATTGAAAAAGGAAATACAAGATAGTTACATATCTAGATCTAGAGAGAGAAAGGGAGAGTATGGTTGGGGGTACGGTACGGTTTAGAGTCAGATTTAGAGGGTATGTATGTATCTGTATGAAGAAGAAAAAAGCTGGATTTCCCTTTTTTATAAATCCAAGGGAAAGAAAAAGCATGATATGAGATGAGATTAGAGATATAGAGAGGGAGAAACGGGATAAGGACTTAAGGAGTGCGTTTCTATTCTATAGGGCTTTTATATTCTTATTCATTTTCTTTTGAAATTACAAACTAAATCCTTTATCCATGTAACAAATCAAATCAATCTGCTTATGGCTTCTTTTATTTCTTCTATTTTTGATAGAAATAGAATAGAAACAGCACTCACTTGGCTCGGCTGATGGTTGCATTGCAGACTAGGTGAGTTTTTATGATTCCAAGGCTTGGGAATTGCATTGGGATAGCGCATAGAGATTTACGTTTTCACTGTAACTCCCAATCGCTTACGCGTTACACAGTTCTTCTGCCTACACAGGAAGCCTTCAAATTAAAAGTCAAAATCAGTTTCATAGAAGCAACCGCGTAGGTTACGCAACTCCCTTTTAAAGAATAAAGATGATGAATTGATGCTTCACTTATGGTCAACACATGTCGGTAATTTATAATTTCCACTTAAATTAGGTCTGTCATCTAATTTTAAATAGTGGATAATATTTATTATATATTCACAAAATAATATCATAACTTCTAAATTCAATTTTAATTTGTTAATTTTAGTCCTAATGAAATTGGATCCATCTAATATTATTAACCTTAAATTAAATTAACTATTATCTTTAATTAAGATAAACATTTTTTATATAGATCATTTCATTTTTAAAAATTTGTATAATTTAATATTCTTAAAAAATTATTATACTTTATTTAATCTCATATTCAAACTTAATTCGTTAATTTTAGTCCAGGTTAAATTGGACAGAGGGAATATTACCAACCTTAAATTAAAGTAACTCTTACCTTCAAATAGAGTTAACATACAAATTTTTTAATAAATCAACTTATTTTTTATATTTTTATAATTTAATATTCTTAATAATTTATTATACTTTATTAAATTGAGACATATATGATTTATATTATTTCTTATTAAAAAATTTAAAAAAATGACATATGTCATGCTTTTACTATTTTTTGTGAGTCATTCAAAAATAATTTCTCCACTAATTAGGAGTAAGGCAACGTATACTAAACCTTCCCAGGGGCTAGATATCATGTTTAGCTGGAGTTTTACAATAATAATGTTGTTGTTGTTGATTATATATATCATACTTTGAGACATAGCACTTCCCATTTTCATTTAAAAAAAATGTTGACGGTAAAATTAATAAAGATACGTTCTTTTAACAAAGTCTAAGACTATCCTCCATAGGAAAAGAAATTTAACAAGTAGCTAAACCAGAAAAAGTATGGATGTCTATGTCCATCTGGTCAACCAAATTCAAGCATGGCAAATGAAAGATGATGTGGAAATTGTTCCAAAGTTAAACTAAACCCATGCTTATGGAGTATGGACCGCCCTGGAAATTTATCGTTCAAAGCCTACTTGGTATTGAGTGAGGTTGGATCACTGTCCTGGGTCCAACCATTAAATGCCCACTGGAAATTTCAATAACCACCTTGCTTAAACCTGCATAGCTCAGGTTTGGTTTAATAATCATAAGGAATTTTATATTAAAAAAATACTCATTCTATAGAAAATAAATTGGACTTGAGGATTACTATGTGTATAATATTGTCTGTGATATCTATTAGATAAACTCACTTTCACATTCTTCTAAGATATGTTTCTTCTTTGCAGGGAACTTAATTTGGGGCTGTCAAAGTTGGATTTGGGTTTTTCGGTTCTGAGCCCAAAATTCCACCGGTTATATGGTTGGCAAGTAGTTTTACCACCAATCTCTTACCTAGTTCATTCTTGTATTGCCTCTATAACTATCAAACCAATCACACATAGATTTGAGTTAAAAAGGTCACATATCCTTGACAATAAAAGAGATATGATTAGACGCAATTGTATTATATGATAGGGATATATTACCAAATAAATTATAACACCAAGAAACCCTAAATTGAGGCGTCGAAGAAGGGATTCACATAATTGGCTGAGATGCTTTTTAAATGTTCGCAATCTTTAGGTTAACTTTGAAACCCTTTATTCCCTTAAACCCTTTTTAGGAAAAGAAAAATTAAAGGAGAAAGAAAGATTGGGAAAGAGAGAAAATCTGCCTAAAAAGGGTTGAAGGCTACTTTGGACTTTAGTCTACTTTCTTCCACTAATTGTTTAAAGGCTTCTCCTCCCATAAAGCCCTTTGCACTTGTAAAACCTTGTAATTTATTTAAAGCAGAGCATAGTTTAGACAACAGAAAATTGGAGGCCCTAGAGCTCCTTGCATGCAACGCCAAAGGGAAGACCAAAGCATTATTAAACTACAATGAATTTTTAAGTTTGACACACATTTTCAAAAAGTCGTCAGTTTGTAATGCTATGAGCATACCATAAGATAACTGAGAAACCAGTGTTTGACCATACATGATTTTGTAATAAAAAGAATGTATTGATGTTGTTCTGAGTTGACTGTAGAGAAGAGTAAAGTAAGGGATAAATGGAAAGCAGCATGCTTTGCTTTGCTTTACTTTTCTCCTTGAATGATGGTTGCCACTTTTTTTGCAGTTAGAAGACGCCAGAGCTAAACTATATGTGCAGGTTACCCACGGACCACGTTCTTCACCAGCAAAAGTAAATCCTTCAGCTCCTACAGTTCATCGTTACCAAAGCAATGGCCTCTTAGACGGTGGATCGACTGCAGCAAACATAGAGAAAAGGAATAGAGACAGGCACGTACTTAAGGACAACCATATTTTTCTACAACTAATTTTAAGATTATTACATTTCTTCATTTCATACTCAATCAAGTATTTCCATCAAGCTTTATTATTAAAAAGTTAATATGATACACTCAAAATAATTACCATGGTGATGCCAACACTCAGTTGAAGTCCCGTTAAGACAGAGAGTCTGAAGAGGTCCAATAATACACAACTTTATCCTTATCAGTAGAAAAGTTATTTCCAATAGATTCACATGTAACATGTCACAAATATGCTACAAAATTAAAAATGGATGTATAAATATACCAAACAAAAATAATAAAATAAAATAACTAAGTAAATAAGTCAAATAAACATAAAAAATATAATAAAATAATTAAGTACAAAAATACAAATAAATAATAAAGTAAACAAAAGTGACAAGAATAATAAAAATAGGTAAGACAATATAAAAGTAACAATAAAAGGTAAGATAAGAATACATACTATAAAAGACTCGTACAAGAGTAAACTTCACCCCGACTAAAAGGAAATAAGACCTAACACTCAAATTAAATTATGCAAAAAAAATATTTTCATTTCAATTTTTAAACACCTATAAAAATTAAAATTATTAAAAGAACAAAAAATTCAACTTGAAAGTACTATGTACTTTATGTCTCTTGTTTGAATTCTTAATTACATTTTTTTATTTCATTCTTTATCACCCCACTTAGTTTATATAGATTTTTTTTACTCATGTTTATTCTCAATTCAAGTCATTATTTAACAACACTCATCTCTCTGTAATCCCATCCCCATTTACTTCTATCACAACGACGAATTTTTTAATTTGAATTTGTCCCTAAAATAATGTCTTTTATATCGTAAGTTTCTTATTTTTCCTTGAAATTAACCAAATGTGCTTAAAACCTACTAGTGTTGTGACATAATTTATCTTATAATTTTTAAATTGTGTAAATATGTTCAAATGACTTTAATAAAAATAAAGGAGTTTATACATAACTTATTTTAAATATATCATGTCAATTTTTCTATATCATAAATTAATAAAAATACTTAATTAAATTAAAATTTTAAGATTCATTTTAATAAAAATTTTAATATTAGAGAATTTAAATATTTTAAAAAATAGAGGATAAATAATATGGTTGTCCCAAGAACTAATCAATACCCAAAATGTTAAAATAATAACCAATAATTTGTTTCACACATAAATCATTTTTTATCTTGTAAGTCTTTTAAAAATGATATTACTCTTGCGCTCTTGGAACGTTATATAAAGAATTGAATGCGTGATTCAATGCGCAGCCAATTGTCTAATTAGAAGCTAATATGGTGTGTAAAGTTATCTAAGTGACAAAAATGTGATACTCTCCTTAACCTTAGATAGTCCTTTGGCAAAGATGATGAAAAGAGTTGGTGTGAAAAGGAGACAACTTCAAGGCCTAAAGAGTCATGATATGGTTCATTAAAATAATGCACTCGTGCTCATCTACGAGTCTATAGACCGCGATTTGCATATTCCAGGACCAGGAGGTAGATCGGACAAGCCGTTTTGGACCATTTCCAGTAGAGAGAGCAAAAAGTAGTGAA
This sequence comes from Erythroxylum longipes, assembly GCA_027563885.1. Classification (NCBI taxonomy): domain Eukaryota; kingdom Viridiplantae; phylum Streptophyta; class Magnoliopsida; order Malpighiales; family Erythroxylaceae; genus Erythroxylum; species Erythroxylum longipes. Next base: position 6,675,198 of record JAOQMS010000180.1, on the reverse strand, counting down.
GTGGGGACAGCAAAAGGTGGAGAACGGAGATGCCTTTTGCTGGTTATGATTGGCATTGACTCTTTGTCCAAATGTTTTTGGAAAGTTCTCTTTTTTTATGTCACAGTTGTGGGATTCCAAGCGCCTTCCCTGACCCATCACCACTGCTATTCTATACAACGTCGTTAGCCCTCCTCTTGTAGGTCTCTCTCATTTTGCCCACCACCACTATCATTAACATATAATTTGATTTCCCTGTCAATCTCTCCATAGCTAAAGGACATGTCTTCTGGATTATGTGAATTTGTCAGCCCGAGGCAATGCTTTGGTTAGTCCCCACTTGTTATGCAGGAATCAGGAGGACGAGGATGGTCAGAGAGGGAAGCATGGATTGTGAGCAGGTTTTTGAATTGGATTCAGCATTTGAACTGTCATCTTCTTTTATGACAAAGTGAAATTGTTAAGTCTGTCTTCGATGGATGCTTGCAAGAATGATGCGAAACCACGCATGCTTCTGCATATGTTTGAAGTTAAATTAAAAAAATTAGTTTACTAATATATACTAATAATCTTTAAATTTGATGTGAAAGAAAGTGTTTATAACTCGTTCTCTTAAGATTTTAAGTTCAGTACATCAGTCTCTTTATATGTAAACCTCCCTTTTTAAAAAAAATTTAAATACATTGAAATAATTTTATAACAAAATACAAAGAAGCAAGTTCAACTCTCTTTCGATTCGAATCTGAGCACTGGAATCTTTCAAGCTTCCTTCGAACTTCATGCATCTTTTATAATCATTTCTAATTTGTCCATTTTGCCTCCTTCCACTCGAGTAAATGCGTGATTCCTTGAAAAATGACAGCCTTGGAACCTGTTTGAAGCTACACTATACTTGATTATTATCTGGTCAGTTCTAATTTGAACATCCCGTATAAGTTGCCAATGAAATTCACGATTGGAGAGATTAAATAAGAAGGATAGCAGGCATTGTTTTACCATTCAGACAATTGTGGGAAACAAGAGATTTGGCAATATAAAAGACATTATTCTTGATCTAAATATCATAGGGACACATGAACTCTACCTAATTAATCTTGTGTTTATAAACTGACAACATTTCGAGGAAAATCTCAGTGTATTTGGAACTCTGAGATGATTTTATGATTTTAAAAAGGGGGGTGTTTTTTTTTCCCTGTTTTTAGTTCACGATTGAAGAGATTAATTGTTTTTAATCCAAAAATTTGAGCATGTCTGTCAGATTTGTTTGAAAAATGATGCACCTGCTTGAAAACATAATTTTCCTGATGCTCTTACATGTCTGACATTGAAAAATCATCCCTGGATAGAATCATTGAATAAGATAAAACAGAAGTTTCATTTATTTATATATTGGAAATGTAAATTTCAACTCCTGAATCCTGATGGTCCCAGATTAATCTCCCAGGTGAGTCCAAAATATCCATTCAAACTTTCTTCAGGAATTTATTGTATGGCATGTTTAAGTCTCCATATTTATGTTTGTAAATCATCCACAAACCAGGCTCTACATACGGTTTTGGATTTGGGCATTTAATAAACAGATGGGATTACCACAGAAAGTTTTTGGATTTTGTACAATCTCAACCAAAAAGGACAATCAGAAATAGCAAGTTTTCCGAGGGACAGCCTCTCTCGTCTCTTTATCTTCTTCTCACAGTTGTTGCAGCGAGAAAAGAGACTTTGTTTTTCTGAGGAAAAACATCACGACAAAAAGGGAAACCTGACCACCTTTGGACACGCACATAGAGTCACCTTTTCTTTTGCATCGAATGGTGGGAAAGGTCAAGACCTCCATATACCATCATATTTTTATTTTGAGGATTCTTTGACAAAGATTAGTCTCTTGTCTACTGAAGGACAATATGGGGTATCCATCTGTCTATGATCTGATTTTTCTCAAAAGAGCTATGCTTTAGACAATGATATGCCCCACAAAACCTCATTTCATTCCCAAGCATCCAATGTCTACTTTATACCTCTTATCCTTCGTTCCTTTTTAGGTGAAACTGCTTTTCTTCTTGTAGGCTGAAAACATTTTAGCAACTTACACTTGGACTTTAACTCTTTTTTCTTGGTTAATGCTCGTTAAATGCTTATAATCGTTATATTTGGATGGACTCGCTTTGGAGCAACTTTCGGGCTGTACCTGGAGAAGTGCTCTATAAAGACGTCAACTTTCTTTAGAAGCAAACAAACCCATCAAAGTTTTGGAAGTAAAAGTAACTGACAAGCTTGGTATATTGCATGGCTTTGTGCATTGTCCTACAACTATCGGAATTTGGAGTCTAACGACTTCCTTCACCTTTCAAGAAACGTAAAAGACCACAAGTTTAATTTGACAGTACATTTGAGCGATGACGTTGTAATTACTCAGTATTTCTTTCTAGGGTTAGTGAAACTTTAGCAATCACGTTAGTTGTAGCTGCAAATCTTATTCTTGTTTACGTAGAAGTGGCCTTCACTCTAAAGTCGTAGTTTTTGTCTTCTATGGTCTTATTTAATCTTTAAGGATGTCAATCAGTTCTGGTAAATGAGCCTTTTATATTTGCGAATGACAGTAAAAAGAAGCCTTTTTCTTGTCCTGTGGCACCTGGAAATCTTTGTTTCATCTGTAGATTTGTCTAGGCTGGTAATATACAAGCTTAAGTAAAGTCCTGTAATATCAAATCAGGGTTAACGTTAGATTGCAAGTAATTGAAACCTTTTTGACTTTAAGTTTAGGGGTCTGTCAACATGGAAAGTAACATCTTAGCAATCATACAGCAAAAGTTTGGTAAGATGGTCCAACAATTTGTTTTTTCAGATTACAATGATTGCATCGAATTAGCATATATTTGTATCTTGACTCCAACAGCAGCAAACTTAATTATACAGATTAATCTACTGACGAAGAAATGAAAGTTTTTTTTTTATATTGAAATTTCTAGTGGTTTTCTTTCTCTCATTCTGCACTATTTCTTCTGCGTCACAAAAGTGCAAATAAAAGTGAATGTGATAGCCAAGGTACACAGAGGACAGCATATAATGGATACACGAGTACGAGACAAAGGGTGTAGGGAGGTTCACCAACTCCCACTTGCTCCCCAACAAGAGAAGAGAATATGGAAATATGGGTTCTATCTTGACAGCACTATTATATTACATTTTACTTTCGCTTAACAGTTACAGCCACTATATATAGCTTCCTCTCTTTTTGTCCCTTGGATCTCTCCAGTTGAGTGGAAATTATCTAGCTTTAGACGCTTTGACATTTGGAGGTCCAGACTCATGCTAACTTTCTTCTTCATTTTAAGCCCACGAGCTGGTTTTCCATTTTTTAATGCAAAAGGTCCCTCTGTTTCTTACAAAAGTCACCTCATTTATACAGAGTGAGATTCTCTTCAAGGTGAAGGTTCACCGGTCAAAAGCTCAAATGTCCTATCTTTACTGAGCGGCAGACTCTGTAGCATTGGTGAAACCGATCTCGTTCAGCCTCTGTTATGTTCAGACTCTGGTAACTACAAATGATCACTTTGACAGTACTTCCTCTAACCTCTGGTTTTGTTCATATACAAGAAGACAAGTGAAGTTTTTGGATTATAATTACTGCTCTCTGCAAACCAATTTGGTTTCTGTGAGCTACTGGGTCTACTACTCCGGTCAATCTCTTAAAGCACCCATCTGCTTACTCGCGTGTTTCGTTCCAGGGGTGTAATGGTACTTTTTTTTATCTTTGGTTTCACTACACTTAATTCGCTTCCTTCAAAAGTTTTAATTAACTAGCTGCTGCTTGGAAATGGGCTTTCAGAGATGTTGTCTGAAGTGGTTGAAAGCCGTAAAATTATGGGTGAGAAAGTGGCTCCTGGGCATAAGAGGTCAAAGAGGTACTTGTTATATTTTGGTAGCTTGTAATTATTCTTCTGGTTGCCTGTTTCAGTTCATGCTTTCACTCGCGGCGTTCTATTAACAGGAATAGTTCTTGTGACTGGTTTATTTAGCTGACTGAAACTTGAGCATTCACAGCTGTAAAATACTGTGTTTAAGAAGTAGCAACCACGAGAACTATATTGTATACATTCCCTATTTTGGCTCTATTTCTAATATTAGTGAGTCACTATGTCCACAAGGAAGAACCTTGAAAGCTTTGTGGTCCAGCCAAAACTATTGCATCAAGAAAGAGTGTTAAACTGAGGATTCTCTTCAACTGCCCTTAAATTGGGCTTCTTATCATGAAATCTGTGTTCTTTACTCGTTCTGGGTTTGAAATTCACAAGAAGGATTTTTTTAAAATGGAGCTTAGGAAATTGATCGCTAACTGGGCCTTATGTAGAAGGTAATGGTATCTATTATGCTCTCTTTCCCTTTCACAACTTGGACAAGACAATGCAGTAAAATGTTGTACTAGGTTGTGTAAGTTATCTATGCGGCTGACTAGATTGCGGAAGCATACTTTTCAGTTCTTTTTCTTCGTCAGTTCATATACTTCATCTTCACTATGGCAGCTTCCCATACAAGAAACAAGTCGAGGAAGATGGATTATATAGTTCCTTGGAACCCCCATGCCTTAGAAAACATGTAAGATTACTTTCACTCTTTTGTTAACAAATCTGGAGCGTTCTATTTGCATGAAGGCTTGATTCATAATATGGATTGTGTAGCTATTCTGATTTCATCTTATATGATGGCCTTGGCACAAGAACAGCCAGACCCCGGATCTTTTCTTCACTTTTTATTCCAGTTTCCTTTTTCCTTTGCATATACTATGAAGGTCCTTGTTTGGAGTAGGTTAGAAAGCAACAGATTACTTCTAGTCAAATCTTCCTTGTGGCCCATGTTGAAAAATATACAATACTTGCAAATATACCACAGAGTGACCATGTTATTTTGGACCAAGATTTTAATCATCCATTAGAACCTCAAACAAGATCAAGTACTATACTTATATTTGAGTTCTGGTGTAATAAGGATATGGGGGATTTGAAGAACTCTATCAAAACTAACAAGAAACAATCTCCCAAGACTTCAGTTGGAAGATCTTTGAGGCAAGAGGTGTGGAACATAAATCCTTTGTTGTTGAAATCACAAGTTTCTTGTGGCACGTCAAAATTTTCTATTGACTCTGTTTTGTTCCACAATCACTTGTATGCAGATAATACAGCTTGAGAAAAGATTGCAAGATCAGTTTGAGGTTCGATGTGCTTTGGAAAAAGCGTTGAGTCATAGACCTTTGTCTCATCATATTACAGCTGATGTGTCAATGCCTAAGGTAATTCCCTGATTAGTTTCCAGAGAACTGCAAAGAAGTCCTTCTCTTGATCACTTTCGATCTAACTACATAGTCTCCTGAAGCTTAACTCATTGTAGTCAAGTTGGGCTAGGCATATCATGCTAATAGTTGAGTTGTCAAAACTTAAAATATAATCATAACTTGTGGTTGCATCTTGCTCCTGGTTCCTGTGGGTTCCACTTGTCAAACAGAATCCAATGCCTTAGTGAATATTCATTCGCTGATTTCTAATATGCTCTGTGCCTTGTATTTTTATTGTTGCAGCCAGCTGCAGAACTAATCAAGGAAATTGCAGTGTTAGAGTTGGAAGTTGTGTATCTGGAACAATATCTTCTTTCATTGTACCGCCAAGCATTTGATCAAAAAACTTCTGCAGTATCTCCTTCACACAAGAATGAAACGGCAAAATCAACAGCATCAACTCCTAAAGGCAGGTTGCTGGATGTTCCCCAACCTGATTTCACGTCAGGGAGAGGAAGTCCACATGTGCTCTCTGGTTTCCGGTCACGCGATAATCTGCAGAAGGAATTTAGTGGCATTAGAGGTCAAGAGAACCAGTTAGATTCTAGCATTCACCGTTGTCACTCTACCCTATCACAACGTTCAACATTCTCTACTAGAAACTCTCCTCCAGCAGAGATTTTGGGAAGGACAGCACGTGTCTGCCATTCCCAACCATTGTCCATGATTGAGGTAACACAAACATAAAGTCCCTAGTGTTTTTTTATAGTTCTTCTCTGTTTGACTCCCTGAAACTGGCTATAATGTTTGACCATATCATAGCTCTGCCTTCTTTCAACAACTTTTTACTGCAATGCACTTCCAAGTCCAATGCTAGTACAGAAAGAACTTTAAAGAAACTAAAATCCTTTGTAACGCCACTTTATTTTCTGTGGTTTTGTACAGTATTCTCAGAATGCATCAAGTATAATCAGTTTGGCAGAGCATCTTGGTACACGTGTCTCTGATCATGTTTCAGAATCACCTAACAAACTTTCTGAGGATATGGTCAAGTGCATGTCAGCCATATATTGCAAACTTGCTGACCCACCTTTGACCCATAATGGCCTTTCATCCCCCAATTCATCACATTCCTCAGTTAGTCCATTCTCCCCAAGAGATAATGGTGATATCTGGAGTCCAGGGTTCAGAAATAGTTCATCTTTTGATGTACGATTGGAAAACCCTTTTCTTGTTGAAGGATTGAAAGAGTTTAGTGGGCCATATAGCACAATGGTTGAAGTGCCATGGATTTACAGAGACAGTCAAAAGTTGGGAGATGTTGAGCACTTACTAGAAAACTTCAGGTGAGCAATTGTTGATGTTTAGTCATCACCAGATGGCATTGAATAGCCTAGCCATCATGTAAATTCATTAAAAGTTCTCTTGCACTTAACAAGTCATTTTGTTGTAGGTCACTTATCTGCCGTCTAGAAGAAGTAAGCCCTAGTAAGCTTAACCACGAGGAAAAGATAGCTTTTTGGATCAATGTGCACAATGCGCTAGTGATGCATGTAATAATTTTTTTCCTCGGAAATGTTCAATGGAAAGTTGACTTTTGCATTAGTCCTAATAAGCGACTGCTGTTTTTCTTCTGAACAGGCATTTCTGGCTTATGGGATTCCACAAAACAGTGTCAAGAGGGTCTTTCTGCTTTTGAAGGTAAGAAGAGCTCATTATGCTCTTCATTTGCAGGGAATTTGTCACAATTATTCATTTCTCTTCTGACCATGGTGCATACAGGCTGCTTACAATGTTGGTGGACACACAATCAGCGCGGACACAATACAGAGTTCTATCTTTGGTTGTAGAATGTCTCGTCCTGGACAGGTGAATCTCAAGCTTTAGCTAGGCCTTGAGGACTAGTAATAGCATGGTCATCGGAGAGTAGCTTTGAGTCTAGATATTGGCTCACAGTGAACGATTCTTGAAATTCATCTTTTTGTTACATCAATGCGAAGGCCATCTTGTTCATCATACACACAATCTACAAGCATGCATGTGTCAATACTTTATGTTTGGAATATGGAAGCTGTTAGGAACTTCTTTTTTATGATTGGTAAACTTATTGTAGTAAGGCTGATAAAGCTTACTTTCCATTTTAGTGGCTAAGATTGTTGCTGCCATCAAGGTCAAAATTCAAGAGAGGTGATGAGCGGCAAGCATATGCAATCGAGCACGCAGAACCCCTTTTGCAATTTGCCCTCTGTTCAGGAAGCCATTCTGATCCTGCAGTACTTCACTTTCCTTGTGTCTTTTATGTTTAAATCAAATTGTCGCAAAACCAGCTTTAGCTTCAGTTTATTTTATTAACGTGCAAGTAATTGATGTAGCTTTTTTTCCCAGGTTCGTGTGTATACTCCTAAGAGGGTATTTCAGGAACTCGAAGTTGCAAAAGAAGAGTACATTCGAGCTACTTTTGGCGTGCGCAAGGACCGCAAAATCCTACTTCCAAAGATTGTGGAATCCTTTGCGAAGGATTTGGGTCTGTGTCAGGCTGGCATTATTGAAATGGTCCAGAAGTCATTGCCTGAGTCTCTAAGAAAGTCGATGAGGAAATGTCTGCTAGGAAAGCCCCGGAAGGGCATTGAATGGATACCTCACAATTTTACCTTTAGGTATCTGATATCTAAGGAGCTAGTAAGATGATTGTTTATAGGTAACAAAGGTTATTGATACTTCACAGATCCACGTTGTTCCCAAGGTTTCTGCAGTTTATATTTTTTTTTTTTCTCCCGTGTACAGAGCAGAAGAGGGACTAAGAAATGTTAGCTAGAACAATGCGTCCCTTTATCTGATGTATTCTCCAGTCTATATATGCTATGTAATGGAAGCATTGGCAATTATATGATGATGTCAAGGAAACTGATATTCTGAATCAACCATCACTTCAGACTTGCACTTCTTTCCTATTTTATCGGTGAGGAAAGCCTCCATAGACCTTTCTTCAGGATCATTGCCACAGCTTCTTTTTCCTAATTATATCTGTGCACTTGTTCCCTGCAAGCGTCCAAAAGAAGGAAACTCAAGAACTACTCACTGAAAGTAGGCCATCAAGAATCCCTGCACTACTATCTGAAACTGGAAACTGGTAACTGGAACTCAGTATGTTCAACCATTTGCAGAACCTAAGCATACTTACAAACTCAAGTGTGAACCCCTTCGATGATAACCCATTGACTTAGGATAGTGCATGATTGATAGGCCGTTTCAGGATGTGATGGGTTAGAACGAGCTCTAATTCACTATGAAGCTGGATCATATCAGTTATTGATTACCCTGAACAAGCTTAAGCCAATTTGATAAAATTATAGTGAATACTGTTATAATTACCAAGAGGACATAACCATTCAACCAGAGCACATGAAAACTAAACCACAAACTCCAGAAGAAACAAACTTTCTTATTTCTCTAGTACGGACTAGCTCCTTTTGATAAACTTGATAGAAAAAGAGAGAAATTTTGATTGAATACATTATAATATTCTCTTGACTTTTATTCAAATAAATAGATGAATATATAGCTTGATTATAGTTATAACTATACAATCTTGATTATAGACACTACTAGAGGCTCATTTATCTCTAATTATAGCTGTAAAATATAAGCAAATATACAGCAGTTATAACAAAATAAATGTTATCTATATATGGTAACAGCCCCTCTCAAATTGATACCGATCAGTCAAGAAGCATCAATTTGTTAACATTGTTAAGAGAGAGCTTTTGCAAACACATTAGCTATCTGTAAGGTAGTGGAAACATGAGGAAGAAAAACAACACAAGTATTCATAACTTCCCGAATATAATGACAATCCACTTCAATATGCTTGGTACACTCATGGTAAAATGGATTAGTAACGATTTGAATGGCACTGGTGTTATCAATATGGAGAGAAGTGGAATCATGTTGAGGAAATCCAAGATCAATCAACAATCCTCGAAGCCAAGTAATTTCAGAACATGTAGCAAACATAGCACGATATTCAGACTCGGTGGAAGATTTGGAGACACGAACTTGTTTCTTACTCTTCCATGATATCAAACAATTTCCAAGAAACATGCACCAACCGGTGACACAACGACAGGTATTAGGACAAGTAGCCCAATCAGCATCCCTAAAGGCAACTAGTTTCATAGGAGATCCAGTAGGAAAGAATAAACCACGAGAAGAAGTACCTTTCAGATAGCAAATGATGCTACGTACAACAGCTAAGTGTAGATGTCTTGGAGAGTATAGAAACTGACTAACTTGTCATGCAAAAGAGATGTTAGGCCTAGTGATAGTTAGGTAGTTCAAGCTGCCATTAATCGTCAATACAATAAAGGATCAGAAAGTAGCTCTCCCTCTTCAGTATGATAATTAACATACACTTCTAGAGGAGTATCAACAGCCGAAGAGTCCTGAAGACCAGCTAAAGTAAGCATCTTGAGTGTATTTATATTGGTGTAAAAATATTCCGGAAGAGTTAGTATGAACTTCCAATCCCAAGAAATAGGTAAGTTGTACAAGATCCTTTATATGAAAAGAATCATGAAGATGCTGTTGAAGTTGATGTTAGTTTATACCCTACAGCCATTCGCTTTGGTTGTAGTTTAATGACAAATTATTTAAAGACATTCTTTATCTTGTACATATTTAGATGTATATAATAAAATCCATGGGATAATTGTAAATTGCAAATAAAATTATAATGAGATTATAATTATACGATTCATATTGCATATATGTATTATTCCTAAATGTTCCTAGTCATTGTTCTATTAAGATTGGATATTAATAGAACGTAAAAGACTAGCACACGTTTTGTTTTTCCTTATGAAGGAAGTAGTCAATCTCATAGGCTAAAGTATAGAGATACTTAAACAAACGTGTGGGTGCTTGTTAGAGAACAAGTTCACTGAACAGACCCGATATGAGAAATCCATTTGGTACATTACTTGTATGTCTATGGAATTCTCATTGTGATGATTGTATAAGTGATCCTTTGACTTGAGGTCATCAAAGTTATCTTGTATGAGGATTGCTATGTTTTGATACTACTTCTGATCTATTTAATCATAGGTCATTTAATCGGCAGTCATTGGATGTAGCATGAACTATATGGAGGTAGTTGAGTGATTAAGATATGATTCATCACCCTAAAGTAATTAGGGAGAATGTTTCGTTGTTCTCAATTAATATTGATTCGGAAAATCCTTGGCCAAAGTGGAATGACATTTTGTAAATAGTTTACGAATATCATTAATTGAATCAATAGTTAATGGTGGAGAACTAATATGGTTGGACTCAAAATAAAGTAGAGATTAATTCCATGCTTTATGTCTAATTGGAACATTTGTTGATAAAAGAATTGAATTATACGGAAAAATCATGCAAGGAAAAAGGCTAGTCAAAACCACTTTGACATTCCTAAATATTTGGGTGGTCATGATGCATTGCTAGACGCCAATCTTGATCTATGATTATAAATTGTTTAATTAGAGAATTAAAGATAAAT
>JAOQMS010000180.1:6618937-6646126 GCA_027563885.1 Erythroxylum longipes | reverse complement strand
TTGTAATGGGCCCAAATGGCTATTGAAATTCTGATGTTTGTATTGCTATGATTGAAAATGTTTATAAATTAAAAGTGTTCCCGATTTGGTTATTGATATCTGTATACTATATTGTGGTTTCAAAAAAAATTTATACTGAATTATGAATGATTGAATGCTCTAGCATGCCAGCCTCATGGGGCACGGACTCGGACATCACACAGGATGTCAGGTACGGGTTCTGAGAGGGTGAGTTGTTATACAATTGGCTCAAGGTTTATGATTAACAATTTTTTATGATAACAGTATAATATTTCAAAATTCAAAATAGATTTACTTCCTTGTATAATTAACGGTTTAATTCTCAAAAGGAAATAAAATTATAAGAAATATGCGTTCTTTCTTGCAGGAGCATTCATTATGAACTTACCTTATTAAAAATGGCTTATCCAAAAGGATCTTATAAATTATGAAGGTCATACATTAGCCTCATGATTACTGGAAGATTTTTGGCGAGGATGACATTGAAGTTATTCAGATTTAAATCCATCCAGTTAACTAAAGATGCAAATGAAGCAACAACTAGTTGAAGAAATTGACTATTTAAAGAAGAGTAACATCACTTGTGAAAAAACAAACAGACTCAGACTTTCGAAACATTTAAACAGCATCTAAATTCTTGAGAGTCATATCATTCTTATTGTGCCTTAGAAAGTGAAATCAATCTATTAAGAGAGAAATTGTTATTTGAGAACTAACTTTTGATTTTACATTTTATTCTTTTGTAAGCTTTTAGAAGCTTATTATACACTTCGAGTGTGGAAGGTTGGAGAACCTTGAAAAATATGTACTCGTGAGCTTGAAGAGGCTCGTCAACTCACTTTTATAGTAAAACAATGAAGTTGGATACTCAGGGACTGGACATAGGCTTGGGTTATAAGCCGAACTAGTATAAATCGACTGCATCCTTCTCTCTCTTCTCTTAACTTTTAAATTTTTACATTATGTTTTGTATGCATTTATTTCAGCAAGAGGCTCCTTCACTTTATAACAGGCTCCTGTTTTCAACTTGCAAGAGGTTCTTTTTAGTTTTAACAAGCGTCTTTTGTTTTAAATTATTTTTAACAGAACTTTTCGTTTTATAAGCTCCTATTGTTTAATAAGCTTTTTATTGCACAACAGGCTCGTACTGTTTTAATTATAGACACACTTCTATCGTTTCTTTTTAAACTGAAAGTAACTTGCAAAATTTTTTAAGTCACACATAATTTACCCTCCTCTTTCGTGTGTTTGCTTTATCATTTGGTATTAGAGCGAGGTTTCAAATTTATTATAGTTTACATCACGTGATAGATTATGGTAAATAACTTGAGAAGTTTTAAAGGACAATCCGTCTCAAATCCTTCTTACTTCAAATGAAACAATTACTCATACTGGAAAGAGAGAATGACCATATATCTCTAATTTGTAGATATTGAAGTATGAAAACCAATTAGAATTGGAGCTATAATTCCCACTTTCGATAACGTAGAAGTATAGATTAATGCTGACAGGAGAAATGCACAACTAAATGCTAAGGAAAAACATCACCTAATATGTGCATTATCTCTAGAAGAATATGAACAATTATCCTACTACTCTACAATAAAAGAAATGTGAGACAAACTACAAGTCACATTTGAAGGAACAAATGAGGTAAAGAAAGATAGAATAAGTTTTGTAGTGCATCAATACGAAACTATTGGCATGAAATAGGAAAAGAACATAGATGAATTCTTTGGACGCTTCAACAACATCATCACGACCTTAAAGAACTTAGGAAAGATAGATCCCAATGACTAGATCGTAATAAATATTCTGAGGTCACTACTAAAGGAATAGAGACCTAAGGTGACAGCTCTATAAACGAGAAAGGATCTAGACACTATTTCACTAAACTGGCGATGAGGAAATATAATGATCCATGAAATCAAGCTTAGGTGAGATGAAGGATCATGTACAGAAAAGGAATGGCACTAAAAGCAATTAACAAACTAAACAGTGATGAAAATGACACTGAGTTGCAAATAGATGGAGACGACGAGTTCATCTTTATGGTCAGAAAATATACTCGATTCTATAAAAGGAAGCTGATGAAGAAAAGAGAAGGAAACAAGAAAGTTGGAAATTACAGGTTCCTATCAAAAGGCAACAGTAGCAATGACAATACATAAAACAATCAAATCATATGCTATCATTACAAGAAGCTTAGACATATAAGACCAGAATATCCTCTTCTTCAAAAGGACAAGTCAGAGAACATAAAATCCAGAAAGCAAGCAATGATGGTAGCCTGATCAAATGAGGATTCTAAAAACTTTGATGGAGATGAGCCAAAAGAAGTCAGCAATGTTTGCTTCATGGCTGAATCAGGAGATGATAAGGTATATTATTCTGACTCTGATATTGAAGTTGATGAATTAACAAATATCATGAATTGTATCATTAGTACAAAATGTTGACGTGAAGTATTTTAAAGAAGTTGAGAAGTCCAAGAGCAATGATGCATCTCTAAAGAGTTAAATTATATCATTGGAATTTGCGAATGAGAATTTGGCAACCAGAATTTTGTCTCTTGGGGTTGACTATAAGTAAAATCTTTCTGAAAAGGAAGTTTTGGAAGAAAGAGTAGCTAAATTGGAAAATACGCTACTAAAAAATGTTTATGATAAGATAAGACAGTTAGAAGAAAAAGTCGTCACCTTAGAACTTGAAAAGGAGAAAAGTGCTGGAAAGATCTTATCTCTAGAAAAAGATCTGGAAAATTTAGTTGAAGGAAGAATCTTGATGCATTGCTTGGTAATGGTAAATGTATTTTTGGTAAGGTTGAATAGTATACAATGAAAATAACAATATTAAGCCATACAAAAACTTCTTTGTTAAATCCAACAGCAGTTATAGCCAAAACAGCAGGAACCTGCTAAGTGGCAGAAATCATAACAACTATCATTTATCTATTTTGTGTGATTACTGTGGCAAACATGGTCACATTAGTCATTCTTGTCATTTTCATAAAAATGAATTATCTCAGATGTATGTTTGGATACTGAAAGGTCAAACTACTAACTTGAAAAGACACAGAAAACTTTATGTACCTAAAATGAGATAATTCTTTCTACAGATATGTTTCAATATAGAGACAAGGGAGAATCAATTGATAGTTGATAGTAGTTGTTTGAGAAATATGAAATGTGAAATATCGCACTTCATCTAAATTGAAAGAAAAGACGGAGGTAATGTTGTCTTTGCAAAAATAAAAAATAAAACAAAGGTCACTAACATCAGTAAAATTGGTAATTCTGACTCTACCTCTATTGAGAATGTTCTCTTTGTTGATGGTTTGAAACATAACCTGTTGAGTGTGAGTTAACTATGTGACAAAGTCATTTTCTAGGCATCTCATGTGAAATTGTTGATATTCATAATGATAATATTATATTTATTGGTCTTAAAAATCAAAATATATATTTTGCTCAACTAGAAGACATGTCCTCACAAAGTGTTAAGTGTTTTATCTCTCTAGAAAAGGATTCATTTATCTAACATAGAAGATTTGGACTTGCCAACATAAGCATTATATCAAAATTGTCGAAAAACGAGTGAGTAAGAGGACTGCCAACCTTAAAGTTCGAAAGCAATCAGGTCTCTGAGGTTTATTTAAAAGATAAACAAGTCAGAAGCAACTTTCCTCCTAAAAATATTGTGTCTACTAGCCAACCACTTGAACTTGTGCACATGGATTTATTCGGTCCCATTAAGACTCAGAGTTTTGGTGGTAAACATTATGGTTTTGTTCTAGTAGATGATTACTCTAGATTTACATCTTATCAATTAAGGATGATGCTTTCGAAGTGTTTGAGAAGTTTTGCAGAAAAATTCAGATAGAAAAAAGGTACTGTATCACTTCAACTTGGAGTGATCATGGAGGAGAATTTGATAACAAAAAGTTTGAAGAATTTTATGATAGCAATGGCATAACTCACAACTTTTCTTGTCCAAGGATGCCTCAGCAAAATGGAGTTGTAGAGAGAAAGAACAGAACTTTGGCTGATATGGCTAGGGCCATGCTACGTGAAAGTGGACTACTACCTTATGGATATTGGGCAGAAGTAGTATGCACGACATGTTATGTACTTAAACAGATGTCTTATAAGATTTATTTTGAAAAAGACCCCCTCTGAGTTGTGGAAAGGAAAAAAACCAAATGCTACTTACTTTCGAGTATTTGGCTCCAAGGGTTTTGTTTAAAACAATGGAAAAGAAAACCTTGGAAAGTTCGATGTGAGATTAGATGAAGCTATCTTTTTGGGCTACAATATTGCTAGTAAAGGATTCATAGTATATAATAAAAGAACAAAGAAGATAGAAGAATCGATACATGTGGTATTTGATGAAGCACTACCTTCAACAAAAGTAACTGACTCAGATTATGATGAGTATCTATTGATACCTAAAAATACATTACAGAATCAAACTACAACTATAATACCTTTAGAATTACAAAATCAAGAAGGCTCCTCTAAAGCTAGAATAGAGCAGGCTCCTTTATCTCAACAGGAGCCTATGTAATGAAAAACATTGAAAGAATGGAGAGGTTTTGATACACATCAATATATTCTGGGAGATCCCTCTGAAATTCTAAGAACAAGATCATCATGCAAGAACAACTTTGTTGCTCTCATCTCACAAATAGAACGAAAGGCAGTTGAAGAGGCCCTTATTGACGAAAACTGGGTTTCAGCCATGAAAGACAAACTGAATCAATTTGACAAAAACAAAGTTTGAAATCTAGTAACTCGTCCTCAAAATAAGTCAATCATTGGGACTCGGTAGGTATTTTGAAACAAACTTGACAAAAATGGTAAGGTGGTAAGAAACAAAGCTAGCTTTATAGCTCAAGGTTACAATCAACAGGAAGGTATTGATTTTGATGAAACCTATGCACCTGTTGCTAGATTGGAATTGGTTAGAATTTTACTTGCCTTTGCATGCTATAAAAAACTTCAAGTTGTTTCAAATTGATGTTAAAAGTGCATTCTTAAATGATTACATTAATGAAGAAGTATTTGTTAAACAACCCCCAGGTTTTGAAGATAAAAACCATATGGATTACATGATGAAGTTAGCTAAAGCTCTGTATGGTTTAAAGTAGGCTCCTCGACCATAGTATGAGAGGTTACATAACTTTCTGGTTTAGAATAACTTTGAAAGAGGAAAGGTCGATAAAACCTTATTTATTAAAAGAAACGGGTGACTTATTCATAGTGTAAATATATGTTGATGACATAATATTTGGTACTACTAATCCATCCTTCTGTGAAGAATTCTCAGCATTAATGTAGGGGGAGTTTGAAATGAGCATGATGGGAGAATTATCATTCTTTCTTATATTACAAATCAGAAAAATAGAAAAAGGAATCTTTATTAGCTAAGACAAATACACAAAGGAACTCATCAAGAAATATCATTTTGAGAATGCCAAACTGATGGATACTCCCATGTATACTGGAACTAAACTTGATAAAGATGAAGAAGGCAAAGCTACAAATGAGACAAAGTATAAAGGAATGATTGAATCACTACTATATTTTACAAGCTCAAGACCAGACATTATGCTTAGTGTGTGTCTTTGTGCACTCTTTCAATCAAATCCAAAGGAAAACCACCTTCAAACAGTTAAAAGAATTTTTCTCCATAGAACTATAGATTTTGGATATGGTATCCAAAAACTGATTCATTTGACATAGTGGGCTATTGTGATGCAGATTATGTAGATGATAAAGTCAATCAAAAAAGCACAAGTGGTCATTGTCAATTTCTTGAAGGATGTCTGATATCTTGGTCCTGTAAGAAGTAAAATTACGAACCACTTTTGATGACTGAAGCGAAATATATAGCAGCTACCAGCTGTTGTGCTCAAATCTTATGTATGAAGCATTAACTACAGGATTTTCTCTAGACTTTTCTCATATTCCTATATTATTTGATAATACGAGTGCTATAAATCTTTGTAAAAATTCTGTGCATCATTCTAGGACTAAGCATATAGAAATCAAACATTATTTTCTTAGAGATCATGTTTTAGAAGGAATCATTGACCTTTTGTATGTTAATACTGAGAATCAAGTAGCTGACATTTTCTCCAAGCCACTCTCTGAAGATAGATTTTGCGTGTTAAGAAAAGAGCTTGGTATGTCAAACTCACTGATATTATTTCTACATGAATTTTCTCTGATACTTGTCTTTGCATTTCATTTAGTAGGCTCTTTCTATTCTGATTCCTTAGAAACTCCTTCTAGTTTAGAATGCCCCTTCATTTCAGAATGCTCCTCTCCTTTTAATAAAGCAAGATTACATATGTACTAAAAAGGTAATTTCCTGTGTTTTGTCGTTTCAGCATTTAAAGACGCGTGTGAATTTTTGAAAACTGGATGTACGGATCTGTAAAAAGATATGTAAATGATCACACTTCCTATATTAGCTTACGATTGTTCATCTTCACACGAGATCAACGTTCAAGAAACACATAATATACCAGAAGCAGACTTCTCTCCTCTACTCACCCTTATTTTTTTTCGAAGTGTCACTCTTAACTCTCTACATTCCAACTTTCTGTTTCCATCTCAAATCTTCTAAACCTCATCCATCGCTCTTATAATGGCATGAACCAGATCAAAAGGATAAAAGAAAACTCCAACTTCTACTAATATTCATGAGAAAGCTCATGTTACCCAACCTATCTCTTCTAAGCCCTAAGTATTAGAAGTGCATTAGGTTATAAATGATGATGATTTAGAGGAAGAACATTATTAGTTGATTAGATAACCATGAACCAAAGGAAGTCTTACAAAGCAAGCCGATAAAATTTTTGAACAAAAAGAAAACCTTGATGTTGAAAAGAAAGAGGAAAAAGAATCCAGAAAAAGAATCCAGAAAAAGAAAAATGGAAGAAATAAAGAAGGGAAAAGTGCATGTGACTGAAGAAACCATTGATAGAAATAAGTTGTTTCATGAAGAAATGATTCCTAAAGAAAAAAAATGGCAAAGAAGTAAAAATAGCCGTAGAAAAAGGAAAAATATTAATACCACAAAAAATGTTTCAATCAATGGAAACTGAAGTTCGCTATAAAATACAATACAATAAGAGAAAGGTGGTTGCTGGGTTGATCTTGCCTCCCATGATGTTTGATGATATAGTTATACCTATCTCTCCTTACTTTGTTGCCATTGGTTGGGAAAATTTTCTGAAATTAAATGAGACAGTATGCGATGAACTAGTTAAGATATTCTACACACACATGAAAAAGGAAGAAATTAATGAAAAATTAGCCATTGTCTCATGGGCGCACAAATGTGAAATTTTAATTTCTGAGGAAATCTTAGGAGATATAGTAGAAGTGGCTCCTATGAGAAGAACAAATTTTTCCTGTCATAAGTGGGATGTTGATGATTTGGAGTTTGTCGAAGTTGTCAAATCCATCTACCTTCATGTTAAAAACACCCAAGACGAGAGCAGACAATTAGACTTAAAACCATGATGCCTTGCATCACTTTCAGCTACTTCAATTTTTCCCAGGAGTAGCTCAGTTGAAAGGTGCAGCTTGCTGGACACTTATGTGGTTTAAAATTTGCTAAAATGGAACATAATGAATCTTCCAACTATGATCTTAAGGTTTATGGTGGATAAGGGGAATCTTAAGAATACCACCGATTGCCTAACTTATGGAATATTGCTCACCAAGATTTTCAACCATTATGGACTTCCTTTTGTAAATATGAATTGGTATTTACCAACTAAGTTTCACCCTTCCATTCCTTATCAATTTGAATACATATTACAAAACAATGTCTGAGTAGACAAAATAGCTGAAAGAGTCGCAGAAAACTTAGATCCTACTCCAGACCAACAAACTCTTGTCCCTCCTTAGGATGAAAATAGTGCAAATATTTAAAAATATCTCAAGGATATTAAACCCAATCAAGAACAAATATGAGAACAAATAGATAGCATACAAAATCAACTTCTTGACATACAGATTTTGCTCAGAAGAATCCTTGAGTCTCTTCAATAACTCTATTGCTATTTGTTTTCTGCTTGGCTTATTTATACTAATGATTTTGTTTGATGCATTATTTACTCTTTCCCTCTATTTCATTCTGTTTTATTTCACTTATTCCATATACTCTATTACTTTTGATAATGACAAAGGGGGAGAGTTTATGTGGATATATTTTTTGCATTTTTACATGTTTTTGCATATATGATGATATATTTCTCAATGTTGCCTCAATTATATATGTAATTGATTTTGCTATTGAACTTTTGAAAATCTGTGATATATAAACGATAGGTTCCTTTCTCCTTCTTAATTTATGAACATATAAAAGTCATAGATATCTTTAGAAATAATTTATTATCTCTTTGAATTTTGAAAATATATCTATTATTGCTTGTCATCATCAAAAAGGGAGAGATTGTTAGCTCAACGTTTATTATTAACGATTTTGATGATAACTATATAATATATCAAAATTCAAATTGGATTTATTTCCTTATATAATTAACAGTCTAATTCTCAAAAGGAAATAAAATCATAAGAAATATGCTTTCTTTTTTGCAACAACATTCATTATGAACTTACCTTATTAGAAATGATTTATCCGAAAGAATCTTACTCATTATGAAGGTCGTATATTAGCCCCTTGATTACTGGAAGATTTTGGCAAAGATAACATCGAAGTTATTCATATTTAAATCGATTCAGTTGACTAAAGATGTAAGTGAAGCAACAGCTAGTTGAATAAATTGACTATTTAAAGAAGAACAACAACACTTGTGAAATACTGAACATACTCAAACTTTCGAAACATTTGAGCAACATCTATATTTTTAAGAGTCATATCATTCTTATTTTTCCTTAGAAAGTGAAACATTTGAGCGACATCTATATTTTTTAGAGTCATATCATTCTTATTGTGCCTTAGAAAGTGAAATCACTCTATCAAAAGAGAAATTATTATTTGAGAACTTAATTTTGATTTTACATTTTATCCTTCTGTAAGCGTTTAGAAACTTGTTATACACTTAGAGTGTGGAAGGTTGGAGAATCTTGAAAAATATGTACTTATGAGCTTGAAGAGGCTTGTCAAATCAATACTTGGTTTATATAGTGAAACACTTAAGTTTGATACTCGAGGATTGGATGTAGACTTGGGTTATAAACCGAACTAATATAAATCGACTACGTCCTTCTCTCTTTTCTCTTAACTTTTAAATTTTCGCATTATATTGTGTATGTATTTATTTCGACAAGAGGCTCCTTCACTTTATAACAGGCTCCTTATGTTTTCAACTTGCAAGAGGTTCTTTTCAATTTTAACAGGAGCCTTCTGTTTTAAATTGTTTTTAACAGAACTTTTTGTTTTGTAGGCTCCTGTTGTTTAACAAGCTTTTTATCACACAACAGGCTCCTATCGTTTTAATTATAGATAGGCTCCTGTCATTTCTTTTTGAATTGAAAGTAATTTGCAAAATTTTTTAAATCACATACAATTCATCCCCTTCTTTCATGTGTTTGCTTTATCACAAGATGCTTCCATAAAATACTAAAATAGCGTCTGAAATTCATTAGGCAACATTGAGATGATATACCAATAACATAAACGAATTAAGAACAACCTCTTGAAAAAAATATTTCAAACTTCTAAATGAGTGGCTCTGATACCATGATAACCTTGATAGAAAAAGAGAGAATTTTTGGTTGAATACCTTATGATATTCTCTTGACTTTTATTCAAACAAATGAATGAATATGAAGCTTGATTATAGCTCTAATTGCATAATCTAAAGAATGATTATTGACACTATTACAAGCTAATTTACCTCTAATCATAGCTGTAAAATATAAGTAAATATACAGCAGTTATAACAAAATAAATGTTATCGATATATGGTAACACCTTTGATGTTCCCAGAAGGATTATAGAAGCAATGATCAAGCTACCCGCCAAAAGAAACAATCTTTCTTATTTATCTAGTATAGACTCTCTCTTACAATGTTCCTAAGAGGATTCTAGAAGTAAAGAGTCAAGGTAGCCTGTTCCTTAACACAAGTAGATTGTGCACAACCCAATTCCAGGGACTTCCTCCACAATATGGATATATTTTTAGTAAAGTTTGAGAAAAAAAATCACTATGGCACAAGACCCTCTTTTATTTTAAAGGAGATAAACATATTTATTGAAATATTAGAAAAAAACATTTTCTTCTAGTAATTATAGAGAATGGTCCTTGTATCTTAATGAGAATTATAATTGTATATAAATTAAAGACTAAGGTACAAAAGGATAAAAATGAGTGGAGCAAGAGACTAATTGCTTAAATAATAAAGTCGTGCATATTTTGTTTTTTACTCTTAGTATAAATGAATTCAATAGGGTGTTTATGTGTGGAACCATTCATGATATTTGACGCATACTTGAAATCAAACATTACGGCTAAAAGAGAGTAAAGTGAGTTTATTATTGCATTAACATGAGTATTTCACATGAAAAAATGAGTTAATTTCTAATATCAATACTAACTTTATTTAAATCATTAATTCTCTTAAAAGGTTACAGTAAAACTTATACTAATCTTGAATTAAAGAGAAAGTTACTTAAGTCTTTACCAAAAGTTTGAGAGGCAAAGGTGATGACTATACAAGAAGTGAAAGATTTGAGAACCTTGCATTAAAAGAGTTAGCTAGATCAATCCTTACTTATGAGATGAAGATGAATAAATTACATGAAGAGGAAGTGGCTCCAATAAGAAGAGGTGTAGTGCTTAAAATCTTTAAAGATGAGAAAATTGATGATTAGGAGACATATAAGTAAGAGTGATTAGGATGATATAAAGTTCATCAAAAAAAATTTAGGAAGTTTTTAAAGAATAAGAGGGATAAATCAGTAGAGAAGAAAAAGAAAGCACTTAAGATCATATGGGATGACACTACTACTTCGGAGAGTGAGAAACTTGAAATTATGTTGAAAAGTACATATTGTATGGCCAATAATTATAACACTCTAAAAATTTCAATTTCATTAATAGTAATTTTTATGTCGTGAATAGTATATCCTAAGGTGAATATTGACATCCGGGACCTAAATTGCATTTTATTTTATTTGGCATCAGATAATATTGTTCAAGGATAGCTCGAGGATCAAATTAGAGCTCAAAATGAGTTCATTTTGAGGGTTTTGATCAAGAGTTAACCAGTGGTCAAAGTTTGACTCGAGAAAAAGAGAAAGTCAAACCTGAAAATAATAATGAAAAATAAATGATATTAATTAAGGTCTTTATGTGAGGTTGATATTTTTCTTACGGGTATTTTTATTAAGAAAAAGAAAGAATGGATTAAAAGCTAAAGTTAATTTAGGATCTTTACCCAAAAAAAACGGAGGGGGGTGGGGGGTGTTATTAAGAGACCACGTGACATTAACTGCCACCTAACACTCTCTTCTTCGTCAAGATAGCCGAGAAAAAGCTTCCTCCTTTCTTCTCCATTTTTCTTTTATTTTTAAGCTAACTTTCTTTATTTTTAACCCTCAAATCACCTATAAACACTAAATCATCAACCTATGGTCCTTAAACTCACCATATCAACAAAAAGTTTGGGAAAAGATGAAGAAAAGGTATATGGGTATTCTTGATGAATAGTACTTGAAAATTTATAAGGTAAGTTAATGGAGTTTTTGTTGTTTTTAGTACATGATTTTGGTATTGTTGCATTCATTAATAAATAAAATGCATGAAATTGAATTTGTTATGCAATATTATGAAGATAAAGAAGATGAATTGAAGGAGAGAGAGAAAGAGAAGGAATAAGGAATTAATGGTGAAATTGAAGTTTGGGGAAGCTTAATTTGAAGATTTGGACATCAATTTGATATGTGTTCTTGCAATTATATTTTTCCCTAAATATTATGTATTATGTGTTGAATTCGGAAACTTGATATACATATTATTTTTGACTAATTGGTAAGATGAATATATCTTGAATGTTATATAGACTAAATTAAAACCAATAACAGAAGAAAAAAAAGACATTACAGAGTGACATTTACTTTGGCCAAACAAAGAATAGCTTGAATTGACTATTATGAGTGTTTATTATTACATTTCCCTTAGTAAAATAGATAGGAATTGGAGGAATATGATAAAGTTGGCATACCAATTAGGAAGTTGGTAGTACTGTCATTATATATGTTACCGGACTGTATGGCTCCGAAAGCTCAGTTCTGGTGTAAGATATTTGATTTGTGTTATGAACTGCATGGCTCTGAGAGCTCAATCTTGATATGAAAATATTAAAAAAACCGTATGGTTTCGAGAACCCAATCCCATATTTTTAAATCCTACTTATCTGGTTCGACAATACAATTTTGTTGGATTTTACTTTAGGGCAATTACAAAAAAAAAATATCCATGACTAATGATTAAGGAACATCAAGTGAAAATAGTAATTGATTGTAAATTGAATTATACAATTTATTCATCGTTGTGTAATTAGATAAGAATTATTAAAATAGATACATGTTTGTATTTCATACCTTGATTTTAAATGCCTATTTATGCTTAGAAATAAATGAAGATATTTATATTTGAAAAATATTATATATTATGCATGTTATGGTTGAATGAATTGAATTGAATGAGAAATGAAATTGCTTGAACAACACTAAGCCTATAGCTTGGCGAGTGGATTTTCTTTCCGCGTGTAGTTTTCTGAAGAGAATTAGAAGAAAATTGTGGTAGATCTACTACAAGAAAAGAGTCACATAGAAAATCTTGGAAGACTTGCAGGTGGATGTACTACAAAATGTTATCTTTGTTTTTGGTTATGACATGTTCACATAAAGAAGTGAAGGATTACATAATTTTATTGTGAATTATATATGAAAGTTATGAATGAAATTTGGTTTAGATGAGTTGAAATGTATTGGAGGATTGGTAAATTATTTTGTCAAGGAGTTTGACATGGAGATGAATAGTTGAGTAGCTTGCATGACAAGTGTATTGAAGTTTCTTGCAGGAGGTTTTAAGTAAATATAGAGGAAACTCTATCAAAATTTTTATAAAGTGAATAGTAAATGCTAGAATAATGAAGTTGTAAGTAGAAAATGTTGTAGTTTGAAGTATTAGAAATTTAAGGATATAGTAACACTCAGTATGTCGATTCCATTATCAGGTATGAGGTGTTACATTTAATGGTATCGGAGCTCGGTTTAGGTGGTTTTGGGTCTATGATTGTGTACATGCCAAATGAAGGACTACATGAGAATATGATATGACTCTAACATCGATCCACCCTTCTGTCTATTATACACTGAAGAATGGAACTAGGCACTCTAAGAGCCGCTAAGGGAGAGGATGAAAGTTATGCCTTTACTAGTGATACAGATAGGGCATGGCAGGGTAGCTAGCATAGCCCGTACCATAATCTACTGGTCAATCAATTCCTAACCTCGTAGAGTTTTTCCAAAATATGGTGGACTATATGAAACAACAGATGGTTGCTACACTTCGGTTATAGCCACAACCACCTTTTCCACTACAGAAGCTTACATTGGAGAAAGCCAAGAGGTTGGGAGCAAAGGATTTTATGGGAGAGTCATTAGTTACTACTCTAGATACTGAGTTTTGGCTGATTAAGATAAAGAGAGTTTTTTTATCTTCTCCATTACACACCAGAAGAGAGATTGGAGTGTGCAATTGGTCTTCTTCAGGAACCAGTATATCAGTGGTCGGAGTTCATTAAAAGGCTTGTTCTACCATATAACCTTACTTGGGAGTA
Organism: Erythroxylum longipes; assembly: GCA_027563885.1. Classification (NCBI taxonomy): domain Eukaryota; kingdom Viridiplantae; phylum Streptophyta; class Magnoliopsida; order Malpighiales; family Erythroxylaceae; genus Erythroxylum; species Erythroxylum longipes. The sequence goes on along the minus strand of JAOQMS010000180.1, from coordinate 6,632,273 downwards.
CTTTTTGTCCCAATTTGTAGATAAATATGTAGGGGAGGCTTATAAGGATGAGATGAGGGATGCATTTCTTCATTTGAAACAGGGTATAGGACAGTATCAGAATATGAGAAAGAGTTTGATAAATTGAGTATGTATGTGGAGCGATTAATTCCTATGGGGCAAATAAGTGTAAAAGATTTGAAGTAGGCCTCCACCCTGATATTAAGAAACTCCTTGTTGCACTGCAGATTAGGGATTATAGAGAGATGATGAAAGCATCCCTGAGGATTGAAAAAGTTAATATTAATGAACAAAAAGGGAGAAGTAGGGGACAAAACAAGAGGAGTTAGGGACAACTTAGTTCATCCTTCTCAACTAGTAAGAAGTAAAAGGGTTCAGGGTCTCAGGCTCTAACACAAACACAGGCATCCTACTGCCAATTAGGGCAGAGTTAGAGATCAATGGTTAGGGCAAGACAGTCGACCTAGTATAGTAGGTGGGTCAGGACGTGGGATAGTTACCCCATGTGATCATTATGGGAAGAAACATGGCGGATAATGTAGAAGGTGATGGGAGCATGCCTATAATATGGATCCATAGAGCATTTTCAGAGAGATTGCCCTGGTAGACGATATCAAACAGTTAGTCAAGCAGAGAGACCAGTTCCTACAACTCTGAGGGGTAGAGGTAGAAGCACGGGAGCTAGTTCTGGTGCTAGTGATTAGAGTGTTGTATCAGAGACATTTGATGGACCTAATCCCCATACTCCAGCTTGTGCGTATGTTATGCAGGCTCGTGATAACCAGGATGCCCCAGATGTGATTGTGGGTACCTTTACTATCTTTGACATTTCTGTTCGTGCATTGATAGACCCAGGATCTACACATTCTTATATATGTATGTCATTGCTTGAAAATATGGGATTACTTGTTGACACTCTTGAACATGATATTTTAGTTACAAATCCTTTAGGTTATAGTGTGGTGGTAAATAGGGTCTATAAGAATTGTCTGTTAAGAATACAAGGTTATGAATTTCCTAGTGATTTGATTGAACTACCTTTCTGTGAATTTGATGTGATCCTTGGTATGGATTGGCTATTTAGACATCATGTAGTGGTAGATTGTCATCTTAAAAGAATCACTCTTAGAACAGTTGATATTTATGAGATCATAGTTATCGGCAAAAGGTCAAATTTTCTCTCCAATGTTATATTAGTGACCGTAGCTAAAAGGATTATTAGAAAGGGGTGTGTAGCCTACTTAGCTTATGTTCTTGAAGCTAAAAAGAATGATCCTAAAATTTAAGATATCCCAACTATATGTGACTTTTAGGATGTATTTCCTGAGGAGTTGTCAAGGTTACCACCAAAAAGAAAAGTTGAATTTTCTATTGATGTGATACCTGGTACAACACCAGTATCCATTGCACCATATCGAATGGCACCCACAGAACTTAAGAAATTGAAAATCCAACTGCAAGAACTTCTTAAGAAGGTTTTATACGCCCTAGTGTGTCTCCTTGTCAAGAAGAAAGATGGGTCTCTTAGGCTATGTGTGGATTACAGACAACTGAATAAAGTGATAGTGAAGAATAAATATCCACTGTCTAAAATAGATGACCTTTTTGATCAGCTTAAAGGTGAAGGTGTTTTCTCTAAGATTGATCTAAAATCAAGATATTACCAGTTGAGAGTAAAGGAAGTAGATGTCCTGAAGACAATTTTAGAACAAGACATAGGCATTATGAATTTTTAGTGATGCCTTTTGGACTCACAAATGCTCTAGTAGCATTTATAGATCTCATGAATCGTATTTTCTGTCCTTACTTGGAACAATTTATGATATTCTTCATTGATGATATCTTGGTTTATTCTAAAAACCGAGAAGAGTATAATGAGCATGTGAGAATTATTTTGCAAATTTTGAGGGATAAATAACTTTATGCCAAGTTTAGTAAATGTGAATTTTGTCTTGATGAAGTTTTTTTCCTTGGTCATGTCATATCAGTAGATGGGATTAGAGTTGATCCTAAAAAGATATAAGCCATTATAGAATGAAAGCCACCTAGGAATGTTACAGAAATTAGAAGTTTCTTAGGTTTGGCAGGATATTATAGAAGATTTGTTAAGGGATTCTCCATAATCGTAGCACCTTTGACCAAGTTACTTCAAAAGAATGCAAAATTCGTGTGGAATGAAAAATGTCAGGAAAGCTTTGAGAAGCTAAAGGCCATATTGACTAAAGCATATGTTATTACACAACTTGTACCTAATAGAGACTTCATGATCTATAGTGATGCCTCATATAACAGGCTTGGATGTGTACATATGCAAAAGAGAAAAGTAGTTGCTTATGCTTCTAGGCAACTTAAGCCTTATGAAAGGAACTACCCAACCTATGATTTAGAGTTAGCAGCTATAGTCTTTACTTTGAAGATTTGGAAGCATTACTTATATGGAGAGAAATGTTATATTTACACATATCACAAAAGTCTTAAATATTTGCCTACACAGAAAGAGTTGAACTTAAAGCAAAGAAGATGGATAGAGTTAATTAAAGATTATGATTGCATCATAGATTATCATCCAGGCAAAGTAAATGTTGTAGTCGATGCTCTTAGTAGGAAATCATTATCAGCTTTAAAAGCAATGAATGCTAGATTATCTGTAGCTATTAATGAAGCCATTGTAGTGGAGTTGAGGCTCAAAGAAACAAGATGAAAGCTAGTTACCATTCTTAAACAAATTTAGGAGGGGAAAGATAGTGAATATGCAATCAAAGAGGATGTCTACTTGTATCACAAAGATAGAATCTGTCTCTAATGATAATAAGCTGAAAAAGAACATCATAAAGGAAGCCTATAGCAGTTCATATGTTGTGCACCTAGGAAGTACTAAAATGTACCAAGATTTGAAGACACATTCTTAGCAGTTAGGTATGAAGAGAGAAATTGCAGATTATGTTACCAAGTATCTTACATGTCAACAAGTAAAAATAGAACATCAAGTTCCATCAGGTTTACTTCAACCAATAGCAATACCTAAATGGAAATGGGATCAAATCACGATGCATTTTATATTTAGTTTGCTTCAAACTAGGAAGAAGCACAATGTCATATGGGTCATTGTAAACAAATTGACTAAGTCAACTCACTTCTTATCTGTCAGAACTTACTACCAATTATCAAAGTATGTAGAATGTTACATCAGTAAGATAGTATGGTTGCATAGAGTATCATCTTCCATCATATTAGACCAGGATCCAAGATTCACCTCAAGATTTTGGAAGAAATTACATGAGGCCTTTAGTACTAAGCTAAATTTTAGTGCATCTTTTTATCCTCAAACGGATGGACAATCAGAAAGATTGATTCAGGTGTTAGAAGATATATTTAGGAGTTGTGTTATCGATTTTAAAGGAAGCTGGGATGAACACCTCCCATTGATTGAATTTGCATATAATAATAGCTATCAAGCAAGCATACAGATGGCACCGTATGAGGCTCTTTATGGTAGAAAGTGCAGAATACCCTTATGTTAGACAGAACTTAGTGAAAGCAAGATCGTGGGTCCAGAATTGATAAAGGAAAATGAAGATAAGGTGAAAATTATAAAGGAAAGGTTGAAAGTTACTTTTGATTGCTAAAAATCATATGCAGATTTCAAAAGAAAGGATTGCATATATTGCAGGTGACAAGGTTTTCTTGAAAGCTTCACCATGGAAGAAAGTGTTTCGATTTGGTAAGAAGGATAAGTTAAGCCCTAGATTCATTGGTTCATTTGAGATCATTGAACGTGTGGGGCCAGTGACCTACAGATTAGCATTGCCACAAGATATGGAAAAGATTCATGATGTCTTCTATGTGTCTATGTTAAGGAAATATTGGTCTAATCCATCACACATTATAAAACTGGAAGGTATTGAAATACAACTAGATCTAACTTATGAAGAGAAGTCAGTGAAGATTCTAGCAAAAGATACAAAACAACTAAGAAACAAGATGGTTCCACTGGTGTAAGTACTATAGACGAACCACGAGGTTGAGGAAGCTGTATGGGAACCAAAAGAAACCATGAGAAAGTCTTATCGGTGACTATTTGACACAGGTAAGTTTCGAGGACGAAATTTTATTTTAGAGGGGAAGAATTGTAACGCTCCAAAAATTTTGATTCCATGAATAGTAATTTTTAGGTCGTGAATATCTCGAGGTGAATAGTGACACCCGGGACCCAAACTACATCTTATTTTAATTGGCTTTAGATAATATTGTTTAAGAATAGCCTGATGATCAAATTAGAACTAAAAATGAGTTCATTTTGAAGGTTTGACCAAAAGTTGACCAGTGGTCAAAGTTTAACCCGAGAAAGGTTAAATTCAAACCCGAAAATAATAATGAAAAATAAATGATATTAATTAAGGTCTTTATGTGAGGTTGATATATTTCTTTGGGTATTTTTATTAAGAAAAAAGAAAGAAAGAATTAAAAGTTAAAGTTAATTTTGGATCTTTACTATGAAGTTATTAAGGGACCATATGACATTAATTGCCACCTAACACTCTCTTTTTCATCAAAGATATCCGAGAACAAACTTCCTCCTTTTTTCTCCATTTTCTTTCATTTTTAACCCTCAAATCACCTATTAAACACTAAATCATTAACCTAGGATCCCTAAACACCACTGAGCTGCCTATACCTTAGCGTGTGGATTTTCTTTCTGCGCGTAGATTTTGAAGAAAATTAGAAGAAAGCTGTGATGGATCTACTACAAAACAAGAGTCACATAGAGGATCTCGGAAGACTTGGAGGTGGATGTACTACAAAATGTTTTTTTTTTTTTGGTTATGACATGTGTGTAAGAAGTGAAGGATTACATAATTTTATTGTGAATTATATATGAAAATTTTGTATGAAATTTGGTTTAGATGAGTTGAAATGTATTGGAGGATGGGTAAATTATTTTGTCAAGAAGTTTGACATGGAGATGAATAGTTGAGTAGTTTGCATGAGAAGTGTATTGAAGTTTCTTGCAGGAGGTTTTAAGTAATTATAGAGGAAACTTTATGAAAATTTTTATAAAGTGAATAGTAGTTGCTAGAATAATGAGGTTTTACATAGAAAATGTTGTAGTTCAAAGTATTAGATATTTAAGAATATGGTAACACTCGGTGTGTCGATTCCATTATGGGGTATAGGATGTTACAATAATGATGACTTACCCTCTTCTTTAAATTTTTATGATGAGAATGAGAATTGTGAAGTTAATCTTTCATATGATAAGTTAGTTGAATATTTAGAGGCCATGAATATAAAAAGGAAGAAAAAATATTCAAGTATAAATATGTTCAAAATTTCTTAAATGTATGCATGATTGAAAATGAAAAATTAAAATGTGATATACATGACATGATAGAGGCTAAGGGTGTGGTTGTTGCCAGAAATAAAGGGTATGATTTATCATATAAGAATAAGTCATTAAAGAAGGATATCAATATCCTTAAAGAATTATTATCTAAGTTCACTTTGGGAAGTGAAAAATTGAATAACATAATTGAACCCCAAAAGAGTTATAACGATAGGAATGGAATTAGTTTCAATTCATCATCCAGTACCAAGATAATCTTTGTGAGAGGAAATCATTTACATGATTAATGGATAAAGCATCATATAAGAATATTGTATCTTCTAAATTTGTACAAATATCACCTACTTATCCGTCATCTTCTAAATACAAAAAAAAAGAAAATTTTCTTGCATTCATGTATAGGTCTCATTTTTAGACCTAGAGGGGTTAGTATTCAAGGCAAAAAAAATTGGTATAATTTATATGCAAGGTCATCCCAAAAGAACATGTAAGAACCTTCTTTGTCATATAAGCCTTTTTCCATCAAAATGTCATAAAACAAGCTCACAATGATTATATCTCCCATTATAAGTATAAAGGATACATGCTACCATTCCAATTCATTTGCAAGACCTTCTAATCATATAAGAAGGCCTTCTAATTCTCTATATATCTAAAAAAGAGCACCATATCACTCGTGTGATTCATCTCTCTCTCTCTCTCTCTCTCTCCCTCTCTCTCTCCCTCCCTCTCTCTCTCTCTCTCTCTCTATATATATATATATATATATACACATTTTTGTAGGTCAAACTCACATAATTCATAAATGTTTAGATCATCTTATGTAAGATTTCACTTTTGTGGTGATTGTGGACATATCTATAGAAAATTTGCTTTGAAACAATGTTTATTAAATAAACCCAATAATATATAGGTTGAAAAAAGTTTAAGCACTAATCTTCAAGAACCCAACTTTATCTGGATACCTATAACATATTTATTGAACCAAAAGAGGTTCCAATTAATATGTTGATGATAAAAAAATTTACTACTAATATGTTTATTATTTTAATGAAAAGAAATATTAGAACAAAATGAAGTCATAAACTTAAGAATATAGTGTATGAAGTTGAAGTTTACAACTGATAAAATAAAGATCAAAACAAGAAAAAAAACAACATTAAGGCTCATCGAGGTCATTTTACATTTTCTATTATTATTTGTAATCTTACTTTGTTAATTTGATGATCTAAAAGACTCACCATGTATAGACATTTAATTTAACTTCATTGTATAAGTCTTTACATTCATTAAGAGCCATTGAAGCTTTTGATTTTAATACAAAAGTCTCTTAATATTGTAAATAATCTTTGGGAACATTTTGAGAAGTGTTTTAATCATATTTAGATTGAAAGAATTGGTTTTGAGTATTTGAAAATGTTAAAATCATATTTTTGGGTGATTAGTTGACCTATATAGGTTAGTGGTCAACCTATATAGGTTAAAGTTATTAAACTTAATATACCGTGATTTTTATCAATATTGGTTAATGTATTAATTGACCAATGTGTCATATTAGTCGACCAATATATGTACTAGTCGACTAGTGTCCAACGGCTGGTGAATATGTTGTCATAACTACATATGCTGGTTAACTAGTACATTGTATATAGATGTTGTAATAGCTAGTTCTTGGCTTCAACAGTTATTTTGGGCCCTAAAATACTATAAGTAGTTGTTTTCTCATAGGTTTTAGTATCAAAAAGGTTTTGGATATTATACATACACACATTTCAAAGAGTTTTTCAATTATTTGAGCATTATTATGTCATATTTATATGAGTGAGCCATTTTGAATTATCAAGTGAATAAGTGAGATATTTTTTAGTTGTAATACTTCATTGGGATGTTGAATATTATAAATGGGGTGATACAAATTGGATTAAGGTTCCTCTTTACCCTAGAAGAAGATTATAAGAAGGTTCCTTTTCATCGATAAAGATTGTACAAAAGTTATTCTTCTCTTTAAAAGAAGAATTATAATGAAATTTTAAAAAGAGTCTCAGGAGTGGAGATAGGCAAGGATTATTTGTCAAACTACTATAAATCAGTTTGCATTTCCTCCTCTTTATACTCTTTGAATTATTTTTCAAATGTTTGATTAATTTATATTAAGAAATTTTCTCATACCTATTTATATTGATTGTTGTCAATTGAATACATTAGTTAGAATGATTGTTGAATTTTACGAATACCCAATTCATCCCATCCACACACCCCCTGACACTTAGGTGTCATTAAGGACTAATAATATTGATTCCTTTACCTTATAGGTTAATATTAAGAGACATCAAATAAATATCAATAATTGATATTACCTCTAATGATATCAAATAAAGAAACAACAATGGTATTTTCAACAATTTATTTTGAAAAAAATCACTAAGACCCCTTACGTGAGCCAAGTAATGAGGTTAGATTTAAAAGACTTATTATTAAACCAAATGAGAAAACAAAAACAAAAGAGGTAAACATTGGTGGTATATAAAAGAAGGTATACACTTGCTTTCATATTGATAACATTTGAGTATATTGACTTGACATACATATTTAAGGGAGAAAACATTATTGCTAAGTACACAGAAAGAGAAAGATAAATTAATCCTTGAAATTGGAATATAAGAATTATAAGAATTGCTCTATTTTATAAATGCTTTACATGTGCTCTTTGACCATATAATAGAATTTTTTTAAAGGAGAAAGGAAAGTTGTTTCCCCCCTCTTTTGAAGCTTATATATTTATATATTATATACCTTTTTTAGTATTAAAAAATATAGATAATTGTGATATTAAAACTTTATCATTCTATGATGTATAAATTAAGAAGTATGCATTACATATTACTTTAACATAGGAAAAACTTACTCAATGTTATTTATTTTCTCCAATATTACTAAATACTTTGTCATCATAAAAAAGAGGGATCATTGGCCGAATAAGGTTTTAACCCGTAGTTTTAATGATAACAAAATATGTTATTATTCATATTTTTATCTTTGATGATGTTAATAAGATAATATGTAAATGTTCAAGTTTAATAGAAAGGTACAGTAAGCAAATGAGTCAATTGAATCAATTGAACAATCAAAGGATAAAGGAAATGAGCAAAGCGGAGCATACATGCTACTTATGAATGCATTAAGGGCGTTCAAGTAAAGAATAAAGAATAAGGAGTCATATCAAAATATAAAGAAAATATCGAAATCTTTCTTATAATCTTATCATGGTCGTTTAATGATTTAAGGGTTTAATCATTGCATAATTCTTTGCATATAGGTCATAATGCATAGATCTTTTCAAAATCAAAAGAAATTTTATTTTGATCTTTTTACAAAATTTTGGAAACTTTTGTGTATGTTTATCCTTGAAGTAACTTGAAAATTTTGAGAAATTTATTTTCAAGTACATTAATCAACCAATCTAGGTTAATGATAGATCAATATTAGATTTTTTTAGTATATTATTTTGTTTCTAACGACTATTTTAAGCTATTTTAAGTATAAATAGACTACATATAGGTTATGGGAGGTATCTTGGACATAATAGAGAGTGTTCAGAGCCTTAAATGATTAAAGAATGTGTTTGAGTATATGTATGCATTATATAAATCATATTGAGATATAGTTCATTTGTTTAAGCAAGAAATTGAGTTATTGAGTTGTATATGAGTGTGCTAGTGTATCAAGTAAAAAATGTCAATACTTAGGATATACATTGGATGGATTCCTCTTAATCATGAACATGATTTATAAGGGTTTTTCTTCATCAGTGGCCTAAAAAAAACGATTTTTTACTTCGTCCATTGTCAAAAGAAGATAGTGAATTCTTAAGTGAAACTTGAGATGGATATAAGCTAAATGTTAATCACTATAAATTAAAAATTCTCTCTTTCTTACTCTTTTTAATTATTTTTATAATTATTTAGTAGTTATTATACATGAATTTGCCATAATCATTCATTAGAGTGATTTCTAACTTTACTGGATGACAATTTATTTATATACACTTATTAATTGCTATTGTCATGAAATGGAGTTGAAATAATATGTGTTTAATTCGTTATATAGAGTATTAAAGGAGCTAGTTCTTTGTGTAAGGATTTTGTTAAGATTTTAAAGGATAATTTGCTAATACTTAAAAATATTTATTAAATCATTATTAAATTTAAAATATTTATATTTTTAAAATAATTAATTTTAAATTAGTTATTAAATTATATTAGTGATTATAATTAAATAAAAAACATTTAATTAACAATAATCAAATTGAAAAAATGAAAATTAAAAATTAAATCTGATTTTTATAGTTTTATAATTTTTAAAATAATAATAAATAATTAAAAAAGATTTTTTATTCAATAAAAAACAGAAATAAAAATAAACAAATTCTTTAAATGATAGAGATAACTTAAAATGGGTCAAACTGCCAACAAATGCTAAGCCCCAACTAAAGTCTTGTGTCAAGCCCACCACTGGCATATCGCATTGCAAGATTTACCAGAAATGGCTCTCTGGTCTAGGTGTACCTGAACACTTGTTAAAGCCACAATGTTTTGTGGCAGACTCGGAGCTTTTGGGAGTATCTTAGGTTAGACTAAGTGGGAAGTTACTTTGAGATTTTACTACTGGGCTCCAGAGTGTACATAAAGTCGACAAGAGTTGGCACTTGATAGCTGCTTGAACCTGCCACTAGTCAAGTCCAGAGACCAAAACCTGTTGTCTCTTATCACCGGGTGAAATTCTCTTAGATAGCAGGCCTGACTTCCCCAATCTGAAATATGAACCCAACATTGCTCGGGACGTCAGGCTAGGGTCAGATCGTTGTTTAGTGGCGAAAGGAAATTAAGAAGCAAATGCAGTTCTTTCTAAAGCAAATTAAAAGACGCCAAGTATCAAACTTCTATAAGATTCCTTGCTGTTCTACTAGATGCCATATTCAGAACCCCAGCACAAAAGCTATGTTCATGCCACATTCTGCCCATTAATCTGGACCCTTTTCATTTCCTAGCGAGTTTTGACTTCCTGATCCTCACAGAGATCATAGTTTCATGAATGCAAATTACTTTCACCATTCAACAGTGAAAAACCGTAGAGGTTAGGGTTTCGCAAACTGTCCGATTTTATGTGATTATTTCTGGCACAAATAAAAATAAAAATCAATCAAAAGAAAAAATAACAGATGACACCAGAAATTTGTTAACGTAGTTCTTTGCTCCTTGCTTACGTCTATGGAGCCCTCGTCCGGATTAATTCTTTCACTTAAGCATAATAGATTTACCTAAGGCCTTACTGACCCGATACCCTTCATCCCTTGACACTATCTCTCAACCTCACTTCCCGTGAAAGAATTTCACACCCAATAACACGATCTGCTTGTGTTAACCTCGTCAGAGAATTTTCCTAAACAACTATTAATTAATTAAAGACAATAAATAAAAACTCCAAGTATTTGAAGAATTAATAACAGAAACTTAACACACTTGAAATTCAAAAAGAACAACTTCCCTATGACCGTAGGTCCTCCAAGAGAGATATGACAGTTATTCGTGCACTTGAGCCACTCCACAAAGATAATTTCCAGCTTGATCAACTACCATATGATTTGTAAAGAACAATGTAGAATATGTGAATATGCAGCTCCAATACGCAGATGTCAACACAATCAACAGTTACACTCACAACCCAACAATTAGCACCACACCATCGCTTTCACCTACACTCACGCATCATATGAGTTATGAACAAATACTTCCAACACTTCCACCAAGTAACTCACGCATCCATATACTAATCAGCTCCAGATTTTTATTCACTACCAATCACTTCTCACACACTGCGTACATACTCATCAAGAAAAACATAGGTCACGTATATGTCTTCTTTTATTTTAAAACCTACAACCTTTGTATCTTTTCAAAAACCCACCCTTAATTCATCCAGAACTTTACCATAATACCCTTAGTTCTTCAGCCACAATTTTACGCAGAACCTGTCCAAAGACTTGCAACCATGCCCCTCTGTCTTCATCATACACGTAATTCATTTTATTCAAAATATAATTTTCTTTAATAATCAATATCAAATACTCATCTATTCAAGATAAAATTATATTCTATCTAAAATATTATCCAACTAGATTTTTAAATCCAACATAATGCAAAATATGCCAATTCAAATAAATATGTTAAAATAAAATAAAATAGATATATTTAACATATATATAACAATCTCCCCATTTTTGACATATTTGTCACAACTTCGCAGCTCCCCCTAAGTCAAATAATTTGGCATATAGAAATTGATTTCAATCCACCAACTCCCCCTTAATGTCATATTCACTAATGCAAGAGTTTCAGCAGTCATCACCAACAAAGTCGTTAATACAATAAAAATTCATTCAACACACGTAGTAACACGAAATCAATGCAAATCAAAATATCTCTCCCCCTTTGAGACAATATGTGCCAAAAAGTCATTTTCAGGAGCTACCGAGGAAACGGAGAACGCGTTGTTTCAAATTCCGTAGAGACTCAGTGGCTACTTGAAGGATGCCTTCAATTCTCTCAATTTCTATAAACAAAGCCGCCTGACGATTAACTGTTGACCCTAAAGCATCCGAAGGACCAGGCGTGATGTATGGCAAGTCCAGCACCCAGGATTGATGGAAAATCTGTCGATTTATATTCATTAAAGATGCCAACTCAAGAACACTCGACTCTACCCTGGTTACTTAATTTGCATATAAAAACTGTGTTATTAACATGGAAAGTAGAGTAGAGAGTACGGCTTACTTTCAATTGCTAACATTGCTTCAATGATGAGCTTTCCAAGGTTGAACCTCATTCCAGTATCGATAGCATAAAGTAACTTAGCCTGTGCCAAGTAGATAGAAACTACATATGTACTTGGCATCTAGTTCTTCACCACTAATTTAAAAAGTACGAAGTACTTTTGGGTAAGCATTAAAGAACGAAAAATGGAACTAGACGGCTAACCAGTCAATTTACCACCAGCCAATACTGTAGCAATCAAATCATTTGACACAGACAAATCATCATCATATAGAAGATCACCAATCAAATTGTCAAAACCCATTAATCAATTTAGCTTTACAGCATCAAATCGGATTACCCGACCCCTCACATATACAACCTCAAAACTTAGAGCAGATTCATTTAGAATGTCAGAACTCAAATTACAATAGAATTCTTTTACCAATTCTGAATCATAATGATAAGGTAGCACAAAAGCTTGCAATAAGAATCGCTCCGATAGCAAACATCCAGACCTTGTTGTTGAAACTCTTTAAGATTGATCGGACGGTCAAAAACAAAACCGACATTGTGGAGAGTTTCCCATTTGTGTTCAGCCTCAGATGAATAGAACTTAAAGGAAATAACATTATCTGCGGTCAAGCAGGCAGAGGGATGATGTCTTAGTGGTCAGGTCGATTTATGAGCCTGCATCTTTGTTCACCTCGAAGAAGCCATAGGAGGCGCAGGTGAAGGAGTAAGTACTGCAGGGGTGTCATCGAAATTTGAGCCAGATTCTTCAATCATGGATAAAATTACTTGATGGACATCATAGTCGGGATCGCGAATAGAGACAGTGTCGGGAATGTCAATTGATGTTGCAAGCGATGACCCTTCCCCACTGATTTTCTTCCCAGATGTTGAAGTGAACATCAATCTGCTTAAGTGACGGGTTGGTGCTACTGATTTCTTTTCTGACACCGAAGAGACCGATTTTCTCCTATTCTTTCCCATACTTTCCGAGAATAACAAACAACCCAGTCAATCTCAACAAATCACCACAACATAGTATCATGAAACCAAGTTAAAATGTAACATCCCATCCCCATATTAAGGGTTAGGATCTAAAATTTCAATGCATGTAAGCTTAAAGAGAGATTAAGGAAATGCATTTTTCTTGCTCATGCATAATGTTAGCATA
>JAOQMS010000180.1:6605024-6618837 GCA_027563885.1 Erythroxylum longipes | reverse complement strand
GAGTATGTATTCCGCATGTTATGTTATAAAAAAAATTATACCGACTTTTGAATGATAGAGTGCATTAGCACGCCACCTTCGCGGGGCACGGACTCGGATATCATCAACGATGTCAGGTTCGGGTCTTGCTGGAGTGGGGTGCTACATAAAAGCACACAGCACATAAAAAAATCCAGCCAGTCTTCATAGTAGGAAAACACATATACAAACATAAATCTTCATCAGAAATTCACAAAATTCACAGCAGTACCAACTTACAGATAAAAACCAAGATCAATTTCAAATTCGTGGGTATCTTGAGCAAACCCAATCAAATTCCACAAATAGTCCAAATTAGAACCGAAAGGAGACAATATCGTAAAATATGGGTCTTCAATAGAGAATCACAACATTCACAAAAATGCCTAATCCATGGTTCAAACTCAACGTCGTGGGTATCCTTAGAGCAATCCCAATCAAAATCCACTAAAATAACCAAAACTGAAACATGAAAGAGTAATGCCGTGAGAGAGGAGAGATGAGGTTCCACTGAAAAATGATTTTCAATATGAAGAGAGTAGAAGATGAGCAACTAAATTCCACTATCTTTGATCTGCGTGAGGAGTTTTTGGAAAAGAGAGGAGAAGACGCAGATGCAAGTTGAGAGAAGCAAGTGCTACAGACAGCAAAGGCAAGAGGATAATGGGTGGTAGTGATAAAAGAAGACTTTGTTGAGATTTTAAATCCTTTAGCAAAACGCAACATATCTTTTTTTTAACTTTTCTTTTTCTTTTTTTTTGTTTTACATCAAAATATAAAGCACAAAGACCCAAAGCCCCTCGTAGAAGTTCAAACTGTACTGCGCCAAGAGGTTTCGTAAAGATGTCTGCCAACTACTTCTCCGTAGATACACGCGACAAAGTAACTATTTTTCTCTCCACAAGCTCTCGAATAAAATGATATCGCAGATCAATGTGTTTCATTCATGAGTGTTAAACTGGATTCTTGGAGATTTCAATGGCACTTTTGTTATCACATAACATGGTTAACACATTCTGGTCAATCCCATAATCTTCTAACATTTGTTTCATCCAAAGAAGTTGTGAACAACAACTACCTGCTGCTATATACTCTACTTCAGCGGTTGATAATGAAATTGAATTCTGCTTCTTGCTGTACCAAGAGATAAAATTGTTTCCTAGGAAGAAACAATCACCTGAAGTGCTTTTCTGATCGTCTAAGTTTTCAGCCCAATCCGCATTACTATGTCCAGCTAGATAAGATGTCAAGTCAGATGAATACCATATCCCAAAATCAGATGTTCCACTTACATACTTGATGATCGTTTTTACCATTGTCAGATGTGATTCTTTTGGGTTGGCTTGATAGCGAGTACATACACCAACGCTAAAGCTTATATCTGGCCTACTTGTAGTTAAGTATAATAGGCCTTCAATCATACTCCGATATAGACTATCATTAACACTTTTTTCCATTTTCATCTCTGTTCAGTTTTGTTAAAACACTCATAGGTGTTCTCGCATGCCTGACATTCTCAAGACCGAACTTTTTGATTAAACTTTTGGCATATTTAGTTTGCAATATAAAAATTCCACCCTTCACTTGGTTAACTTGCAAACCCAAAAATAAATTCAGCTCGCCTATCATACTCATTTCAAATTCAAATGTCATCAGTTCAACAAATTGATCTACCATCATTGAATGTGTAGCACCAAACACAATATCATCAACATAGATTTGAGCAATCACAAAATCAGATTTAAACTTTTTAATAAACAAGGTTTTGTCGACGCTACCTCGTTTATAGCCTTGTCTGAAGAGAAATTGTGTAAGTCTTTCGTACTAAGCTCTTGGTGCTTGTTTGAGACCATAAAGAGCTTTCTTCAGCTTAAAGACGTGATCTGCATGAGATGAATCAACAAATCCTTTTAGTTGCTCTACATACACTTCTTCTTGAATGAATCCGTTTAAAAATGCACTCTTTACATCCATCTGATAAAGCTTAAATCTCTTTACACATGCTATGCCCAACAATAGTCGAATAGACTCGGGTCGTGCCACTGGTGCAAAAGTTTCATCAAAGTCGATACCTTCCACCTGAGAGTATCCCTGAGCTACTAACCTTGCTTTATTTCTAGTTACATTGCCCTTTTCATCTGTTTTATTCCGAAACACCTATTTTGTTCTGATCTCATTAGTATCCAATAGTCTTGGTACTAATTCTCATACATCATTTCATGCAAATTGGACCAATTCATCTTACATGGCTGTTGTCCAGAACTCATCTTGTTTAGCCTCTTTAAAGTTCTTTGGCTTGAATGAAGATGTGTAGCACAAATATCCCGCAAGTTCTCGATAATTTCTCTAATAACATTTTCTACTGGATGACATTTTCTCCAATAACATTTTCTACTAGATGACATTTTCACTAATTTCTCCAATAAGATTTTCTATTGGATAATTTCTTCTGATTCGAGATGGAGAATCATAGTTCAATTCAGTTTCCCTCGAATTTTGAACGTGTAAAGGTATATTTTCTGCATCTAGTATTTTGGTTGATTCATCATCTGAAGTAACTGACAGTTCTTCAATTCGCGCAATTACTTCCTCAGCAGTAAATAACTGCGAGTCTGGGCATTTTTTACATCTTTTCTTGTTGCTTGTTTGAGCTGATTCAGAGGTCGGTTGTGTAGATTTTCTTCTCCCACTTGACTTTTTATCAAGAACACATCATCTATCACAACATTTATGGACTCTAACACTTTCTTGGTTCTTTGGTTATATACTCGGTAAGCTTTACTGTGAGTTGAATAACCAATAAAAATTTCTTCATCACTTTTGCTCTTGAATTTTTCAAGCTATTCCGGATCTCTAAGAATGTAGCACTTACTTCCAAAAACATGAAAGTAACTCACATCAGGTTTCTTTCCCTTCCAGAGTTCATAGGATGTCTTGTTCAGGATACTTCGAAGATAAACTCTGTTACATATGTAACAAGTTGTATTAATTGCTTTAGCCCAAAATTGCATAGATAGTTTACTTCCATTAAGTATAGATCTGGCCATTTCTTGAAGTGTTTTATTTTTTTTTCGACAACTCCATTTTGTTGTGGAGTTTTAGGTGCTGAAAATTTCTGTATGATACCATACTCTTCACAAAATTCATTAAAGCTTGTATTCTCAAATTCTCTTCCATGATCTGATCGAATTCTCAATATGGTCATATTTTTCAGATTCATGACCTACACACATAGGCTTTTAAAGCCTTAAAAGCATATGATTTTTCTTTAAAAAATGATACGCAAGTATATCTTGAATAATCATCAACATAAGTTAAAAAATATCTCATTCCACCAATGCTATCATGTTGTGTTGGACCAACCAAATTCATATGAATACGTTCAAGTATGCGTGAAAAGGTAACGTGTCTAACCTTTTTACGTGGCACTCTAATTTGTTTACCCATCTGAAATGTGCTACAAATTGAAATCCCTTCTTTATTCATTTTGTTTAGACCCTTCACAGCTTCCAATTTTATTAACTTGCTAATGAGATCAAAATTTGAGCGTCTAAGCTTTTGATGCCACAAATTGATGTCATTATCATGTGTGGCTGATTTACAAATGGCCATGACCTGCAATATGTAGCAATTGTCTGCTGATCGCTTGCCGCTCACGAGACATTCTCCTTGCTCATTTAGTGCCTTGCATTCATCACTTGTAAATTTAAATAACAAGCCATCATCACAGAGTTGGCTTATACTCACCAGATTTGCCTTCAATCCATCAACATGTAGCATGTTCTTGAAGGAAGGCAAACCGTCCACACATAGTGTTCCTCTATCAATCACTAAAGCCTTCTTTCCATCTCCAAAGGTCACATGACCATCCACACAACTTTGATAATCGGTTAAGTAATTCTTTTCCCTTGTCATATGCCGTAAACATCCACTACCAAAGTACCAACCATTTTGCAAAGTTGCTTTCATCGATTTAAGGACCACGAGAGCTCACAATTCACTCCTTTTCACCCAAGTGGATTTCAGTACTGAGAGATGATGTTGAAAATTTTGTGAGGAATGTAGAATTCTCCGACTTTGTCTTCTTTCAAACAACATCTGCGGTAACTGATAACATCTTGGTCTTATATGCCCAATAACTCCGCAAAAGTGACATGTGGGTACGAATCTTCGTGTCTTTCTCGATGTTTCTTCTACTTGGACAGATCTGGACATATCACTCTTTTCCTCGTTCACCTTAGAGCACTCTCCTGTATAACCAAGGCCTTGAAGATCCCCTTTTTTCGTCTTTAATTACTTCCTTCTCAGTTACTGTTAAGCAAGTAACTGGACTTTTGCTATACAAAGCAACTAATGCAGCATTATTTGCAATTTCTTCTTCACTACTGTATTTACTCTCGGAATCATTTTCACTCTAAGTGTTAGTAAAGGATTTTCCTTTTCTTTTCTTCAAAGTATTTGCATATTTGGCTTGAACATGCCCAAAGCCTTGACACTCATGACACTGGATTTTCTTCAACCTCCTTTCACCCTTTTGTGTTTTGACTTATTGCTTTAGATTAGTATTTGATGAGCTTCCAGCATATTGTCTAAATTCAGGTTTATCCTTTTTCATTCTTTTTATCCATTTACCAAAGTTCCGTGTGAGTAGTACCAAGTCTTCATTTTCATCAGATTCCTCTTCTGCATCATTCACTCCTTTACCAGTCTCAACCTGTAATGCCCTTCCTTTGCCTCTTTCTTGCTTGCCTCTTAAGAGATTCATCTCAAAATTTGTAAGAATTCCAATAACCTTCTCCAATGATAGATCATTGATGTCATGAGCCTCCTCTATTGCTACAATTTTAGGAATAAATCTCGAAGGCAATGATCTCAGTCTTCTTGACAACCTTTAGATTGGAATATTTCTTTTCGAGTTGATGCACTTGATTTGCTATATCTCACAATCTTTCATGAAAGTCCCCAATTGTCTCATTCTCATCCATCTTCAGTTTTTCAAATCTCACAGCCAACATCTGTAATTTTGACGCTATCACTGATTTGGACCCTTCATGAATAGTCTGTAAGGCATCCCACGCTTCTTTGGGTGATTCACGCGCTGACATCATTGAAAACCGTCCTTCATCAACAGCACTAAAAATTGCATGCATTGCTTATGAATTTCCAAGCGCACTTTCTTCTTCGGCTCTTTTCCATTCAACTGGATCTTTTCAAACTGCTTCTCCTTTGTCATCAGTAGTCATCGGATACGTCCACCGATGTATTACCGAGTGCCAAGATTTTGTGCCCTAAGCTTGGATGAAGACTCTCATACGTGCTTTCCATGCAGAATAGTTAGATCCATTCAATAACGGTGGTCTCGTGATCGATGCTCCTTCTCTAGTAGCCATGTTCGCGAAACTAAGATCTGCACCAATTTGCTACCAAGTTCCGAATCGATGACCTCTCCCTGATACCAATTGAAAAAATTGTAAAGGTTATGGTTTTGCAAACTGTCTGATTTTATGTGATTGTCTCTGACATAAATAAAAACAAAAATCAATCAAAAGAAAAGTAACAGATGACACCAAAAATTTGTTAGCGCAATTTGGCACTCCTTGCCTACGTCTGCGGGGCCCTCACTCAGATTAATTCTTTCACTTAAGTACAATAGATTTACCCAATCCTTTACTAAACTAACACCACTCACCCCTTGGCACTATCTCTCAACTTCACACCCAATAACACGGCTGACTCATGTTAACCTCGTTAGAGGATTTTCCTAAACAACTATTAATTAATGAAAGATAATAAATAAAAACTCCAAGTGTTTGAAGAATTAATAACAGAAACTTAACATGGTTGAAATTCAAAAAGAACAATTTCTTTATGACCGTAGGTCCTCCAAGAGAGATTTGACAGTTATTCGTGCACTTGAGCCACTCCATAAAGATAATTTCCAGCTTGATCAACTACCATACGATTTGTAAAGAACGGTGCAGACTATATGAATATGCAATTCTAATACGCAGATGTCAACGCAATCAACAGTTACACTCACAACCCAACAATCAGCACCACACCATCGTTTTCACCTACACTCACGCATCAGATGAGTTATGAACAAATACTTCCAACACTTCCACCAAGTGACTCATGCACCACACACACCAATCAGCTCCAAATTTTTATTCACTCACCAATCACTTCTCACACACTGTGCATATACTCATCAAGAAAAACATAGGTCACGTATATGTCTTCTTTTGTTTTAAAACCTACAACCTTTGTATCTTTTCAGAAACCCTTAATTCATCCAAAACTTTACCATAATGCCCTTAGTTCTTCAGCCACAAATTTACGCAAAACCTGTCCAAAGACTTGCAACCATGCCCCTCTGTCTTTATCATACACGTAATTCATTTTATTCAAAATATAATTTTCTTTAATAATTAATATCAAATACTCATCTATTCAAGATAAAATTATATTCTATCTAAAATATTAGCCAACTAGATTTTTAAATCCAAAATAATGCAAAATATGCCAATTCAAATAAATATGT
This sequence comes from Erythroxylum longipes, assembly GCA_027563885.1. Lineage (NCBI taxonomy): Eukaryota > Viridiplantae > Streptophyta > Magnoliopsida > Malpighiales > Erythroxylaceae > Erythroxylum > Erythroxylum longipes. The sequence goes on along the minus strand of JAOQMS010000180.1, from coordinate 6,612,275 downwards.
TAAAATAAAATAAAATAAATATATTTAACGTATATCTAATAAACAGTGATCGGACGCAATAAGATAGGATTACTTGAAGATAACTAAACTCTATCGTTATCTAGTGAACAACTAGCTTTGATCGCTAGAGCACACAAGTCAGAGAGGGACAGTCGCTTGTCGACCTGTGAAAGTGGCAACTGAAAGCAAAGTTGTCCCAATTATAACTCTTCATCGTCAGGCAATTTTTCCGCACAAGTTCTTGGTCACGGCCTCACAGGGACTCTAAGCTGCGGATAAACAATCCGTGTTCTGGGAGGTGACGTAATTTGTCTTCACTCTGTAGTTAAACTCCTGCAACTTGCCGTTGACTTTAATGATCTTTGTTGACGGTAGTTTGCTATCTTAACTTCATTCTCAGGCTGTTCCTCAGCTGCAGAAGAGACGCACAGACCCATGTTCTTATCGACGTTGTCGTTGCTTCAGAGTCATAGGACACACGAAAGAGACACAATTCGAAGGAGACAACGACGGAGGAGGGAAAGGGCACAGGTGGAGATGTAAAAAGGGAGTAAAGATCGATACTTTACGATTCAAATTCACTTCATAGTATTGGCTCTTTTGTTTTGTAATTTATGTTTGACCTTTGGTTGTTATACGTCCGCTTTGGGTTGTACCAATTGACTCTCTATCCTCGTATGTTCACACAACTCTTCACAGAAAAAAAATAATACAAACGTTAAAAAATTCAAAAAAAAATTAATTTTTAACTTTTTTTAAAAAATAAAAACAAAACAGAGTATTAAAATTACACTTATACCAATTAAAAATTATTTATATAACGATTCATTCTATTTTTTAAACTTGAACTAAATTAATTAAATCTCATTTAAACTAATCATTTATTATAATTTTTTAAATTATTAATTTAATTAATTCGGATTAGATTTATTAGAGATATTTGAACAATTCGTTTCTAATAATTATACCATGTGTGTTTTAACATTTTTTTTAAGGAGAAGAAATTTTTTAAGAAAACTAAAAGCTAAAAAGTTAAAAGATTTTTTTCAAAAAATTCAAAGGTTATAAATTTTTCTAAATTTCTTAAACTATAAAAAAGTTTATATCTTTTAACATAATAAAAATGATACTCAAAAGAAAAGTCTTGATATTATATCCACAATTAATTACCTTCGTTAATTTTGAGAATGTCTGATTAGTCTCATGTTAAATTTTATTTTTTATTTTAAAAATTTTTAAGCAGAATTTTTAATTTATTTTTTTATTCTTTTATTTTGTAACTTTTTAAATTATAAAATATATGTTTTATATATTTTATTTTTTCATAATTTATTTTTATTTTTAAATAAACAGATACTATTTAATTATTTAGTATTAAGTATAAATTAAAATTATGACTGATATAATATGATTATTTTATTTAAAATATTTCAAATATCCTAAAGTGCGTAATTTTAAATTTTACAAAATATTTATATATTAACTAAAAATGCATTAAATTATAATTTTAATAAAGTAAGTATTTATTTTTAGATAATAACATTATTTTTAAAATAAAAATTTTTAATATTAATTTACAAATAAAAATTTAGAAATTTTCTACTTAATAATAGTTATTTTTAACAAAATATGATATATTTATTAAAAAAGAAGAATGTAAACTTAAAAAAGTTAAAGCCAATTTGCAGATAGAATAAAAAACAGATAAATAATTTTATTGTATTCCTATTTGTTGGCAAATTATTAATTCAGAATGTCCTTTGGAAGCGATATTGAAAAGTAATTAGCCAAATTTTGGTAACTAAGTAATAACAATTCAATTTTCAACTTGTACCCCTGCCTGATCGTCCGGTACGATACGTCCAGTCCACAACCATTAATTATCTTCATTGCTTTCTAATTGGGCTTTAACTTTACCAACTTCCATCACCATCCCCCAATCAATGCAGCTATCAGTCATTTGTTGGCTACCTAGTGCCTTCTGATGAAGTCGGTGCCTTCAAAAACTTACTTTTTTTAAAAAATAAAATTTCCCCATTCATAAGCGCTTAACGGCTTCAATTCACTTCCTCGTAACATCCAACTATTTAATAATTGAAAGAGAAAAAAAATGGATGGGTTGGATGCTATTAGAAATAGGGGCACAGCTTTTTTCGGTACAAATAATTTGAAGCCTGCTCAACCGACTAAAAGTACTCTCAGAGCATTAATGTCTCAATTTTGATCTTTTCGGTACAAATAATTTGAAGCCTGCTTAACCGACTGAAAGTACCCTCAGGGCATTAATGTATCAATTTTGATCAATCACACTTTAAAATGTAGGGAGAAAATTTTTGAAATAACCAGTAAAAATTACTCTTTTGTGATTAAAGAGTGGCATATTTAAATTATAAAAACAACATATTTATATTAATAATTCTTTCTAAACTCTCACAAAACGAGGAGTCTTATATATTATAGCCGTTTAAAAAAAACTTTAAAATGTAAAATAATTCAATATCCAAATAGAAGAGTATATGTCACGTGAAAGAAGAGTTTCTATAATTAATTTGAGCCATTTATACCGGTTTGAATGCATTCTTATTCAATATTTTGTTTATCTTTAATAAATCAAATCACGCCCCTAAACCAAAAGGCTATGTTAGAACCTTTTGTCTTCGTATAATAGGATGCAACAGTCATCTGTCAACGAGCCATTTCTGAAAGATTATGCTAAAAGTAGAACATTGAAAGCTAGCAAATTGTGCATAACACCTCTTGAACTTCCGGAAAAATGCTCCGATCTCTTTTTTCTTATTGGGTTGCGTGCTTTATTCTCGTTTTAGTCTAGTTTGGTTGTTGCCACTTTACCCTTAATAATAACTATATCGGTAAGGGTGTCCTTGGTTAATGGTTATGAAATAAAAGAAATGGGTATAAAATAAAAGACAGTATTTAGTAAATATATATGATTATAGGGTTATTAATTTCATTACCCAATTTCGTGTAATGCCACATTCCTTTAGTTATAGGTATCATTGGTTTGTAAAACTCTCGCACGTTTTGGGCATGAGTTTCTCCTTCACTCACTAGACTCTCGTAAGCAATTAACAGCATTAGTACCCATCTTCACTTTTGATCTCACAAGCCACACTTTTTTTTTCCAATCTTGCTCCCGTCTCTCCACAAAGTAATCTCAGCCCACCAAACAGTCGACACTACGAAGTAGCAGTAGTAATTTTCTTCCTTTCTTTCTTTATTTTTGTTGTTGATATAATTGCTTATTTCTCTCTTCTGTTTTACTAGGTTTGGGTTTTCGATTCCTTTCTCTTGGTTGTGATAATTATACTCATGTACCTGGCTTGTTTGGGTTTTTTGTTTGCTTTCGGACTGTAAATATACTCGTATAGTCCGGAGAATCTCTGGGTTTCTTAAGGAAAGAAACAGAACAAGGTTGGGCTTCTTTGGCTTTTTTGTTTGCTTTCGGACTGTAAATACTCTAACCGTAGCTGACTAGATTATCACTTCTATCATCTTCATTCAGTTGTGCTTTTGTTTGCTCTTCTTTTTGTCCTGTACGGGTGTAAACAAAACTGGGTTAATTCTTACCTTAGAAACAGTAGCTATTATCGTACTTTTGTTTTGTTGATCAAGTTGTTTGAAAATCTTTTACTGTTTCAAAAATGGGTTGTATCGATGGGTGACAGTTTTGATTGTTTTGTTCCTTTATGATGCCTACACATTCGGTATTTGCATTATCTGATATTATATACTGTTCTTATGCTTAACATCATTTACTTGTTCTCTATATGATGTAAGAAGATGGTGATTTCGTACTAACTAGTGGAAAGGAAAAGGTACTTATGCAGCAATTTATCTATTTATGACTCACTTTATTTGCATCACTTTTTCCGTCCATTCTCTTATGGTTTATCTTCCTTTTTCATTTGAGAAGTTTTAGGTACTCAAGAAGTGGTAGCCGATATGAGAAATGACATTACTCTTTAGCTTAAATTGAATTGTTGGATGTATGGGTTCGTTTGGTTTTTTGTTGTCATGGTTTGTATGAACTGTTTCTGGAGTATATTTTTATTTGGATAGCTAAATGCTGGATCTTATTATATTCTCTGGCCAACAGGATAGATGAATTGGTTGTGATAATTATACTCATGCACCTGGCTTATCTCTCTTTACGTGTTTTTAGTCATTTTGTATACTTTATAATACCTGTATATCGTGATGCATGAAGAACATTAAAAATATCTGACAAGCATAAGAGGATTACATCCTTGCATACGCATTTGGTGTATTTATAATGAGTATTTGATCATTGAATTAATAAGATAGTGATCTAAGCCATCTCATCCTGCTTTTAGACCTGCTCTGCTAGGCATAAGTTTAAAAAAAAAGAAATAGCAAATATCATTAGTAGGTGAAATTAAACAAACAAAAATTCTCTAATTAAAATTTTATATTTCACACTATTTATCATACAAATAATAATAACGAATTTATATGTAGTATAGTTATCATATTGCAAGGATTTTCCAATTTCAATAAGATCTTGACAATTATCCAATGGACCTAAGTATATGACTATCATCTTGGTGATTTTATTTAATCTTATATAAAATATTTTTACATATGAGTTTAAGATATATAGACAACTTATGTACTCTTGACCTTGATGACCATGAAAATATGAACTTTGACATAATGTCCAATGAAGATATTGGATTAAATTTGAGATTTAGTTGTGTATGAATAACTCCTTTCTATGTCTTGTCTCTCTTTACTTGTATATATTTAGTTATTTTGTATGCTTTATAATACCTGTATATCGTGATATCACTAGCGGTGAATTGGGGTCAAACACTTGTTCACTCTCATTTACAATCTTAGTAGCTCTATTATGAAATGAGACTTTAATTATAACAAATCTACTTATTTTATGATGTTATAACTTGACCAATGCAAGCCAATTTTACATTTTTACTTTTTGATTTGTGCGTTGTGGAGATGGCCTTTCTTTGACTGCAATTTAAATCCCTTTTGTGTAACTAGTTTCTTTTAGTTACTTAAAAAGTGGGCATTAATTAGTAGAGTTACTACAAAAAGTAGGCAGAAACGAGTAGAGTTATTATATCTCATTCTAATTTTTTCATAAACGAGTTGAGTCATCTCCCTATCATTTTATCTCTTTATTACCCACCTTTTGGGAGTTAGAAGTATATAAGCGATTTGATTTAAAGTATGCATAGAAATTAATCTTCTTCTTGATCATCTTTCTCTATTACCTTCGCTTATTGTTTTATCTCTTTTCCACTGCTATTACCTAGCTTTTCAACATACCCTATCTATATGTTGTACAATTATTTTCTAATTTTTTAAATGTAGATCAATATGGCTCGCCCACCTATTAGCAAACGATGGCACAAACTAAAGCAACTTTTGATACTTCAACAAACAACAAATAATATGATGGTTTTTTGATTTGCTATCCATTATGTTATCTATTGTTTGTATCTTCGAGAGAAGGTCCATGAAATTAAAACAAAGAAAGAAAAAAGGATTGATAGAATGAGATGGATTTTTAGATTGACCATGGATTGTGATAATGCTTGCATTAGTGAACTTCGTATGGATAGAGCAACCTTTAGGATATTGTGTGATATGGTAAGAGATGTTGGGGGTTTAAAAGACACTAGGAACACATCCGTAGAAGAGGTTGTAGCAATGTTCATATACACCTTAGCTCACCATAAAAAGAGTAGGACAATAAGCCTACTTTTTCTCCGTAGTAAAGAAACCGTGAGTCGACAATTCCATCAAGTTCTTCATGCAATTATAAGATTGCATCATATTTTGCTCAAGAAGCCAGAGCCTATTACTCAAGATTGTCAAGATGAGAGATGGAAATGTTTTCAGGTAATTAAACATTATAATTAACCTATAACATTAACATCATAACTTTTATATGCCAAATCACCTTTTAGTTTTAATTTGTAGGGTTGCTTAGGAGCCTTATATGGGACATTAATTAAAGTTACACCTCCTAATAAAGATAAGCCTCGATATCGCACAAGAAAATGATGTATTTCAACAAATGTTTTAGGTGTTTGTTGCCCAAACATGCAATTCATATATGTATTGCCTGGTTGGGAGGGCTCTGCACACGATGGTTGTGTGCTTCAAGATGTGATCTCAAGGTCTCATGGTCTACGAGTCCCTCGAGGTAAATTTCTATTACAATATCCAATTTTGTTTCTCTTTGAGTTATGTTGCTTAATCATAACTTATTGTTTAATTATGAAGGATGTTATTACTTGGTTGACTTTGGATATTGCAATGTAAATGGATTTCTTGCTCCATATCGAGGGAAACGCAATCATTTGAAAGAATTCGATTGCCATTAACCAGAGACAGTAGAGGAATACTTTAATATGAAACATTCCAATGTAAGGAATGCTATTGAGAGATGTTTTGGATTGTTTAAAGGAAGATGGAAGATCCTTGCATCCCCTTCATTTTTCTCAATTCAAACTCAAGTTCGCATTATAATGGCTTATTCCCTCTATATAACTTGATTCGCAAGTTCATAAGCTTTGATCCACAAGAGTCAATCACTGAAGATGAAGAGGAGAGTGAGGAAGATGAGAGTGAAGGAGATGATGAAATGGAATACATTACACAAATTAGTCCAGTTGATGAGTGGTTGACATTCAGGAATAATATGGCAACCAACATGTATAATATATGGATAACTAGATCTAATAACAATGATGTAGATTAGTAATTTAAGGTATGTTTGTTTCATATACTTATTAGATTGTTGAAATGTTTTGATTTTGGTTAATGTACCTGAATGTTGAACATCTCTGTTTGTTTACTATTAGTAATATATAACTGAGAGTTATTGGATTACTTTTGAAATACACCCATATGAACATATCTATTTGGTTGACTATATGTTTGTGAGTTATTAGATTACATCGTTGTTTTTAGAATTTTCAGTAAAGTTGTTTTTATTATATATTTTTTCTTTGATAACTCTTAAGTTGTCATACTTTAATTAGGAATGGCTATGTCTGCCCGTGAGAGGTGTAAGAATAAGCAGGGATGATGAGGATGAAGCTTTGGTCGATGTTTTGCAGGAACTAGCTTGTGATCCCTTAAGAAAAGTAAAAGGGTAGGGGGGGGGGGGGGTTTAAGAACAATAACATGGTTTAAGTGCACAAGATGTTGCCTAGCAAGATACCCAATTTTGATAAA
>JAOQMS010000180.1:6583827-6599583 GCA_027563885.1 Erythroxylum longipes | reverse complement strand
TGTTCTTTCTGCATTTTCTTTCTTCTGTGGTTACTTTTTAACTTAACTAACATTCAGAACCCTCATATCTATTCTCTTCTCTACGCTGTGACCCTTTTCATGCAAATATATGTATATCTAACATGCACATGCTTATTTACACAGTGGAAACAACATTATAACCACTTACTCGCTTAGCAAATGCGTAGTGTAAGTGCTTTACCACTTAAATAGGAACCAGCACCACAAAGACTGCGAGATCGCTATTCGGTGGTGAAGGTCAGGGGAGAGAGTTGCTATGTGGAGTATTTCAGTTAGGAATGGAACTATGCTAGATTCTTTCTAACTTAAATAATATAATATGTGAGTTCATTCTATGCCCCTCACGTGTACTATTCATCTCTACTGACTCACCATTTGTCATAATTACGGCTTGTAATGGAGCCTTCCTAACTTAAACAATATTATCCCTATGCTCCTCAGTGTACTATTTACCTCCACTGATTCACCATTTATCATAATTACAATTTGTCATACTTACCCGGAAATAATGAAAGCATATATATAATTGTATGGATGTACCAAACAGTATATCATAACTTATGTCTAACGTTCATTTAGCTTAAGTCATATAAATGTCTTACAATTATGTGTTCTAGCCGTATGTATAGGAAATGGGATGTTACACTGCTAAAGTATGATTCCTGTTGAAACAATTAAAAGAAAACACTTGTTAAATGAAAGCAACCGTCAACAAGTCAAAAACAAAAGAAACTTATTATAAAAATAAAGGAGCCTCTTGTTGAAATAAACACACACAATATAAAGCAGAAATATAAAAAATAAAGAGAGAGAGAGAGAGGGAAATGACAAGAATGCAATCGATTTATATTAGTTCGGCTTACAACCCAAGCCTACGTCCAGTCTCTAAGTATTCAACTTGAATGTTTCACTAGAAAATCAAGTAGTAATTTGATGAGCCTCTTCAAGCTTATAAGTTAATATTTTTCAAGATTCTTCAACCTTCCACATAGTAGTATTTCACTAACCTCTACAAGCTCTCAAATAAAAATAAGGTTTGCTCGTTATAAGCTTCAATAACCTCTCTCAATAAAATTTCACTTTCTAAGGCACAAGAAATTTTTTTACAAAGATACCACTTTCAAGAATGTATCTGCTTTTGATGAATTTTGACAATATAGCTTCGTAAGCTTCTGTATTGTATCGTTCTTGTTCATAGTTGCATTGAATTTTTCTTAAATATTCAATTTCTTTAACTAGTTGTAGCTTCATCTTGCATCCTTAGTCAACTAAATAGATCTAAATTTGAATAACTTCGATGTCATCTTTTCCAAAAAAAAACTTCTAGTAATCATGTGACTAATATATGTCCTTTATAATTAGTAAGATTTTTTCGAATAAACTATTTATAATAAGGTAAGTTCATATTGAAGGTTCCTACAAGAAAGAAAGCACATTTCTTACGATTTTATTTCCTCTTGAGAATAAGATCGTTAATTATACAAGGAAATAAATCCAATTTGAATTTTGAAATATTATACAGTTATCATCAAAATCATTAATCATAATCCTTGAGCTAACAATCTCCCCCTTTTTTATGATGATAAGCAATAATAGATATATTTTTCAAATTTCAAAAAGATAATGATTTCAAAAGATACCTGAGACTTTTATGTGTTCAGACATAATTAGAAGGAGTCTGTCTCTTAAGAAAGGAACTTATCGTTTATATATCACAGATTTTCATAAGTTCAATAGCATAATCAATCACAGATATAAACAAAGCAGTATCGAGAAATCATACCATATATATGTGCAAAAATATGCAAAAAAAAATCCACATAAACTTTCCACCTTTTTCATTATTAAAAAAATAATAGAGTATAGGGAGGAAGGAACTTTCACAAGTTTAAATAAGCCAAGCAGAAAATAATAATAATAGAGTTAGTGGAAAAATTCAAAGATTTTTCTAAGCAAAATCTATATATCAAGAAGCTGATTTTTCATGCTATCTATCTATTGTTGCATTTGTTCTTGATTGGCTTGAATATTTTTCTTAGAGATTTACACTATTTTTATCTTGAGGAGGAACATTAGCTCGTTGATCTGGAGAAGAACCTAAAATTTTTGCTTCTCTTTCAGATTTCTTTTCCACCTAGACATTATTTTGCAATTTGTATCCAAACTAGTAAGGAATAAAAGGGTGAAACTTACCTGATGCATACCATCTCAGATTTGCAAAACGTATTCTGTAATAGTGGAAAATCTTGGTGAGTAACATCCCATACGGTAGACAACTAGTGACATTTTTATGATTCCCTTTATCCACTATAAACCTTAAGATCATTACAAGGAGATTCATTTTGTTTCCTTTCAGCAAATTATACACTATATAAGTGTTTGGCAAACTGCACCTTTCAACATAACTACTCCTATGAAAAATAGAAGTAGCTGATAACGATGCAAGGCATCGTGGTAGTAAGTCAAATTGCCTACTCCAAGGTCTCCCATCTTGGGTATTTTCGGCATTAAGACAGATGGATTTAACAATTTCTCTCAAATCCAAATCATCGACATCTCATTTATGACAAGGAAAATTAGTTTTCCCTATCAGAGCTATGTCCAGTATATCTCCTAAAATCTCTTCAGAAATTAGAATCTCACTTTCACGTACCCATGAAATAATGGCTAGCTTTCCATCAATTACTTCCTTTCTCATGTGTGTGTAGAAAGCCCTAGCTAGCTCATCACACACTGTCTCATCTAAGTTTAGGAAATTTTCCCAACCAATTGCAACAAAGTAAGGAGAGATAGGTATACCTATGTTAACAAACATCATGGGAGGCAAGACTCTCCCAGCAACCACCTTTCTTTTCTTGTACTGCATTTTATAGCGAACTTCAATTTCCGTTGATTGAAACATTTTTTATGGTATTGATGTCTTTCCTTTTTGTGCAGCTATTTTTTATCTTCTTTGCTTTGTTTTCTTTAGGAATCATCTTTTCATGAAATAACTCGTTTCTATCAATAGAGTCCTCGATAGTTTCTTCAATCACGTGTGTTTTTCCTTTCTTTATTTCTTCCCTTTTCTTTTTTTAGATTCTTTTTCATATTCCTTTTCAGCTACAGTGGTTTCTTTTGCTTAGAAAATTTCTCAACTTGCTTTGTAAGACTTCCTCTTGTTCGTGGTTGTCTAATCAACCGAAAAGGTTCTTCATTTGAATCATCATCATTTATAACCTAGTGTATTTCTGATACTTGGGGTTTAGTAACATATGCTTCACCATGACTATCAGTAGAACTTGGAGTTTTCTTTTATCTTTTTGATTTGGTTCGTGCCATTGTAAGAGCGATGGCTAAGGTTTAGGATATAAGCAACACAAATGAGAATGACAGAGATGTGAAGACGAGAGAAGTTTACTTAGGGTATACTAAGTGATTCCTGAGCGTTGATATCGTGAGAGGATGAGTAGATGTACAGACTAGAAAAGGAAGCGTAATCGATTGCGTATCTTCTGATAGACGCTATGTAGAGTTATCAGACTATGTGTGTTTTTCAAAAGACTGCAACAGTGCCATTAATGACTCCCTATTTTTAGGACATACGTAATCTTAATTTATTAAATCAAGAGGAGCCTTCTAAACTCTAAGGGGCCTACCAAACCAAGAGAGAGTTTTTAAGGAATCAGAATAGAAGTAGCCAACTAAACAAAATGTAAAGTCAAGTAGCATAAAATATTCATGCAGAAATAATATCAGAGAGTTTGCACATACCAAGCTCTTTTCTTAACACACAAAATCTATCTTCAGAGAGTGGCTTAGTGAAAATGCCAGCTACTTGATTCTCAGTATTAACATGTAAAAGATTAATGGTTCTTTTTAAAACATGGTCTCTAAGAAATTGATGTTTGATTTATATATGCTTAGTTCTAAAATGATGCACAAGATTTTTAGAAAGATTTATAACATTCGTATTATCACATAATATAGGAATATGATAAAATTTTAGGGGAAAATCTTGTAGTTGATGCTTTATCCATAAGATTTGAGCACAACAGTTGGCAGTTGCTATATATTCTACTTCACTCGTTGAAACCGTTGTACAATTTTACTGCTTACAGGACCAAGATACTAGATATCCTCGAAAAAATTGACAGTGACCACTTGTTCTTTTTCTATCGACTTTGTCACCTACATAATCTGTATCACAATAGCCCACAATGTCAAATGAATCAGTTTGTAGATACCATAGTCCAAAATCCATAGTTCCGTGGAGATATTGAAAGATTCTTTTAAATGTTTAAAGGTGACTTTCTTTGGATTTGATTAAAAGCGTGCACAAAGACACACACTAAGCATAATGTCTGGTCTTGAACTTGTAAGATATAGTAATGATACACTCATTCCTCTATACTTTGTCTCATCTACAGCTTTGTCTTCTTCGTCTTTATCAAGTTTAGTTTTAGTATACATGGGAGTACCCATCAGTTTGACATTCGCAATATGATATTTCTTGATGAGTTCTTTTGTGTATTTTTCTTGGTTAATGAAGATTCCTTTTTCTGTTTGTCTAACTTGTAATCCAAGAAAGAATGATAATTCTCCCATCATACTCATTTCAAACTCCCCCTGCATTAATGTTGATAATTCTTCATAGAAGGATGGATTAGTAGCACCAAATATTATGTCATTAACATATATTTGCACTATGAGTAAATCATTTTCCTTTCTTTTAATAAATAAGGTTTTATCGAGCTTTCCTCTTTCAAAGCTATTCTCAAGCAGAAAGTTAGGTAACCTCTCATACCATGCTCGAGAAGCCTGCTTTAAACCATGCAGAGCTTTAGTTAACTTCATCACATAATCCAGATGGTGTTCATCTTCAAAACTTGGGAGTTGCCTAACAAATACTTCTTCGTTAATGTAACCATTTAAGAATGCACTTTTAACGTCCATTTGAAACAACTTGAAGTTTCTATAGCACACAAAGGCAAGTAAAATTCTAATCAATTCCAATCTAGCAACAAGTGCATAAGTTTCATCAAAATCAGTACCTTCATGTTGATTGTAACCTTAAGCTCTAAGTCTACCTTTGTTTCTTACCACCTTACTATTTTTGTCAAGTTTGTTTTGAAAAACCCATCGAGTCCCAATAATTGACTTGTTTTGAGGATGAGGTACTAGATTTTGGACTTTGTTTTTGTCAAATTGATTCAGTTCATCTTTTATGGATGAAACCCAGTTTTAGTTAGTAAGGGCCTCTTCAACAGTCTTTGGTTCTATTTATGAGATGAGAGCAACAAAGTTGTTCTTGAACGATGATATTATTTTTAGGCTTTCAGAGGGGTCTCCCAGAATGTATTGATGTGTATCTTGACCTCTCCATTCTCTTGGTGTTTTTCTTTGCATAGGCTCTTGTTGAAAGGAAGGAGCTTGCTTCGTCCTAACTTCAGAAGGTCTTTCTTAATCTTGTGATTCCAAAAGTATTATAGGTGTAGTTTGAGTCTTTGATGTATTTTTAGGAACCATGAGGTGCTCTTCATCATCTAAATCAATTGTTGTTATCGAAGGTAGTGCTTTATCAAATACGCATATACTGATTCTTCTATTTTATGTGTTCTTTTATTATATACTTTAGATCATTTGCTAGCGGTACTGTAGCCCAAGAAAACAGCTTTGTCTGATCTCGCATTGAACTTTTCAAAGTTATCTTTTCCATTGTTTAGAACGAAGCATTTACAGCCTAAAGCTCGAAAGTAAGCAACATTTGGTTTTCTTCCTTTCCATAGCTCATAGGGGGGTCTTTTTGAGAATAGGTTTTATAAGACATTTTTTAAGTACATAACATACCGTGGATACTGCTTCTGCCTAGTATCCATGAGGTAGTCCACTTTCACACAACATGGTCTTACCCATATAAACCAAAGTTATGTTCTTTCTCTCTACAACTTCATTTTGCTAAGGCGTCCTTAGACAAGAGAAGTTGTGAGTTATACCATTGCTGTCATAGAATCCTTCAAACTTTCTGTTATCAAATTCTTCTCCATGATCACTCTGAATTGAAGTGATGTAGTACCATTTTTCTATCTGAATTTTTCTGCAAAACTTCTCAAACACTTCAAAATCATTATCCTTATTTGATAAGAAATAAACTCATGTAAATCTGGAGTAATCATCTACTAGAACAAAACTGTAATGTTTTCCACCAAAACTTTAAGTCCTAGTGGGACCGAATAAATCCATATGCACAAGTTCAAGTGGTTGGATAATAGATATAATATTTTTAGGAGGAAAGTTGCTTCTAACTTGTTTACCTTTTAAACAAGCATCACAAACCTAATTGCTCTCAAATTTCAAATTCAGTAGTCCTTTTACTAACTCATTTTTGGATAATTTTGATAGAATGCTCATACTGGCATGTCCGAATCTCCTGTGCGAGATAAACGAATCCTTTCCTAGAAAGACAAAACACTTAACACTTTGTGAGGACATATCTTTTAGTTGAGTACAATATATATCCTGATTTCTAGGATCAATAAACAAAATATTATCATTATGAATATCAATAATTTCACAATGAGATGCATAGAAAATGAATTTGTAAACCTTGTCAAATAGCTAACTCAGACTCAACAGGTTATGTTTCAAACCATCAACAAAGAGAATGTTATCAATAGAGGTAGAGTCAAAATCTCCAATTTTACCAACTCTGGCAACCTTTGCCTTATTTTTGTCTGCAAAGACAACATTACCTCTGTCTTTCCTTTTAATATAGTTGAAATGTGATATTTCACCTGTCATGTGCCTCAAATAGTCACTATCAACTATCCATTGATTTTCTCTTGTCTCTGTTTTGAAGCATATCTGCAAAAACATTATCTCATTTTAAGTACCCAATGTTTTCTGGGTCCTTTCAGGTTAATAGCTTGACCTTTCGATCTCCAAATATACATTTGAGATAATTTCACCATTTTACAAAAGTTACAAGAATGATTAATGTGATCATGTCTACCACAGTAATTGCATAAAACAGATGAATAATAGTGGTTACGATTTTTGCCACGTAGCAAGTTCCTGCTGTCTTGGCTATAGTTGCTGCTGGATTTAACAAAGAAGTTTTTATATGGCCTGATATTGTTATTTTCATTGTATCCTATTCCGACCTTACCAAAAATGCATTTACCATTATCAAGCAATGCATCAAAATTCTTCCTTCCATCAACAAAATTTTTCAGAATTTTGTATAGAGATAAGATCTTTCCAGCAGCACTTTTCTCTTTTTTCAAGTTCTAAGGCAGCGACTTTTTCTTTTGATTGTCTTACCTTATCATAATTATTTTTAGCAGTATATTTTCCAACTTAGCTACTCTTTATTTTAGAACTTCCTTTTCAGAAACCTTTTGCTTATAGTTAACCTTCAGAGACATGTTCTTGGTCGTTAACTTCTTATTCGCAGATTCCAATGATTTAATCTTACTCTTCAAAGATGCATCATTGCTTTTGGACTTCTCAACTTCTTTTAAATAATTCACTGTCAACCTTTTCTACTAATAATACAATTCATGATATGCACTTTTCAATTTATCAACTTCAGTATCAAAGGCATAATAATATATCTCATCATATCGTGATTCAACTATGAAGTAAGCGTTGCTAACTTCTTTTGGTTCTTCTTATTCAAAGTTTTCAGAATCCTCATCTGACCAAGCTGTATTCATCGCGTGCTTTTTAAATTTTCTGTTCTCTGACTTGTCCTTTTGAAGAAGAGGACATTCTGGTCTTGTGTGTCCAGACTTCTTGTAGTGATAACATATGATTTGATCGTTTTATGTATTACTATTGTTGCTGCTGCCTTTTGATAGAAACCTATTGTTTCCAACTTTCTTGTTTCCTTCTCTTTTCTTCATCATCTTCTTTTTATGGAAGAGAGCATATTTTCTGACTGTAAAGTTGAACTCGTTATCTCGGTCTATTTGCAACTTAATGTTACTTTCATCACCGTTTGATTCGTCAGTTGTTTTTAGTGCCATTCCTTTTCTGTAAGAGGATCCTTCATCTTGCCTAAGCTCGATTTCATGGATCATTATATTTCCTCGTAGCTAGTTTAGTGAAATAGAGTCTAGATCCTTTGTCATTTTTAGAGCTATCACTTTAGGTCTCCATTCTTTTGGTAGTGACCTTATAGTCTTCGTTACGAGCTCGGTTTCATGGATCATCAAATTTCATTATATCTAGTAGAGTGAAATAGAGTCTAGATCCTTTGTCGTTTTTAGTGCTGTCACCTTAGGTCTCCATTCCTTTGGTAGTGACCTCAGAATCTTCGTTATGAGCTCTTCATTGGGATATCTCTTCGGCTATGGTCTCTTCTTGTCTCGTATTAATGCACTAAAAGACTTATTATATGTTTCTTGACCTCATTTGTTCCTTCAAATGTGATTTGTAGTTTGTCCCACATTTCTTTTATTGTAGAGTAGTAGGATATCTTTTCATATTCTTCTGGAGACAACACACATATCAGGTGATGTTTTGCTTTAGCGTTTAGTTGTGCATTTCTCCTATCAGTATCAGTCCATACTTTTACATTATCGGAAGTGGGAATTGTAGCTCCAACTCTAATTGCTTACCATACTTCAATATCTACAGATTGGAGGTATATGGTCATTCTCTCTTTCCAGTATGAGTAGTTGTTTCCATTAAAGTAAGGAGGTTTTGAGATGGATTGTCCTTCAAAACTTCTCAAGGTGTTTGTCATGATCTATCACATGTTGTAAAACACAATAAGTGTGAAACCTCACTCTAATACCAAATGATAAAGCAAATACACGCAAGAGGGTGTGAATTGTGTGTGACAAAAAAAATTTGCAAGTTACTTTCAATTCGTGTAACGACAGGGGCCTATTAAAAATTAAAACAATAGGAGCATGCCAGACGATAGTAGCCTGCTAAACGATAGGAGCCTAAAAAAGTATGATTCCTATTGAAACATTAAAAAGAAGGCATCTGTTAAAATGAAAGGAACCGTCAGGAAGTCGAAAACAGAAGGAACCTATTATAAAAGTGAATGAGCCTTTTACTGAAATGAACACACACAATATAATGCATAAATATAAAATATAAAGAGAGAGAGAGAGAGGAAGAAGGATGCAATTGATTTATACTAGTTCAGCTTACAACCCAAGCCCATGTCCAGTCCCCAAGTATTCAACTCGAGTATTTCATTATAAAATCAAATAGTAATTTGACGAGCCTCTCTAAGCTCACAAGTTAATATTTTTCAAGGTTCTTCAACCTTCCACAGTAGTAGTATTTCAGTAGTCTCTACAAGCTTTCAAATAAAAACAAGGTTTGCTCGATATGAGCTTCAGTAATCTCTCTCAATAGAATTTCACTTTCTAACACACAAGAGAATTTTTTACAAAGATATCACTTTTAAGAATGCATCTGATTTTGATGAGTTTTGACAATATAGCTTCGCAAGCTTCTTTATTTTTTCGTTCTTGTTCACATTTGCATTGATCGATGTCATCTTTGCCAAAAATCTTCCAGTGATTATGTGACTAATTTATGTCCTTCATAATTAGTAGGATCCTTTCGGATAAACTATTTCTAATAAGGTAAGTTCATAATGAAGCTTCCTGCAAGAAAGAAAGCATATTTCTTATAGTTTTATTTCCTTTTGAGAGTAAGATCGTTAATTATACAAGGAAATAAATCAAATTTAAAATTTGAAATATTATACAATTATCATCAAAATCGTTAATTATAATCCTTAACTAATAGATTTTGCGTACAAAAACTGGAAATCTTAATAACACTAACAAAAAGGCACTATAACTCTTTTAGAAAATAAGAAAAGTGGAGAAATTTAGCATTCACATATTCAATTCAAAATAAAAGAAATTATAATTTATTTTAAATATTTTAAATAATTATTTAATTATGAGTCGTAGAATTATTGCAATAAAAATGAATTATAATTTATTTAAAATACTTTAAAAATAATTAATCAAATTAAAATATATTAAAAATTATGGTCATTAGTTGAATTATATATCATATAGATTTAAAACACTAATTGACTAAAAAGTTTATAGATTATTATGTGTTTAGAAATAGTAATTATATGCTCAAAAGAGAACAAAGAAAGAAAAAAAAGGTATACCCACTTACAGTAAAAGTAAGGAGTTAGGGAATTCTTTTATTCTCTAGTCAAAAGAAACTCATGCATGATGACTTTTGGTGGAGGATAGCTTGAGGCTCACAATAATTACTTGCTAAACTCCAAACTTAGTATTCATTCAACCATTCATCAAATTTCTGAAAACCTATTGTACATCTTGAACAAACAGTTGTGACTGTTGGACATTGGATCTGTGTCTCACATGACACATGTATTTGATACTTTTCGATATTGAAAGCCTTATAAGACGGAATGATGGACTTTTGTTATGTTTGGATCAAATGTTTTGTTTTTTAAACTTAATGGACTAATACAGTAACGTGACTTAACCAAGTTTTTAAAACTGTTTTAAACTTGAATCAACACTGCAATTAAGTATTGTCCAAAGGGGAGAATGTTGGACATTTTTTACTTTTCCCATAAATTTGGATAACATTTAATTGCATTTTCAGTTTTTCAATAACTTATCGGTTAAGTTAAGTAATTTGATCCAGATAAAGAAAATAAAGTGGCCTAATAAATTATGTAAATCAATGTGTCGAAGTTCAGGTAGAAAATGGATCCTGATTAATATAGATCAAACCTATATCAGGCCTATGATGGGGAAGCCCGATATGAAAGTTATATATAAAGGTCAAGGTCTCCTGCAATTGCTCGTATCATTCGTAAGCATAAGGATTCTCAGGCCCGTCAAGAGAGCTTACGTTTTGAGAAAACTGTAGAAAGACGTTGACTGCCTTCTGGTGAGCATTTCTCGTGAAGACGACGATGGATTCGCGCTCGTTTCAGCTTCGAAAAGATTATTTGAAGTTATGGAACTAAAATTAGGTATTTTCGCATTTCTTCGTTTATTGTCCTTTCACGTTTAATCCAGGATATGTAACTAAGGTATTGTTAAGTGTTACGCATAGTATTAGAGAGGTGACTTGATCAGGTGGTTAAAAACGAAGACATTTCAGTTTTTTCTCTTTAAGGTTTTCAGAGAATAAATTTATGTTTCTCGGTTTTTTCTTGCTTTTTATTGCATGAAAGTAGTATACATGTGTTTAGCCTTGAGAAATGGGGTGAAAACGAGCTAGGGAGTGCAAAAAACCAGCCTGAAACTCCCTAGAAATCGCCCAGATGATCGGAGGCGACGGAGACCGTCGGCTTGTGTGCCACATACCGCCCCAAGGTTAGTTAGTTTGGTGCGAGACACGCAGCAACACGTGGGTGGACAAGAACAAGCCCTGTTGATAAGCATGCGTGGGTGTGAGTTGATACACGCGCCACTCCTCTCTACGCTCAGCTAACATCAGCGACAACTTGAGTGCTACAATGCGTTGATGCAGTGGTGACATCACGCTGACGTCAGTCTGCAGTAAATCAAAAAAATAAAATTAAAACAAAAAATTTTCAGATTTCTCGTAAGGGTGCTCCGAGGTGTTTTAGGTCAGTTTTCAAGTTTACGAAATTCATAAAGTGAAATTTTCCATTTTCTAGATTTATTACATTAGTAATAAATTAAAGTTTAACTCCAAAAAAGGAATTAAGGCTCTGAATCAGATTTTGAGTGATTTTTCATGCTTCAGACATCACATACGGGAGATACTTCAAGTTTTCGTGTCTCAAGTCTCATGTTCAGTGTTCAAGATTGCGTGATAATTATTCAAAAAAGGCTTTAAGATATTCTGAAGTCCTTGTCAAGTGAATTTTCGTGCAACAAACTTGCCATAAGGGAGATATATGAGGTTCTAGTGTCTCAAGCGGTCGGTTCAGTGTTCGGTGATGCACGATAGTCACTCTAATAAGATTTTTTCTTTACGAAAGTCTCAAATAAAGTTTTCAGAGAATGTCTTCAGCACTAGTGTGTGGCAATGAGACTGTGCATTTGGATTTTTTGCATTTATTAATGTTACATTGTCACATATCATATGCCTATAAAGAGTGTGAGGATAACATAAAGATGTATCCCTTATATTTGTGGACTTTTTGAGTGCTGATGAGGATGTAATCAGGCCTTACAAGTCAGCATTTTGAATTATTCTGCTTACATGTTGGGGATGTCTCTGGTTTTATGTTTAGTTATTCTGCCCAAAGGTGTTGGCCTTATATAAAATTTTGAGATGTGCATAAATACATTAGATGGAGGAAAGTTATTGGTAAAGTGATCTATTTTTTCAAAGGTGGTAGTGTCATGAGAGTTGATGGTTTGTACTTTGATCGCTTTTAAGTGGAGGTCTAATTACATATATTATATATTCAGCTCAAAGGTGTTTCATAATATGTGTGACCGGATGCTTAGTAAAGATACTATTTAATTGTTATCCTACATTTGTGCTAATTTTAGTGTCATCATTGAAATCCTAACCAGTTTCAATATGAAGAAGTGGACAGAGGATTTATGGAATGCTATGGAAATAGATGAAATTGATATGGTCATTCAAACGAATAGGTCATCTCCATCTACATCTATAAGTTCTAGAGCTCATAAAGCCGCCTATGCAACTTGGGATAGGTCTAGTAGATTATGTCTTATGACCATTAAGAGATCCATACCTGACCATCTGCTTAGTGGACTTCCGGACACAGACACAGCGAAGGAGTTCTTAGTAATGTCTCCTAGAGGTACACAGTCTCATCCAATGTTGAGATAAGTGCCTCGATGAAAGAATTATTTTCCATGAGGTATACGGGAGAAGGGGGAGTGATGGAGTACATATCAAGAATTATTCACCTTCACAGTAGATTGAAGATGCTGAACATACCTCTTCTTGATGTCTTCATAGTTCACCAAACTCTAAGTACACTCCCTCCAGATTTTAGTAATCTAGTCATGACATATTATTCGCTGGATGAGGAATGAGACTTCAATGCTTTGATTACCCATTGTGTTGCTAAGGAGGAGAAACTCAAGCTTGTTACTCCTATAGCCCTCGAAGCATCTAAAGGGAAGGCAAAGATGAAGCCTGCTAATAGTTGTGCATTCGTGTATGTTTTTCTAAGTATTTGGCATCTGTTTCTTGCATACTAGTTTATTAATGTTGTATTTTAGAATTCATTTTGTATGTTTTCGTTTAGTTTGATTCTCATTGTTGTTCTTTTGTGTTTGATGTTAATTTAAGGTAAGAATTGATTATTTTTATGTGGGAATGGAGATTGAGCAACTTTGGTTTTGAGCTAGAGACTAAAAGAGGAGAAGAGAAGAGGAAGCATTCTGGTGCAAGAATCCACGATCATGGGAATCATGCCAATTCCTATGATCGTGGGATGTTTAATCTGAGAATATATGCGGGGTTCAATTAATTTTTAGGTTTTTTGGACTATATAAGTTATAAAACTCCTATGGAAGAGGAGATACGTAAACCCTCTGTGTAGAAGAGCCTCCTTGAGTGAAAAATCTAGATTTAGAGTCCTGAGGAAGGTAGAGATTCATGGATCATTAATCACAATTGAGAAAATAGCACATCAACACCGGAATTTCCAGATTCGAACAAAGAAGAGGAGTTTTCTTTATTTAATTTTATGTCATTTTTATCTCTTCTAGTCATTGTAAGATAGAATATTTGAATGCTGGTGATGTTGTAGTCATCATGAGTGGCTGATTTAGTTTTAAGGATTACTTTTGAACTATCTTGTTAAACTCCTATTTTATTGATTTGAATAATAAATGTCTTCGATAAATGTTGATTATATACAAATACCTTGCAATTAATTGAGAGATTGAGTTGGATAATTTATGTAGGATTGTACAATGAGAATTGGTAACCTATAAACCTACATTCATCAAGTTAATTGATTAATTAAAAGAGAGATCTTGGCTAATTTAATTGATCACCCATAAGATAACTTAATAACTAGTTAAATTGGTGGAATGATTTGGAAGATTGAGAGATTGCTTAATCAACTTCATTCAATTTGATTAGAGACAATTAATTATCCCTTAAGAAAGGGTAGTTAATACAATTGGACATCTTAGTTGAGATATAATTCAATTAATAAAATAAGAGGGAGACAAGATAGAGAAAAAGTGATCTCTAGTTGTTAAAATCTTGAATTCCAATTTTCTACATTTTGGTGTTATCAATTGTTCATTGTTAGTCATTTAATTTTAATTTAATTTTCCAGTTTATTTCCATAAAACAATTTCAGTTCTTGAACAAAGTTTGATATTAATTAAGTGGTGCCTAAGAATCAATCCTCATGGGATCGATATCTGCTTTTTAACTACAAGTCACGACCGGTATACTTGCAGTTTTTTAGCTTAAAACTAGTATAATGTTTTGCAATCAACAAGTTTTTTGCGCCGTTGCCGAGGATTATTTGTTTAACATCTTGTTTAGTTTAGATTACTTTGATTTAAGAGTTTTTGATACTTTTCCTTGTGTATTTACAAGTGCATGAACACAAGGAATGTAACATCCCGTTTCCATACAAATGGTTAAACTATAGAAACTGGTACACGTGAGATCAATCGGAGAAATTAGGAAAACACATCTCATGCTCATGCATTATATAATATACATATACACGTGAATTTGGGGCCTATTACAAATTACAAACCATTTCCAATTCCCAAAATCATTACAACCGTAATGTTCAATTACAAATAAATATAGAATTTTGCGGAAAATACAATTCAGTGTCAAATAAAGAAATACAATGCAGACGCGGACTGATCCCGACCTCTATCCCTGAATTGCATACAATAGGTATGCTCCCGTAGCCTAACGGGGTATTCTTCTGAAACCTAAAAAATAGTTGCAAATTTTAGGTGGGTTTTGCGAACTCAGTGAGTGACCATCATCGATGGCTCACCCAATCACATTATTCACACATCACACAGTTCACATTTCACATTTACTAAAGTTTAATCATTTATATTATGCATATGCAATGCCCATGAGACTCACTTTCTAATTGTTACTTTGTTGTGACCGAGTGCCTAAACTGTCCCATATAGGGCTCTACCTCCCTTCTCCACACACGATCATCACCCTTCAAAGCTTAGGTTTAGATTTTTGGTGAGTAAAAGAAGAGAAGGCAAGTAAGATATATGAGTTTTTAAGTGGGTATATAAGTAGAAGAAATCATCGAAGAAGAAGGAGGAGAGGAGCTACGTAGGTTGGAGAATTCTCCATTTTAAACACCTATTACTTGATATGAAGAGAAGCCTCGTGAAAGAAGAATCAAGAAGGAATAAAACACTTTTTAATTAATCAAAAATGGCATGTTAGGCAAGTGGCATGTGTCACTTGCCACATGTCACAAGCCTAAGCCTACACTTGGTTTCTTTCCAATTAAAATTCAAATTTTAGTCCAATTTTTTCCAAAATTCTAATGGCTCAATTTAATAACTCCTACAATCATTTATCAAAAATTCTAGTGTCATTGGACAATCAGTTCCACTACCGGTACCCAATCAGCCTATCACTTGGCATTTTCCCAGTCCAGTGCATCATTCCCATATATATATGCAAATTCACAAACAAAACCCATTTGTCATCGAACCGTAGTCTTGCACTTATCATTCATATAATGCGCATTCAAAACACATTTATCAGTCACAATGCGTACACATAGTTCATCCAATTCAC
>JAOQMS010000180.1:6546035-6561313 GCA_027563885.1 Erythroxylum longipes | reverse complement strand
ATAATTAAATTATATGTAATTAAATTTTAATAATTATTAATAAATATAACTAAATTTAAAATATATAAATATTCAAAAAAAATTTGATTTAATAATTAAAATAGATTTCAAATAAATTTTAATTTATAAAATTTTAATTTTATTAAAATAACATAATTTTATTAATACTTTTTAATAAATATTGTATAAGAGATTAAATAAATTTATTTAATTAAAAATAATTTATCTTTAGGTTTTATCTAATATTTAATTATTATCAGTGATAAAAATATAATTACATTAATATTAAGAACAAACAGGTTTTGTTTTTATTTAAAAGAAAAACATAAACAAAAAACTGAAAATGAAAATCGAAAACTACAACAGAAAAATAGAAGTATAACCAAATTACTCCTTAATTTTTTAGTCTTAGAACTTTTTATAATATAATTCTTAGTGTAAAATCTTTCTTTTAACAAACAAAAAGGTAATACAGTAGACATGAAAAGAAGAATCTTGTCTAGTGAAATCTTAGTTTTAACACAAAAATAATTTTCATTGTTAAAGTTTATCCGATGTATCAGAAATTCGCTTGTAAGTACACGTTTGTTCGCCAAACGTGCACAGCCAAGCATACAACAACCAAAGGACAACTAATGGATTACATCTGAAAGAGTCGCAATCAACACTTGTGAACGGGCCACTAATATCCGTTCAGACAACCGCGTTATTCAGCTTTGTAGAGGGATCAGGTCTCCTATTTTAATTAGTATTTTATTATATTTTATTTATATATTTAAGTGGAGAAATAAAATAATTAAAATAGAAGATTTGATATACTTGCCAATTCAGTTGAGATTTTCTATTCTCGTTATTTTTGTAATATTCTACAAAATTTTATTTATTTAATTTTTGTTATTCCTATTTATTAAATAAATGAATATTTATAAAATATGTAAGCACGTAATAATGACAAGAAGTGTTTCCTGCCAATTCCATCTATTTGTACTGTTCTTTCCCCTTCCGGCCAATTGACTTCTGCCAGACACTGTACCCTCTTGGCTCTGGCATACAATTATCCATTTCGATTATGACCGTTGGCTTCTTTTTAATTATTTAGTCACTAGTTTAATTTATAATAACTAAAAAAAAATAATTACAAAATTCTTTAGCAATAAAAAGGAGTGGAGTCATTTACTTAATTTTCATATTTTTATAATAACAAGAATTTTACGGATGACCACGGGATAAGTTTCCAACAAAATTGAATTTTAATTTATAAAAGCTCATCAACGCATCTAGGGGTAAAATTGTCATACAACCCTTAAAAGGGTGACAAGCAAAGTATTGTCATCGGTATATTTACATACATGGCCTTGTTTTTCATTTCCCAAACTGCCCCTACTGCTCAGGGATTGTACTCAACATTGCCGTAAACTTTCTCCTACCACCACCACCTCTCCGCGATCCTCCACCACCATTACCCAAACTGCCAGCGTCAATGGACGTAACTCTCCCTCGTGACTTCCTACTCTTCTCGTCGGAAAACACCAACTGCGACACGGACTTCCGGCGACACCCAAGTTTATCACCACCAGCACCGCAACTTTTCATTAACGCAGAGTTTGCTTTCACGGCCAATGCAGCCATTTCCTCAGCTTGTAACGGATGCGTCAATCTGCTCAAGGGTAGGGCAAAATAGAGCTGACCGGGTTGGAGCTCATCGTCGTCGTTAATGGCGGAGACGACGTCGTCGAATTCCATCTCGTCTGCGTTGCATATAAAGTACGCGGGGTTCTTTTGCAACACATGAGAAACCTTAACAGGGTACGAGAATTCTTGTAACCTGCCGTCTTGTAGAATCAGCTTCGCTGTTGCTACGTGAGTAGAATCAGAAGAACTGCAAATACCCATCTGGGGAATGGGGTTATAGGTACGTTATTGTTGATCCAAATCGAAAGAAGCTATCAGTTATTTCACACTCAAAGGTTAAAAATGTTGGAAACCCTTCTGGGGTTGGAGAGAGTTTGGGGACATGGAATTTATAGGACAAATGGAGTTTGCCTCGTAATATGTACCTGATTGTCACGTCAGATTTTGTCATCTTTTGTAACGAGGAGGTAATGTAATGTCTTTCTTGATCAGTGAGGGCAGGACTTGCCAGGCTGTAAGTTGTTGGAGACAGGTTGGAGCACTATCTGCTTTCGGTTAACTGTAAACCCTCATTTCGAGATTATAATTACATGGATGGGGACTGAGGCCATTTCGTAGCTCCACTCCACTTCTTAATGCTTATTTAATATTCATAATTTAGGAGTTAATACAAATTTATTTAAAGCGCTCACGTGAAATTCTGAAAGAGTGAATTTCAATGGTTGGCACCTAATTCCCACTATCTTGAATGATGCACCTTCCATTTATGGCTATAGATATTGCAAGTGTTTTCGAAAGTTGAGAAGTATTGTTTGCGACATTTAGGAAGGCTTATCATGGTATGGTCAGGTTACTCTCTGCCCCAAAATGAGCTCATAGATTTGATGGACCATTGTCTTTTGGATAGCCAGTCAAGAAATGTAACTATGAATTTCACTTAGAACCAGTACTTGCTATTATAGGGTAGATAAATTAAGTGTAAATTTGGAGCTTGTGATGAGCAAAGGCGAGGGGTCTATTACATTTAGAGTAACAGATTACTTGTTCTTATTATTATATTCCTACTTTATTTTATAAGTATCTATCCATTCATAAATAAGACTCGCATATATGAAAACTGCAAGAAGAAAAAAGTTATCTTAACCCTACATTTAGTGCAGGAAGACATGAAAATGCAAGAACAACGTGGCAGCTCCTAGTTATGCTCAATGGGGTTGAAAAGACACGTGGAAGCGAAAGGGACTAAATTGCAAAACAGAGTCTGACAATTAAAGTGGCATAATCACGACTGGTTTTGTTCTGTTCATATCTTTTATTTAAAATAATGATATTTTCTAATTCTGTTTAAAATAATATTATATTAAACACGATCGAACAGAATTACATTTTAGAAAGAGAATCCCCCCAATTTGTTAGTGTTGCGTCCGGCCGGTCTCTCTCTAAACCCGAATCAGATAATTTGTGCATGATATAAGAAGTTTTAACTTTTAAGCCTATTATATCTATAACCCGGGTTTTAAGGATAGGATAAGAAGCTGAACGCAGTTTTTATTTCAATCATTTAATTATTAAGTTTAATTTGAAAATTCAATGCCACCGAATTGTTAATTGTACGGATCTCGTAATTGCGTTGCAAGATTTGGAGCAGTTCAATCATAAAGATATTTGTTTGTTGTTTTCCTACCTTAAAACGCGACCCTTTTTATTAGCTACTTGCACATGTTTTTAATTGGTACCTATGGCGTATCCGATCGAGATGAAAAGCTAAAGAAAGAAGAGTCAATGTACATGTACATGTACATCTTTTCTATGCTTTAGGTCATTATCTTAATTATCATTTGGTTCCTTTTCAAAACAAAAGCACCATTGAGGGAGAACCAATATTGAATACTGATGATAATGAGTATTTTTAAATAATATGAACGTAAAAATACAATAATAGTTTAGATACAATCATAACTACAATCGGCTGCGATTATAATTCGCACAAGAAGATCAGCTCTCTATCCTTGTTCTTTATTAGTCACATATTATTAGTCAGGTATGTGACTAATAATGGGACTCATAATTGAGGAATGAGACTGCCCCACCACAAGCCTTTTCATGAAGCTTCAAGGACTCCTTCCTCCTGATCTCCACTCAAAATCATACCAAGAACAATAGGGACGCGTAGGGTCTATCATGGCTTCTTCTCAAAATGGCCCGCACAGGCTGCTTTTGGTGTCTCTCTTTATTGTAACTCTTGTTCTCCATACAATTAACCGGCTTCGCCATGCACTTTCTCAGTTGTCCTCTGCAGAAAACAATATTATTATGCGCATTAGTAGTACAGCATCTTTTGCTTTTTCTGCTGTACTTTTTTGTTCTTCAGATACTGACTTCACACGTTTCCTACATTAAATCGACTCCCAGATCGTGGACTGAATGCTTTTAAAAAAGAAAATCGATTACTTATATGGTATGGTTTGGGTTAAAGGGGTCAAGATATCATGTATGTTAACGATACTAATAAAGTAATAATCTCAAGCATTATGAGCAATGATGAAACCTAAATTCCTTACTTCAAAATTTAAGAGTGATATTCGCTACACCACTATTTAATTATCATATGGTCAAAATTAATTTATTAATTAAGTAAATGTATTAGAAGTATGGCTGATTTTAAACAATAGAATTAAATTTAATTTTCTTAATTTTGAACTAAAATCAGTTATTTTAGAATTGAGGCATTATAGTTGTAATTCTAGTATTAATATAGTTGTAGTTCAGATCTTGCTACTTGATTTTATAAAGTTTTAAATTTAAATTGATTAGTAATTTTTTATATAAATTTATAAAAGTTTTCATATCTTTTTTTAATTTGGAGGGCAAACATTAAAGCAACTAATAAAAATACTTTTTTTTTGTAAGTTTGAGTCAAGGAAATAATTTTTTTGTAAAATGCAAAAAGAAGACTACGTATAATTGATGACTCTTTTAACACTTTTGTAAAGTTAGGGAAAGGTTTGCCATATAATCATATGTCAAATCAAAAAGAAAAAAGAGATATGAAAGCTTCAACAAGTATACAAAAAATTACTAATCAATTGTTATGTTAATCGAATAACTACTAATTACATCTATAGTGATTATAATTGTGTAATAACTCTTAACCTAAATTGTATTTACGATTTAAAATTTTTATTTAGTCTTCCTGCATAAGGAGATTTAAAGTAAGATTGTATCTAGTGTGACAAACTCTTGGTTTTATAGACAATGCACCTTAGAAATAAGGTGATTTATTAGCTCAGTTATAGTCATCAGAATTGTTTCAATACAACTTGTTTGCACTTTGGTTTTGTTTGATGTCTTCATTATCAACTCGACTTAGTCAAATAATAATAATGACAATACTTGAATATCTGTATAATATAATAATAATTTTATCTTTTAAGGAGTACTCGAATCCTTACATTCCAAGAGATGCAGTTATCTTCCTAATCATATGAAGCAAAACCTAGTTGGCAAAGCATATGGTATAAAGCCTCAACAACCGGCAAGAACACAATGTGCTCGCAATCATGTGCACTCCAATGTTTACAAAGCCTAAACAGGAGCTAACATCACATTATTTTTAATCAGTTATAATATCTCTCCGGTCCGTTCATGGATTCTGAACAAACCTTGCCCTTGTCATTAGTCATTACATAGAAAGTTCGTGCCTTCTACAATTATTTTTCTCTATCAATCAACTCTTTTCAATAGCCAAAACTTGATTGATATACAACGAATTGATTTAGCATGAATTGTGATGGAATTTAATTCATATATATCTGTCATACATTAATTAATGTGACAATGTTTATCATTCAATCATGCACATCACATAAGATTTGGGATTTGTCTAAAGGTTCATGCTCAACAAGAGAATCCTACATTACACCAGATAATTTTAGTATTAAACACAAAGATGTAGGCTGCAATTATAGACAACAAAAATCTATCCATATCTAGAGTAATCATTGGGTTAATGATAGAGATGAGTATAACATACATGTTTGATCGTACATAGTACTTTTACACGATAATATAATTGTGATATAAGGATATTTACTTTAACAAAAAAACTAGGTATTATAAATCTTCATCCTACAATATTGTAAACCAATTTATCAAGAAACCTCCTCATTCATTCATACACATAAAACAAGAGATATAGTATACGTTAAACCTACAACAAGTAGCATGGATGTAAAAAAAAAAATTTCTACTTCAAATATTAATAAAATAAATATTTTAAGTACAATTATCAAAAGATGATTTTTTTAAGATTTTAAATAATAAATAATAGTTTATATTGCAATATTCTTAATGTGATAATTATAAATTATACAAATAAAATAGTTGTCTTAATTGTAATCTTTTGTACATTTTGCATTTTTCTTCTTTCAGTTGCATACTAACGAGCTTCTCCAGATTTCATGTGTCAGCGGGTTTATCACTAAGTTCTTATTGTTGTTGTTATTGCAATTTTCTTCTTGCTAGTGTCACATAATATTTTTTTTATTGAGAAATATGACCTCAAAGGAATCCAATTGTTAGAAATTATATACGTATAGATATGTATAAAGAAATAAACCTCTGCTAGGGAGGAGCTCATACAATCAATTGCAATGATATAGCATCTACCGTATGCTAAATTGGGTCACCAACAAATTGCACTTAGCCTTGGTAACGGTCAGAAAATTGCAGACCGCCACTTTTAAAACCCTTTTAAAGACTAAAAGAAAGGAGCCCTTCTGGGAATTCCTTTTCTTCTATGTTTTCTGGCAGGAACAAGTGGTTTGGTATGGTTTTTCATGACACCAAGTTCCCCTCTACCTCTAATGTTTGCAATGACTTCCTCGTCTCTCCCGGATCCATCTTCCCCAGACTCCTTCATCTGTTTACACGCAAAAAAATATATAAGACATTGTGAGTAAAGCAAGCAAATAACCAATAGGAAAAACCCAATTATATACATATCATGCTACTTACAAACTTGCATTCTAGGGAGCAAAAAGTGTAGAAATATGAAGATGACTTGGGTTGCAGTTCACGTTTACAGGTCAAACACTTGTTTGGACGATTATGATTTACGTTTCCGTTACCCTTTTGCGGTCTCTTGTTGATGAAATAAATCCAGAAAGCATTGATTCTATAAGGTTGAATATCGGATACATCAATGGAGCAATTTTGTCTAGGTGAAGTATCAGCGAACTTTATATCTTTCATTCTAATCGCAGGATATCCAGAAGCTTTATAAACCTGACAAAGAAAACAGCAACACGCAAGTACTTAATGAGAGATAAAAACCTTAGTTCATGCATGAATGGTCATGCTCATACTCATGCATTGTCTTACTTGAATAGTGTTGTGATCTTGATTGTGGTCCTTATTATTCTTGCCCCTACAACGTTCACAAAAGATTGAATCTTCTCCACTGCAATGCATGCAGAACAAGTTGTACTTCTTTCCCTCGTGGTATTGACATGGTGCGTAAAAGGGTGCAGCTAACAACCTCTTTAACCATCTTGGAGGACTCGACGACGATGGCTGTTCTTCTTCTTCCATGTCATGCGCGTTCGATGGACTTCGTTCCATATCTCCTCTTCAAGTTAGGCTACTAACTCAATGCTTTTATGTTGGTTTCTTTTACAAATCCGTGTTTAAAACAGACTTTGGTTAATTTTTCTAAAACCTATGTCTAGTAAAACAAAACTACTACTTTCAATTACAGATAACTTAAAAATTCACTAGAAAACGTATTTAATTAATATAAGATTTATTATCTGTTAAAATTATTTTTAATCATATATTTTATTTTAGTGATAAAAATAGTAAAATTAATTTAGACAATTATTTTATTATACTAAATAAGTTGGTATATTTGGAAGAAGTTTTAAAAATAAATTTAAAAAAATCAATGAGTCCAAGTGCGTTAGGATTCATGATAATAGCAATTTAACATATACTCTTTTACTAGAACTGAAATTTCTCTTCAAGTCAGAGATTTATAGCTATGGATGAATATGATAATAGTAATTAAGTTGGGAACGATTTCGTTCAAGGATAGACTAAATGCGCTGAGAGTTGGTGGCCTTTAGTAATTGTTAGTCTCAAATAAGAGAGAAATTTTTATTTAAAAGGGATTATGTTAATGTAATTTAAACCCAAACAATGTCCGAATAATATACATGGCACTACAAGTCTTCCAGGTCCAAGAAGGACTTTGATAGGCTGCATAAATATCCTGTCGACCTCAAGTGATCTGTTAGTTGATCAAGTATGATGTATATACCACCTGAGACTTCATGCTCTTTGTCATCGACCATGAACTCGGAAACACGACCATTGATTCCGATGAAGCTAATAGCTTGTGACTTGAAGATCCTGTGGTCCTTCATTAGCTTCCGGAGATTCATAACATCCCCCCAACGTTGAGTTTCAGAAAACAAATTTGAGAGGAGCACAAACAGGCCTGCGCTATTAGGCTCCAATGCCAACAACTGTTTCAAGATTTGCTTTCCTATCTCAACATTGCCATGGATTCTGCAAGCACCAAGCAAAGCACCCCAAATCACTACATCAGGCCTCATTGGCATGTCTCCTATTAGCTTAATTGCTTCTTCTAGCAAACCTTGTCGTCCGAGAAGGTCAACCATGCATGCATAATGCTGAATTTCGGGCGAAATCGAGTAGGTGGAGCTCATTATGTTGAAGTAATATCTGCCCATGTCTATAAGGCCACCATGACTACAAGCAGAAAGCAATCTTGTGAAGGTGATTTTGTCAGGCCAAACGCCTTCAGCTTGCATCTTTCCAAAGAGCTTAATTGCTTCTTCACCGGAGTCATGCAATGCAAGAGCCCCTATCATCACATTCCATGACACTAAGCTCTTATTTGACATCTCCTCGAAGACATCCATTGCATTGCCAATAGCTCCACATTTTGCATACATGTCTATCAGGGAATTACACAGAGAAACAGTACGTGCAATGTCATTATAATCCAAATAATTGTGGATTTTCTTTCCTATGTCCAGATCCCCAATTTGACTACAAGCTGAAAGAACAGAGAGTATGGTGGCCTCATCAGGCACCACTCTAGAATTGTGCATCTCATGAAACAGATCCAGGGCCTCCTTATATACGCCTTTTTGGACATAACATGAAATTAATGAGTTCCAAGAAACCACATTCTTCACCGGCATCCTGTTGAAAGTTTCCCTGGCAAATTCAAGACGCCCGTGCCTAGCATGGGCAATAACCATGGACGTCCAAGAGACCACATTTTTATGTGGCATCTGGTCAAATACTCTTTGAGCTGATTCCAATTTCCCACATTTTGAATACATATCTAGAAGAGCATTTCTTAAAATCAAATCGATTTCAATCCCCGTAATCTCAATATACAAATGTACAAACCTACCAAAATCAAAATCACAGGTTTGTGAACAAACCGACAGCAAATTAACTAAAGTAAACTCATCCGCCTCCACTCCAACTTCTCTCATTTCTCTAAACAACAGAAACGCTTCTTCAATAAAACCCTCTTTGGAATACCCACCAATCATCAAATTCCAAGAAACCAAAGTCCTTTCACACATATAATCAAACACTTCCCGGGCACAATCAAGAAACCCACAAGCAACGTACGCATTTATCAACCCATTTTGCACACAAACTTGAGACCCAATTCCCAGTTTTACAGCCTGAGCGTGAACAGCAACAGAGATCAAATAGTCCGATTTGCAAACACAAGCTTTAAACACAAAGGGGAGAGTAAATTCATTAGGAGAAAGCCCACAACCAATCATCCGACGATACATTAGTATACATTCCACCGGGTTATTACTATTAGAGTAACCCCTTATTAGGCTATTGTACATGAACTTATTTCGTGCAGCCATCTGATCAAACACCAGACGCCCGTAATTGAGATTCCCCTCATCATCGACAGCACAGAAAGAGATCAACTTGCCGAGTGTTAGAATCTCAGCGTTGAGGCCATTAATTACAATTTGGGCATGTATTTGCTTCAGCTCTTTCATTGAAGAACATGTTCCCAGGAGACAATGAAGAGTCTGGTGGGTCTGTGACTTGAACGAGTGAACAAAGTAAAGAGTGTGGTGGAGGTGGGAAGCAACGGTCAAATGCTTCAAATGGCATAACATGGCAGTTAGGCATCTGTGTCGATCCGTGATTGGATACCAACTGGGCCTTCTATATTAGCCGTGTCTATTCAAGCGTATGGTATTGCCCTTAAATGATCGTCCCACTAAAAGTTGTGGTCGTAAGGGCTCCGGGGGCCATGGACTATTGATAGTTGAGCACGCACCTTTAAGACTAAATTCGTTATTTACTTGCGAAATAATAAGTAAAAAGTATTGGCTTGAAGGAACGTGATGCATGTGAACCAAAACAATTATTTATTAATTAACACATAAAACTTGGGAATGAAGGGAACGGCGTGTCATTTGTCAAAAGTGTCGGCAGGGAAACAACAAACAGTGGTCTGAACAACCACTTTCTTTTTCCTTCCACTTGAGTAGAGTTCAAGGCTACAAGTTATTTCTGTGACTGGGGATTGGGTTGTGCATAGGCAACACTATAGCTGTACACTATACAAGAGTGGCCATCTGACTTCTGTGCAGGAGAAATGAAATGGAAAATGTTATAATGAAGGTAAAAGCCAGAGATTGAAGAGAGCCGAAGCAAATGTCAGAAACCAAGACAAGAAGGCCATAGCTGCAGACAACTGATATCTACCGCATAACTTTGCAGGGCAAAATGAAGAACCGACATCAACCAGGAGATCAGTAACGCCAGCTGTTGAAGAAGCTGCTGCTAATGATAGAAATGACAGAACCTGTCATGACAGAGAATTTGCAACTTCTTAGAAATTACTTTCCCCTTCAAGAAAGTAAATATATAATCAAGTTTAGAAGTTCATACCCAATCTCCAATGATGATAACCAACAAGATTCTAGGTTGATGTGGTAAACATTTAAAAAACACACAATAAGCGTCTAAAAGCGCCAAACTCACACTCCAGGGAATAACCAAGCCCATGACTGTTACCAAGAAGCTGCATAGAATCATAAAGAATTATAAGCACTTCAAGAAGAAAGCTGCAATTGCTAAATTCACCAGAAAATGTATTCATCTCAGACCACTGTCCTAAACATTCTCAAGACTCATGAGAATCGTATCAGCTTCCTTGCTTGTAAAACAATTTATTTGTGATCAAAAGGGACTTCAAACAATCAGCGTCAACTTAAATGCATCAATCATTTTTCGTTGTTCAAACAAGAATGGGTAGGCTAATTTTTCCTTTCCCAAAGACCCAACAGCATGATTTGAATTCATTCTTCTTCATAAACAAGACTTGCTCATGTTTCTCATCATCAGTGTCCCAATTCAATCTCATCATCTTGATCCTATTTCCTTCCACTTGACAGGTAAATAATAAAAACAATTGCTGAAATACAGAGACCAAACGCACAAGGGCATAGACTTGTAATCACAAAAACCAGAAAAGGATCTCCAATTATGCATAAAGTTTTCGGTGCCATAACAGAAACAAAAGGATCTATGATAGTCAATCAAACATCATAACACAAGAAGAATATATCAGGACTATACCAGAAAGCATTATAAGTATAGAAGTTGACGCCCAAACACATAAAGAGAAGAGAAGCCGTTGAGAAAATCGTCTGACCCAACCGGAGAGCTAAACTGGCACTTGTCCCCATTGCACCAGGGACCTCTTCTTCCATAACTCAAGAAGCTCTTCATGTCCAAAACCTCATATCACTCATATTTTATCAAACACCACACTTGGATCAAAACTAAACGAACGGAGATCAGCAAAAGGATGAGACAAAGAAACAGGACACCCCCCACTTAATGCTTTTTACTATGTTGATGAACGTAATGGTGAAAACTAGGAGGGAATTATGGGAGACAACAAAAGCGAAACGAACCTAATGGTAACGCCAACAAACTCATGTAAAAGAAAGTTCTTTTTCGATTTTGGATCATGGGTTTTGGTTTCTTTTCCAGTTCTTCGAACTTGATATACGTGGAATGTAGGGGTGCCTATCAGCCATGTGGCAGGTTTCGGGGCAGAGACACTGGGATTGGAACTGATGTGCGTCAGTTCAGAGTCTTCGATGTATTTCTGTTTAATGTAACTTCTTCGGACTAGAAATTGAAACTGTTTTTTGTTTTACATTAATAATGACTATGATTTAAAATAAATTATGTTATTAAATAATATAAAATACAGTGAAGAATTTTTTCTTAATCGCCCATTCGGTGTATAAAACTTTTCGTTTTGCGACAATTAAAAAAAGATTATTAATTATACACAGCCTTCTTCTCGTTGTAATTTATAAAAAAAGTTATTTGCTAAAGCTCGGCCTCAGGAAACAGAGTTTAGCAGAAAGGTATTCAAGATCATCACACTTTTAACTAAACAAGTTGGTACGGGTGGTTCAGTATTCTCATCCTTTAACTAGAAGTCTCGAGTTCGAGTCTTGAAAATAAAAAAATTTGTTTGGCTAGTACTTTATTGGCTGACTCGGTGCAAGCGGAGATTAGTCTGGTTGTGGATAACTTAAATGTCTCTTCCTATAATTGGGACCCTCCTAAGACATCTTGTAGGCTAATAAAAAAAAAAGATCATCACACTTTTCACGAAATTAAAGACTATAATTTATTCATTTCCTAATGAGTCTTTGGCGACCATTCTGATAATGACATTTTCCCTAACAACAATAGGAAAGTATAGTAGGTGAATTGTTCCTATATTCTTGTTTCCTTCACAGAAATCAAAGGTGGCAGAGTAGGATTACAACATGTTAGATATACGGTGTATATATCTACTTATTTTGTTTTTGCATATTTATTATTAATTGGACCTATAAGATATAAATTGGATGATAATAGCTAATCAATTATCTTTATTTGACTTGGATTCAAAAATAAAAAGGCTATCTTGGATAATATTTTAGATGTGATAGAATTTTATCTTATTAGAGGATTGGTTGATTATGGCCATGTGGGCAGAAAGAGCATTACTGTGTTTTTATTATGAATTAAGTTGGTTTTACGTGGATGCAATGGAATTGCCGCAAGTGGATTGTGAATTAAGAGTCAATTTTTGGAATATACACGTGAGTATTGTTTTGGGAAAAAATTGACCTACTACTTCTTTGTGAGTGATTGTGTGCGTGAGTGCTTGGCGGGGTGCGTGACTTCATTGGCCTTTTGTTTTGATACTAAATCGCTAGAGTAGCACACTGTTGGAAGGAGTTCTCTTTATGCATATACGTGGGTGATGTTTGTTAGTCTGGGAGGAAGACGTCTTTGGAAAGGAGAACGCGAGTGGCTCACGTTGCGCAATTGATGTGGTGAGGCTTCAATAAATTATTGTGTGGAGGTTTATTTACTGGATCTATTTTACATGAAGTCCTTATGCCGCAGCTGTAACTTAGATTTAGAATGTGCATGAATCAGCCTATTTTGTGTGAACAACTTTCTAATCTATTTCAGAGGAGCTAAACCTATAGGGAAGTGGTTATGTTTCTATCTCAAGTGTTTTCTGTTTTTATTGTTAGTTGATTTATCACTTGAGTTATTTTTCTATTAATTGTCTTTTAATTAAAAAGAGTGTTGAGAAAAATCCTCTGTTGAGGTTAACACGAGTCGGTCGTGTTATTGGGTGTGAAATTCTTTCATGGGATGTGAGGTTGAGAGATAATGTCAAGGGTTGAGAGGTGTCGGCTCGGTAAAGCCTTGGGTAAATCTATTGTATTTCGATGAAAGAATTAATCTGGGTGAGGGCCCCGCAGACGTAGGCAATGAGTGCCGAACTGCTTTACCAAATTTTCGGTGTCATTTGTTATTTTTCTTTTGATTGATTTTTGTTTTTATTTGTGCTAGAAACAACCACGTAAAATTTGACAGTTTGCGAAACTATTACCCTCTACGATTTTTCAATTGGTATTAGAGCAAGGTCACTGATTCAGAACTTGGTAGCAAGTTGGTGCAGATCCTAGTTTCGCAAACATGGCTACTAGAGAGGGTGCATCGATCACCAGACCACCACTGTTGGATGGTTTCCAACTATCCTGTATGGAAATCACGGATGAGGGTCATTATTCAGGAACAGGGAACAAGAACATGGAACTTAGTGTTACATGGCTGGACGCATACGATGATTATTAACGATAAAGGAGAGACAATTCTAAAAGATCCATCTGAATGGACAATAGTCAAAGAAGAGAGGGCACTTAGAAACTCACAAGCAATGCACGCAATTTTTAGTGCTGTTGCTGAAGGACGCTTCTCAATGATATCAGCCTGTGAGTCGGCTAAAGAAGAGTGGGATACTTTGTAGACTATTCATGAAGGGTCCAAATCTGTGATAGCATCAAGATTACAAATGTTAACTGTGAGGTTTGAAGAACTGAAGATGGATGAAAATGAAACCATTAGGGACTTTCATGAAAAGTTACGAGATATAGCAAATCATGGGCATCAACTCGGAAAGATATATTCTGATCAGAAACTTGTCAAGAAGACGCTGAGATCACTGCCTCCAAGATTTATTCCGAAAATTGCAGCAATAGAGAAAGCCCACGACATCAATGATCTGTCATTGGAGAAGGTAATTGGAATTCTTACAAATTTCTAAATGAATCTTTTAAGGGGTAAGCAAGAAAGAAGCAAAGGATTGTCATTACAGGTTAAAACTCAAAAAGGTGAAAGAAAGGTGAAGAGAATCAAATGTCATGAGTGTTAAGATTTCGGGCACGTTCAAGCCGAATGTGCTAATACTTTGAAAAAGAGAAAAGGAAAATCATTTACTACCACTTGGAGTAAAAATGAATCCGAGAGTGAATACGGTAGTGAAGAAGAAATCACTAGTGATCAATGTTTTTGGTACCGTTCCGTACCGGCCGGAAAATAGAACGGTACCGAAACACCTGGTACCGGCCGGTACCGGCTATACCGGATGGTACCGGACCGTTACCATGAAAACCCCATTTTTCAGGGACTTATGTGCAAATTTTAGAAAAAAAATTTATACCCCCCCGACCTCTCTCTGGCTCGCGTGTCTCTGTCCTCTATTTTGATTTCTCTCTTTGCTCTCTCTCTCTCTCACCGTCTACTCTCCTCGCCTCTGTCCTCTCGTCGTCCGGTGTCACAGGTCGGCGTGCGTTGCTCCTCTGGTTGTCGCGGACTCACCTCCTGTTGTGGACTCGTCATCTCCTCCTGTTGCGGGTCGCCTCCTCGGCGCCGCCTGTCGCTGCGTCCTCTCCTCCACGTGTCGCCACGTTCTCCCCCTGTCGCCGCGTCCTCCTGTCGCGACTCGTGAGTCGCCGCCTGTCGTTGCCATCCGACGACAGATCTGGGATTAATACCCAGATCTGGACCCGACTCGAGTCACCCAACCCGAGTTGATCCGAATATCCGATTGTGACTGTATATTTGGTGTGTGTTTTTTCCAATTTTTGAATGCTTTTGTTAATTGTTTATGTTGTTGTGACTTATGGCTTGTGAGGAATGAAATTATTTCTGATTAATTGATTGTGTTGCTGCCTTGTTGGGTTGGA
>JAOQMS010000180.1:6535144-6545935 GCA_027563885.1 Erythroxylum longipes | reverse complement strand
ATTGTCATTTTATATTAAATTATTAATTGTGATTATTATTTATTATTATGATTTTTGGAAACAGGGTTGATGTAAATCTGTAAAGTATACTGTATATAACTGTACAATATATCAGTGGACTATTTTGCCAATTTTAAAAATTTCAGGGACTATTTCATAAATATAAAAAATTACCCGAAACGGTACCCGGTATTGACCGGTACTGGTACAGTACTGTACGAAAACTTAATCCTGTACCGAGTCTGGTACAGTATTCGCAACATTGCTAGTGATGCTGCGTTAGTTGCTTTACATAGAAAAATTTCAGTTACTTGTTTAACAGTAAATGAGAAGGAAGTAACTGAAGATGAAAAAGTGAGAAAATTGGAAAATTTCAGGAAAACGCAAATGATTCAACTCAAAGCTCGATCACAGATTATGACAGTGATGAAAGTGGTTCAAGTGATAAAAAGGAGAACATTTACGAGGCTTACAAATTAATGTATGAAAAATGGGTGAAAATATGTAGAAAGAATGAAAGGTTGAAGGAAGAAAATCTCTCCTTGAAGAACACCATCCAAGAGTTAGAAAAGAAATTGACGTTGACGTCAGATGAGCTTGGTGAAGCTAAAATGAAATTGGTAAGTGCTGAAAAGGGATTGAGAATGTTGAATTGAGGCACAGAAAAACTAGAAAAGTTAATGGAAATCAGTAAAGTTCAAGGAGATCTTCAAGGCATTGGTTACAAAGGTGAGTGTTCTTAGGTGAATGAGGAAAAAAATGATATGTCTAGGTCTGTCCGAGAAGAAGAAACAACAAGAAAGAATAGAAGATTTGTACCCACATATCATTTTTGCAGAGTTATTGGGAACATGAGGCCAAAATGCTACAAGTTACTGCAGATGTTATTTCAAAGAAGTCAAAATCGAAGGACCCTATATCCCTCATATAAATTTCAGAATCAACCTTCAGTACTGAAATCCACTTGGGTTAGAAAGGGGCAAGGACATGAACAAAGATGTAGTGAAGGGAAAACAAGAAATTGTCCAGATTCACAGTTAGTTACTGCTTTTGAAGCAACTATTCAAACTGAGGATGACAGTTACTTCAGATGAAGAAATCAATCAGACAGTTGATGACCGAGATAATTTGACGAGGAACAAGCCCAGGTTTGAATTTCTTCGAGGGGCACAGGGACTGTTTTCTTTACATTTTTGAAGTTTTTATGTTGTTAAAAAAATAAAAAAAGGAAAAGAAAAGTAAAAAAGTTGTTTCTTTAGTAATTCTTTAGTTTTTATGTTACGATTGTCGTCCTATCATTTTAGTAGTTTGCATTGTGACTTTTGTTTGGTTTCACCGAAGACTCTTCAGCCCTCTCATCAGTATGGATTTCTCCCTCGGGTATCTCTCTCTCTTTTGGGCATATCTTTTAGTGTTTTGAATGGTGATAAATTGTCATCTTGGCGTGCATATGACTCTTCCGCTGCACCTACCGTTGATTTATATGTTTCTTTATTCGTTGAGATTGATTATATTGAAGGCATGCTTCGTTTTGACACTTTTGTTCCAAGGGAAAGACATCAGATTGTTTTTGGAAATTGTTCCATTCACAGGAAAATTTTAAGGTACCTTCATGACTTTTTGTCTTACTTTTTGGCATCTTTTGTCCAAGGGAGAGAAATTTGGATGATTGGATTATTGTTACTATGGATGTTCTTTGGAACTTGATGTTGGATTGAGGGGGAGTTCATATGAATTGTGAATTTGATATCTATATGTCCAATTATGTGATTTAAGGGGAGCTTCGTATTTGTGACAAATATGCCAAAAAGGGAAAGATTGTTAGATATATGGTGTATATATCTACTTATTTTGTTTTTGCAATTTATATCTTATAGGTCCAATTATTATTAATTGGACCTATAAGATATAAATTGGATGATAATAGCTAATCAGGTATCTTTATTTGACTTTGATTCAAAAATAAAAAGGCTATATTGGATAATCTTTTAGATTTGATAGAACTCTATCTTGAATAGAGGATTGGTTGATTATGACCATGTGGGCAGAAAGGGCATTACTGTGTTTTTATTATGAATTAAGTTGGTTTTACGTGGATGCAATAGAATTGCCGCAAGTGGATTGTGAATTAAGAGTCAATTTCTGGAATATATACGTGAGTATTGTTTTGGGAAAAAATTGACTTACGACTTATTTGTGAGTGATTGTGTGCGTGAATGCTTGGTGGGGTGCTTGATTTCATTGGCCTTTTGTTTTGATACTAAATGGCTGGAGTAGCACACTATTGGAAGGAGTTCTCTTTATGCTTATGCGTGGGTGATGTTTGTTAGTCTCAGAGGAAGATGTCTTTGGAAAAGAGAACGCGGGTGGCTCACGTTGTGCAATTGATATGGCGAGGCTTCAGTAAATTATTATGTGGAGGTTTATTTACTGAATCTAATTAACATGAAGTCCTTCTGCCGCAGCTGTAACTTAGATTTGGAATGTGCATAAATCAGCCTATTTTGTGTGAACAACTTTCTGATCTATTTAAGAGGAGCTAAACTCATAGGGAAGTGGTTATGTTTCTGTCTCAAGTGTTTTCTGTTTTTATTGTCAGTTGATTAATCACTTCAGTTATTTTTTTATTAATTGTCTTTTAATTAAAAAGAGCGTTGAGAAAATCCTCTGTTAAGGTTAACACGAGTCGGTCGTGTTATTGAATGTGAAATTCTTTCACGAGAAGTGAGGTTGAGAGATATTGTCAAGGGTTGAGTGGTGTCAGCTCGGTAAAACCTTGGGTAAATCTACTGTATTTCGGTGAAAGAATTAATCTGGGTGAAGGCCCCGCAGACGTAAGCAAGGAGTGCCGAACTGCATTACCAAATTTCTGGTGTCGTTTGTTATTTTTTATTAATTTTTATTTTTATTTGTGCCAGTGACAATCACGTAAAATCGGACAATTTGCGAAACTATTACCTCTTACGGTTTTTCACAACCATTTTTTAAATGCAAATAGCAAGTGACATCCTATTCCTGGTTCACGTTTATGATTTTGACAGACCAATTCCCAACGAAACAAGAAACGAATGAGAGTGGCCAAATCTCTTTGAATCCTGAATTGCCGCATTCTATCGAAGTTGGATTGGCAAGAAGCTTACATATAGTTCTCATCTTCTTGAATTAACTTTAATTGACATCATTCAACTTTTTACACTGTTCATCTAATTCCTATGAGATGGTGTACTTAAACGATCAGCTGTTTAGACATAGTCAAAATCTGGAATAGTCTACTTAAACGATCAGCTGTTTAGACATAGTCAGAATCTAAAGTCTTGTGTTTCTTTGTTTTGTCTGAATTATATTTCTTAACTACCGAGCTTGTGTTGAGATGTTTAATTGGCGATCAAACCTGTTGAAGTACAAGCTGGATCGCCACTTTCGTTTGCAGATTATGTTCGTCGATCTTCTTTGTCTAAGCTTTTGACCACGCCATAGCAACGGATTTAGACCTCATAGTTTTACAAGAATTATAGCCAGAAGGAGTACTATAATTTACACACAGGATAACAATCTCAGTACTTCTCATCGATTGGATCACAGAAAAGTCTTTCCAGATTCAACATATAGCAAAATCTGAGCCAAGAATACGTACACGATTGATACAACAATTAAGAGACCTATGAATCAAGCTGAGCATACCAGATGCCCTGGATCTTGACATCCTTTGGAGCCTTTGCACCTAAATCAGTATCAGATGGTTGAAGGCTCTCAAACACACCGATCACCTCTCCAGTCTCGGGTTTGCTCTTGGTGACACTAAGGGTGATTTTCCCAGTTGATGATGCGGCATTCTTGATGTTCTCCTTGGTAAGCTCCTCCTCATCACCTCTGCCTCCAGCAGGCAATGCCACTGCATTGTCGTAACCACTTGAGCCACCTCTTCCCTTTGGGTCCAAGAATGATGATCCACGGTAGGATGGTACAAGATACTGTCCTCCAAAGCTCTCTGGTTTGCCTGTTGCCACTAGCTGTTTAATGGTGAAGAGGAAGGGCACGCGCTCGCCACCTGGTAGCTGAACGGTAACAGCAGCATAATCAATCCCATCTTTCTCTTCGAACTTGATTGTGCCATCAGGAGAAACTTCGAATGGTCCTTCGATTTCGTCAAGGGTATAGGTCAAGCGAGTCATGAGCTTGGTGTTTTGGAATTCAGGTGGGGCGTTTTTGTTAACACCCTCAGCCTTGACAGTAAAGGAAGTTGGCTCCAGGCAGAGTTTCTTTGCAGTGTATTTTCCAGGTTTGAAGGCAAATGATTCCACTCCACCATCGATGGTCGGGCACTGGTTAGCAGTTCCAGTTCCCTTAACTTCCATGTATGTCTTGCTCTGAATTTCGTCATAGGTTAGCCTCTTTGGGACTCCTTCAGCACTAGCTCCCTGAAATTTGTGAAGTAGGGTTACCATGCTAATCTCCAAACGCTAGAACTGTCTAATCATCAGGATACTCTTTTTGATTGAAGACATCTTATAAATATAATTCTAAACTATCTAATTATGACGTCTATCACAAGCAGGAGAACAGGTTTGAAACTTTAATGAAAATTTTGGCTCCTGAAACAGCAAATGTTACAATATGCCATAATCTATCAAGGGCATGCAATATAAATTACCAGGACCCTAGGAACTGTGGATCACTGTATCAGTTCAGAATTGGCAGATTGATGACAGAATCTCCTAGCTAGTTGTTGCCACTTTCAAGCATAAGAAATCACATAATTAGATCATTTCACGTTCCTAAATCAAAATACTGAAAAGAAAGGATTTAAATATTGAAGGAACATACCGAGACAACAAGAGCCGAAGTAGCAAGGGCGAAACCAGCGATCTTAGTAACATCCACGCACTTCTGAGCCAAGTCCTTGAGGTCAGATTGCAAAGAGCAAGTGATCCTAGCACTAGCAGGCTCCAAGCCAAAAGCCTTAGAAACAGACTGAGAAGACCTGAGCTGAAGAGAAGACCTGGCAGGAACACCAACCTTGGTGGGTTGCATGAAGGTAGCTGCTGCTTGCAATGAGGCTGCCATGATTGCCTACACCAATAACCTGTCTTTGGACCTCTGGTTTTTTTCAGTCCAGAAGGAATAATAGCTAAAGATAAGTGATGTGAGAACAACAAAATGCTGTTTTGTGGGGGAAGAGTGTGAGCAAGTTGGTGGCTTAGGAGTGAGTAAGATAAGGGATCGGATAAGGCCATCTTTTTCATTGGACGATTGAGGGTAATGCCACTGGTTTCGGACATTGCCACGTGGCAATCTTACTGTATGTGATAAAGACACTGGCAGTCGGAATAGATGATGTTCTTACTTTGGCAAGTTAAAAAAGAAATTATCAAATGGATAAAAGAAAATTGCGATGGCCCATGCAGGTCTCGAACCTGCGACCTTCGCGTTATTAGCACGACGCTCTAACCAACTGAGCTAATAGGCCGACTATTTATTTATTTATTTAAAAATTTAATATTTAACGTTATTTTCAGTCAGACTCCCCACTCTAGGATAATGTGTTTGGTAATCCACAATGAGTTTTCCTCATTTCTTTCCTCACAATCATATAGTCCACATTGGAAGGTAGGATCTTCTTTGTTCCTTAGTTCATATTAGAAGATATGTCCTGTTCCAAATGCGGTCTGAATTATCCAATAATACAATTCCAT
The DNA here is from genome assembly GCA_027563885.1 of Erythroxylum longipes. NCBI lineage: Eukaryota > Viridiplantae > Streptophyta > Magnoliopsida > Malpighiales > Erythroxylaceae > Erythroxylum > Erythroxylum longipes. The sequence continues at coordinate 6,540,242 of JAOQMS010000180.1, read as the reverse complement.
TCCCTAATAAACCAGAAACATAAAAAGAAAAAAGAGAGATACATTGAGCGAGCAGCTCAAAAGTGCTTGAAACACAATCATGGATACTCCTCAATCCTTAACAGATAAGAGTTAAGATTGTTTTCTCATCATTGCTGCTATCATCCCCACTCATTCTCTCTTCAAAAATACTCAAACATCTGAAACTAATATTAAAAATACCGAAATCCAAAACCACAAATCCAGGATTCCAAAAAGTAACCCAACAGTCACTTCAAGTACATCCATAAAACAAGTATTCCAAGAACAATGAAAGTAAGTAAAACAGACCAGAAACATGACCAACTTAAAACAAAAACGACATTAAGACCTTGGCAAGGATTTAGAATGAGTAAGGAGCTTGTTGATCATCATGTGATGGATAAGAAACCAATATGTTTAATCCTCACCATCCCCACATTTCATCTTCAAAACTTTCATCAATCCAATACGAAAAGACAATTCTTTTGTTTTAGAAATGATAAGAGGGAGAGGGGATTTCTCTCGGACAAATGCCTCGATGTTTCGTCACAATTTCAAGGGATCAAAATATCCCAGTCGAGAAATCCCCAAATCAAAGATTGTGATTGCGACAAGCAAAATAAAAAATAAAACGCAAACGTTGTTAGAGAAATGAAGAAATATATGAATTGAAGAACGGAATTTTACGAAAACCCAGAAAATTTTCAACATAAAAACCTTTCATTCCTCGAACTCAAGCATAGTGATGAGCCTACAGTGAGTACTAAAAGGCTCTGAAGCTGGAAAGATGGTTTCTTTCCTCTTATATAGGCTGGAGAGTGGTAGGGTTAGGGTTTTTGTTTTACTATTTATGGGAAGTTAAATTTACAGTTATACCATCAATTACTTGGGAGACCAGCCATCTTATGCTGCTTTTGATTGAATAATTATTGTCAAAGCAACCATTTTTCTTTTCCATTTTCCATTTTCTTTAATTACCTTTTACAGTGACCGATGAACAGAAAAGGCTCACTGTTCCATTTTTAATAGGGTGTGGGCAGGCAAGAGATGGGTTCTGCATTGGTCTCCGCCCAACTTTTCAAAGCGGAACTTTTATAGTCATCCTTCACCAATTCTGATGTTGGGTCTTGATGAGGATAGGAATCCAAGGGTTTTTGAGTGGGGTCATGTGTGGAAAACAGTCAAATTTTGTTATTTTCAGAGAAGGGGCCATGTGTTAAAAGTTTCTGCCATTGGAGGATACTTGAGAGAGCAATTTCTGCATAATCATTTCAAAGGGTGCTTACCTCAAAACTGTCTTAAAGTAGCTAAATTGCATATGGATAAAGGATAAAATGTTATGTGGTAGGAAAAATCAATATTTAGAGGAGTCTACTAAGAAGCTAGATTTGGAGAAGTCTATATAGGAAAAAAGATTATATCTGATACACCCATATACAATATGTCATGAAGTTACTCAAGAAATCTGATGTGGTCTTGACAAAAAAGGCACTACTTATTTCCGGCTTCTGATACATTTATCAAAAAAATGTCTGCATATTTTCTTGTGCTCCTTTTATTTTCCTTTGGTACAAAAAAATAATAATTCTAGTGCCTTTATTTGGATTATAGAACTTGAACGCAAAAATAACTCTGCAACATAATGCATAGGTTGTGAGACAAACAGTTTACTGCAATATCTAGATGAAGTGAAGCACCAGAGCCCATATAGGATAGACTATCAGAAGGATAATGCCAATGGTATTTGATATTCCGTGGCTTTGTGTAAAGGAATTCCTGAATCCACCAGATGCTCGGATGTGCTCTTGAAGTAGGTAACAAGCAATCAGGAGACATATAAAAACACCAATCCAGCTTTCTTTCAGGGTATGTGCAAAGAAATTCGGTGCCACAACCAGAAGAAGTATCAATGATCCAGGCATCTCCAACCAATCTGAATTCACAAATGACCAGCACATAAAAGCAGTTAAATGAAACAAAGGACAACCGTTAATACATCAGAATCATAGATAGCTGCAGCTACACAAGCAAACACATCACTGATTGTGTTGGTGGTGCTGCATATCTAGTTCTCATGCCCCTAGGGAAAATAGATTTTTCTCAAAGGTACACATAAGGCTTTCTTCATCTGGAAATACACATCAGGTAACCAAGTAAATATTTGATGTTGATGAAACTATATTTGGTTCTCCATTGAAAAACAAGAAGCTCCTCATATCAGTATGAATCTTCGTACCAAATGATTCTCCGACAGAATAGATTGTCAACAGTAAAATATTATGAAAGTAAGTATTAAATTTAATGCAACGAAGGTTCAGCATTTGAAGGTAAGAATATAAAACAAGATCAACAATAGACTCGTATACCCCATACCTGGGAAATGTCTTGGAAAGAAAAGCCTAAGCACCACAGCAATGAAAGCAATCCATTTTCCAACCTCCCCTCTGCATAATTTTATATTCGCATTTCAAGTACAAAGTTCAGCAATAAGAAACCGGAAATCAATCAACAACGCGAGTCATCACCTTAAGAAGTGAAACACCACAGAAGGAAGACTGAAGAATATGTATGGGATCAGAAGTGAGGTCAACATATTGGTTCTCCAGTTTGTCCGGTCCAATATCAACAAATAGCTGCAACATGTAAACACAGTCACCAATTTGAAAGCTTCTCATAACTCTACAGCATATAATGAAACTAACAGTGCAGCGTATAGGGGAACTGGATATAAATGCCTCTGCTGTCCTAACATTCCGATTCTTCGGGCAAGCTTCAGGTTGCATCACGGGTTCAACTGTTTTATATCATTTCCTTCATTTCATTGCATCATATTCAAGAAAATAATCAGAGATTGAACCAAAATTGGATCTTTATTGTCTACAATAGTTGCAGACATGAGCTATCATATCTTGTAATATCGTTAAAGTTCGAAACTTTTTAAACATTCGTTTCACTAAAAGAGCAGTTTATTCAACTGATACAAGTAATCCAAACTTTCTTGACTTCCCCTGCCTCTGACGAAGCCATTATCAAGTTTTACAAGGTAAAGATTTCACGTTTAACCAATGAAAGAAGATGGGAAGAAGTAGAAAAGTGGTCAAATGCTTAACACTGAATTCCCTCAGTGTACTTAAACGCCACATCAAGCCAACAAAATCCCGTGAAAATAAATCATGAAAAGTGACGGGATCTCATAAAAAACGTATCAGCTAAACGAGATCTCAAACTGAGTCAGTTTACACTCACATAGCAGCCAAGGAAGCGACCCATTTGAGAAAGGAGGTCCCAAATCCAAGACCGCCGACCTTGGTGGCATGAATCATAAGTTTCTTAGCAGCAGCCTTGAGCTCATTGATATCAGACTCGATCAGGCCATCCGGCGCTGAGTTATCAGTAGCCATTGTCAAGTACTCCGCCTTCCCCATTTCGTTAACAAATCACCAGTCACAGTACAAAACCAACTACGTGAACTATCAGAATCGAGAGCAGAAGAGACAGTAAGTGACGAGTCTTTTCAGGAATGGCTATTGGAAGAAAATGACAGGGCAGTGAACACTGGATACAGTTATGTTTTGTGGGCCTCAAAGATTACGAACGGGAATGTAAAAGAACGAAGAAAGTGGGTCTTGGAAGTTGAAAGTTTCGAGCTAGGAATTAAACCGTTTTACGGGACTCATGTACACGCGGCTTTTGCTGAACCTGTCCCTTAGATCGTAGCTCCAACATTTGACACGCCGCGCGGGGGAAAGACTGACTCCTGGTTGTCTTAGAAGTGTAGACCCGTAAAACTACGGGATTTAAGTTTTCTCTTTCCTTTTGTGCTAGAAATAGTTTCGTTTTTTTAATAGTAAACGAATTTGATGTTAAACTGTGCCACGTCTTTTCTTATTTTGTTACCATTGACCCAAATTTATACTTATAGTGAGAATAACAAAATATTGATATCAAGATTTAATTTCCATAATAACAACATTTTGTAGCGATGAAACAAGTCTTTTGTATATTTAATTACAAAATATTAAAACTATTAGCTCCAATCAAAATGATGTTAGTTTTTGGCCCAACTCGACCCAATTTTAGTTTGATTTGACCGGACTATAGGCTTAAATTGTTTGACCCGACTAGGCCCATGATCCGACCGGAGCCATTAATGTAACATATCACTCTCATAGAGTATATGCTCAAACATATCGACAATTATTCGAGAACATATTCAACAAAGATGGCACGTTAAGACGATTTCATTACCACATCATTGAAGGCATCACACATCAAAAGCATTTCAAACATTTATTTTAAATCATTTCATTCACAATCATATTAAATTTACAATTGTCATCACACTTTAGAGTTCACATATACATTTGACAATAAGTGAGAAATGTTCTTCTTGATACATAATGACTAGAGATGTCTATAAGTACAACTGATCCCCGCCACAAACTCATGTCTAATTGCAGTAGCTATACTTCAATTAGTCTAACTAGATCTCCTCTAAACCTGAAAATCAACGTTGCAATTTTAATGAGTTTGCGAACTCAGTGAGTGAATCATCATCGATGTATTCACTCAAGTCAAATACATAAAGATAAGTCATATACCGATTCAACAAGTATTATATATCATCCAGTATTAAATATCACATCACATTTCATCATACCTTATCAAGTACATCAACATTATCATACTTTTATAAGTATATCAGGTAAGCTAACATTTCATATCACAACACATCCTCATTTACTTTTCAACTATATTTCAAACAATTCAATAATTCATTTCAATTCAATCATATGGTACATATAAAGATATATATGCAAATGCACATGTGACTTTATTTTATTTTACTTTATTGTGACCGAACACCTATTTGCTGTCCTGTATTCGTTGTAAATATCGGGCTCATTTCATTTACTGTCATATATCTCTTATGACTCAGTTATTAATGAGCCTATGGCTCTTTGTGCACAATCCCGAGCTTAAAGCTCCTTTTCACGTTGGTTACTCTCGTCACAACTCCCTTATCTGATCATGCATTTCAATGTGATGCATCATTCCATATGCCATGTTTCATTACCTTTCATTCCTGTGTGCTTCT
>JAOQMS010000180.1:6519875-6535044 GCA_027563885.1 Erythroxylum longipes | reverse complement strand
ATCATATTTGCATTCATAAGAACATCTTAATTCCTTTAACAACTTATAATTTCCAGATTTCAATACATTGATATCAAGACAATCTATTTCTTAAGTTATGACATCAATTAACAACCTAAACTTATCAAACTCTCAACCAACGAATCAAGCAATAATTTAGGTTCATTTCAAGCCTCAATCAAGTCCAAATACATCAATGTAAAGTGGCTTATCCTTATGTGGTTCAACAATTACACAAAACAGAAATTATCATTACAAAGCATTGTGACCTTGTCATAATTGTGGGATGAGTGGCCTGAAAGTGCTTTATTCAATTTCCCTCAATTTTCCACGAATTTCATCTACTTAGGATCATCATTAACACTTCAAATTTTTGGAATTCATACTCTCAAAAACTACTTCAATTAATGTTAATATAGCTTCCATCTTGGTTATATTAAAGCTCTTTAAATTCTATTCATTTATGTCAATAAAAATCATTCTTACACAAACACTAACATTCCCAATTTTTCATATTCAAAATAATTTCATAACAGTCCATTAATTATAACTCAATTATACCTCAATTTCTTATCAATTTCACCTCAAATTTTAGCTGAAAATCATTCATTTAATAGCTCATAAACTATTGTCTTTCATGCATGCAAAAACAAAACAGAAACTATCATTCATGCACCATTTTCCAGCACTACTTCAATACCAATACTACATTCAATCCATCCCTAATCATTCATAATAAAGGTTCTGTTAAAACATACCATAATAGATTAGTATTTCACTTGTTTAGCACTAATGCCACCTCAAGACCAGCTTTCTTAACCTTACTTGCATGTAAGATCATTTCAAGAACAAGATGAAAGCAGGATAGATTTTAGTAAAGGAAAAGAGATAATAGCAAATGATAACTATCTTTGTGCAGGGTCTTGTATGGGTTTTGGGTGGAAATGCTCAGCAGCTCCAATGTGTGAGTGAGATGTGTATGTTACGGCAATGAGAGGGAGAAGAAGGAGAGTCTTTAGCAGAAACACAACAATTGAAGATGACTATGCTATTGCCATGTGTAAGATGAGCGTTCTTAAATGAAGGACACTTCTGACATTAAGAAGCAAGCTACATGCCCTTTCCCTAGCTGGCATAATTGTTCTTCTATAAGTTTGCCATTTGTCACTTATATTTACTTCCATTTGTCACTCAATTTATAGGCTTAGTCATCCTAATTTCTCACATGTCAATTTGTCTTGCCACTTGACATTTTTCCTAGACTAGGTGTAAATATTAATTCATCAATCTCTCAGTTGTAACAATTAATTTCAAGTTACTAATTATAATCTATCAATTCTTGTCATTGGTAAACCAAAGTACAAGACATTGGAAATGCACATTCATATCACATTCATTTTAGTTTCATACCCCAGAATATGTCAATTGAGTGCAATTTATCTAACTCACAATTCATGCGTGTATGTTAATATTATGCATTTGAATATAATCATAAAATCATGTCATAAATGTACTAAATTCATTCTATATGATGCCACTCATGTGACTCAATAGTCCAAGACATTAAATCCTTCAACAATTTGAGAGATGAGATATTACAACTAATTTGGCTATTGAATTACAAGAAGAAATACTAGATTAGGACACAAATCCCATTTTTTATAAAAATTTGGATTGAAAAAATATACATAGATATCTTTTTAGCTATGTATATCTTTTTAGCCGGACCAGGCCTGTGGCTAGATCGGAACGTCAAAATTGACATAGTTTTTTTTAACGGGCTGGGTGGTCTGTGGCTCGTGGCCCGTGGTTCGGGCAAAAACAAAATATATTTTATTGCTTAAATATTTTTATAAGCTTTTATGATATGGTAATAGGGTTAGCTTCTGTATATATTATTGATGATATAAATGTTTATAAAGAAACAGTTACATAATGAGCACGTATTAAAAGTTTTTTAATTTAACTTTTTTTCTTTAGAAAGATTTTCTAAATCTTTGTTCCAGAATTCATCCTTTATGTTTCTCTTTATGCATTAAGAAAGATGTTAATAGTTATATCATCTACATCTAATAAAATACTTGTATATTATACGTTTTACTTAACTGTTATTTTTTATACACATAAGATTATTGAAACGTTAATGGAAGAAGTTGAATTATTATAAAATATACTAAAATTTGAATATAAATAAGTAGAACCAACATGGGTGTCTTTTATTATTCCAACATTTCCCACTCATATATCATACTATCAACAGGCTTTAAATTTTCTAATTTTTATACTTAACTAATAATCCGTTCGACCTACATACTTTAAGAGTTCTAACATTATGTATCTGTTAGGAGTCCGTAATATTTAATTAGAAAACAAATATATAAGAAACACAATAAGTCTATTATAAATCTTTCATCACATCAATAATTATCTCATTATAATTATATAAATAATTTTTATTTATATTGTTTTCTACATAAAAATTGGAGTCTTTTAAATATATCTTGATATGATTTTAGATTTATATTGATCTCCCACATTTCTCAATCATTTCAATCAAATTAATTTGCTTTTTTACTGTCCCATCATTCATGATTTTCTAACAATATTCTTCGAACCCAAGTAAAAAACATATTTTAAATTTGAAGTTCAATTTATATCAAGGACCCTCACATAATATAAGTTGAAAATATGATTTATATTATCCTTATTGGTCAACTATGCATATATGGTATGATTTATGTGTTACAATATTAACCTTTTTCATCAGAGCGTATGTTTATAATATCATATAGATAATAGTTCAAACATTTCTAATTCTTAAGTTTACTTCTTTATTTATTCAATTCACCTTTCAAAACTCTTGTGTAGAATGTTAAAACATATTAGATGAACACATCATTTTCTTAGGTTATATCATTATTAGTAAACTCTTTACCTTTTAATAAACTCCATAACTACGTTAGTGTCTCATTATCACTTAGATAAAGCACTTAAAACTTGTCTCATCTTCATTCTTATAAAGTAATGGAGGTAATTCTATATATGGAAAGGCATCTCATATCTGTATAACATATTTCATTTATCTATAATCAAATGTTTAGTACTCATTCAAACGTTCATTCCAGATAAAACAATTAAATTGAAATCAAGCATTCATGTATTTATATAACTTAATGTTTTCCTAAAACTTATTTTAGAAACAGGCTTTTAATATCCAATTAAACATATGTTGAACCAAATACTTAATGGCAAATAAAACATCGTTGTTAATAATAAGCATTGTGAATATTCATAATGGAAATTAAAAAGAAAAAATCAATTAACCATGTGCAATCATCATGACATAACATGTATAGAAGCACATATCTAGGTATTAACTTGGTCATAAGATTTACAATTGGTTATCTCATAGGAATATACTTCACGTTCACTTCTTCTCTGAGTTATTATGTGTTTGATATAACATGTTTGATTCTACATTAATATTTGGGGTCCCTAGTATACCTAAATATTCTTTTTATTATTTTCAAATGCATTATTCGTACACAACATATTGTACACGAGACTAAAAATTGCACTGGAATATAACCTTCTTCATCTCTTCTCATTCTTTTAATATTTATGGACACTACCTATAGCCAGACGCTCACATTTGGTAATGAGTACAACCTTTATTGTTGGGTATTTAATATATACTTAGTGATCTTTTTCATTCATACTAAAATTATATGAATATGTCATTGCCTCAAAGATTGCTTTAGACCATAAATTAACTTTTAACAATTTACATACTTTATACTCCTCGACCTTCTAAATGAAACCTATTGGTTGCTCTTACAAATTTCTTCATCTAGTTCAAAATTTAGGAATATTGTCTTTACATCTATTTGATGCAAATTATGATCCATTCCATTCTCCAAAGCTAGAATTAGTTGAGTTAATGCAAACTTGATAACATGCCAGAGTATCTTTTTATAATCAATCTCATCCTATTGTAATTTTTTTTAATATTTCGATATTGCCATCAATCTTTCATATAATTTTAAGGACTCATATGTTCCCAGTGGATTTATATCCTTTTGGAAGATTAGCAAAGTCTTATACTTGGTTTGACCTTATCAAAGTTAATTCTTCTTCTATTGCTTTAACTGATTCATCTTTAGTAATACTAGACAAAGACTTTTCTCATTTCTCGACTCATTATTTTCTTCCCCTTCTTTAAAAAAGTCATCTAGTAATTAATCCACTGTTGCAATTGAAGATTTTGAGGAACATAACCCTATATTTTCATATTGAAGTCACTTAAATCAGACAATGGTAGGGGACTTCAATTGAGTTAAAATTTCTGTTTATTATGAACTAATTCATTATCTCTTAAATTTCTCTCATTTGGATGCATTTTATCCAATTGATCTCAACTTACTGGATCAACTTGATTTGGTGTCCCATATTGAAATATGTTTTGTCTTATACTTGCTTGATTTCGAAAAGCATTATCCAAGAATATGATATCTTGTTACTTAAATTTAGTTACTTTTTTACGACCTCATTAAACTATGAACACATACCTTTTAAAATGCTCAAGATATATTCAAAGATATTCGTTTTCTCTTTAGGACCTAATTTTTCCATACCTATATGAGGTATCATGAATGTAAGTAGCATATCACCAAGATTTTACATGTGAAAGATACTTGTACATAAGTTATTACGATGTTTTAGTAATTGATTTGATAAACACTAAATCAAGTACATATTTGATTGCCCAACACATCACCATAATAGCTAATAGGAAATTTTGGTTATCCCATCATAGACCTAAGTTCTTTTAAATCAAATCTGTTTCTCCTACCTACAATACCATTTTATTGAGGGTTCATAGAATAGTCAATTTTCTATTTATTTCTTTTTCATCATATACTATTTTGACTTATTCAAATTAGTACTCTTATCTCAAATCAATTATTAGAGACTTTATCTTTTTATCTAACTAATTCTCAATCAAATTCATATACTTTTAAAATATCATAATACTTTCAATTTATGAAAAATCAAATTAATATAAAAATACCAAGTATAGTCATTAATAAAGGTGATGAAATAAGTACTCTTGTGTCTTGCTTTCACATTTTTAAGCAATATATATTTTCATAAATTAATTATAATGTCCTAATAGCCCTTTCTCCCATACTAAATGATTTTCATGCCATTTTGTTAACTATACAATAGCCACAAGCAGACGATTCTACTTTATTTACGATTTTAAAAAGACTTTGTTTAACTAATCAATTTATTTGGACTTTTTTTTATATGTTTAAGTCTATAATGATATAAATTAACATTGGTATGATAAGTACTAGATGATGTAAGTAAAGAAAAAACTGATTTTACTTGTTAGATAAACAACATCTAATTCCATAAAACCATCCAACATAAGGTTATGACCATATTAATCAATTCCAAGAGAAATATCCATTCCACCACTGTGAAAATTAACATTGAAACCAAAGATATATAATTAAAACCATGTTGAAAATAAGATTTTGATGTATCTTGAAAGCAAAAGGTGTATAATGTAAGATCAGGGTCCAACCATCATTCACTACTAACCTACAAACGTTTATCCCTTGGACCGAAAATCTGGAGTTATCTCTTACATATATACATCTTGCCCCATATGGAATTCGTTGAAATTATAAGAAGGCTTTGTTTTCCTGCATTACATGATTTGTGGCTCCCAAGTTTACCATGCATAAAGGATTTAAGCCAGTTAGAAAACATATAATTAGACGTAATATACTGATTTGTATTATATGTTTTACCTTCTTAATATTTTAATAATCAAAAGTAAAGTGACATTTCATGGCACAACTGTAACACTTCACTCTCTTTATATGTTTTTTTTTTGCTTGTTAAGAAGACCTTTTCCTTTCCATTTTAATTAGTCTTAGCCTTCTTAAAATCCTAAAAGTTGTAGAGTTCTTTTTTCAACTTTTCACTTAGACTAACTATAATGATTCCTCTTTTTACTTTTTTAGCTCCCTATGAATATGATTTAGCCATATACACCTCAATACATGGCTTGAAAGACTCCATAAATCCATATCCTAGTAATAATGCCACATAGTGTCCATCATCTTAATATTCTGATTATAGGTTAAGTAAATTTTCGTAAGTTCCCAACTCTGAGGTAAAAATTGTATGGCAACTTACACATGCTGCTTATCTAATAAGATATGATTACAGGTCTGATCCTGAGTAAAAGCAAAGAAGGACACTTACTTAGGACTCACTATCATAAAAAACAAATAGGTAACAAAAGGACTCATATTTTGTTTTATTTTGTTCTTTACGAGAGTCAAGAGCTCACTTTTGACCCTCATAAAGAGTTCGGTAAATTAAGGGCCCTTTATTTATTTGCCTAAGGCTTATAAAACCTTAAGGAGAGCCCTGTATAACAACACCTCTTAATTCACTAACTACTTTGACATTACCTTCAAATGCCTTTATATTAAACAATCTAGCCTATTCTTTTATTTATTTATTTATTTTATACATGTTAAACTTAAAAGTTTGTGACCACAATTTGATCACTGACGTGCTATCCTAGGATGCTATCAGTGCATAATATATATATTCTTGGGATTATTAGACCTCTTGAACTCTCCATAATGCCATCATACTACACGAATCAAGGAGTTTTGCTTTTTCCACAAGTCATATACCTTATGGTTTTACCTATGATGAGTCATATCATCCCTTAAAGAACTACTATGATTTTATCTAAAAACTCAAAAGCTTTTTCCTTTTCCAATATATATTGGGTTTTCATACTACAAATTTCAAAATTATTGCCGTTCAAATTTCATTTATATTAAATTATGTAATAATTTTTTGGATATTATAATAGTTTTTCTTAAACACATAGTTTTTATAATGACATATTTATTATTTGGTGGTTGTTATTTTCAATCAATTTGATACAACTTTCTAATAGAAACTTTAATTATTTTCTCAATTACCTATAGAATAAAATGCCACTAAATTTTCAATTATCATTCATATAATAACTTATCTATAACTAACTATTAAATGTATTTGTTTACAAATATCAAAAGCATTATATATCATATATGCATATGTATAAATAGCTAAAAAGAATTGAAACATTAATGCATTTATCTTAAACAAATACTATCCATAAAGTAGTAATTATCCTGAAACAACTAATACTTATGCTAAAACAACTAATAATAATTAGTTATAACTAGAGAAAAAATAATGTGCAAAACATTAAAAGTACGCTTTTAATGTGGAATCATTATATATGCGATGCTATCATCCTAATAATTTCCAATGGTAAACCACTTTGAAGCATATTCCTAAACATTTACCTACTGTATTCTACTAAGAAAAGTCTCGTCATTAGGAAAAATGATTCCACATTCTTATTAATAATCCCTCCTCTAAAGGCAGCAGTGTCCTGTAAAGTGCCCAAATAAACTATTTTTTACGAGCGAAGCCTTTATAATTAGAACATATGGCATAGAAAGTCAACACATGAGTCTTCAACTCTTTCCTAAAATCGATTTAATTAATAAATAAATTATCATCGCAGTTGTTCCAATAAACGCATTATTTGCACAAGATAATCATAAAATAACATATTATTTGAATGTGTAGCTATCAAACAAACTAATTGTTTGATCTTAAGGACTAATCTAATAAACATAATAATAAGAGGGTCATCAAATAAACAAATTATTTGATACATGGTACAATCAAATAATTTTGATTAGCAGAGTATTAAATAAATATATTCTAAATATGAAACTGTAAAATTAATAGGGCTTACATATTAAAATATTAGTCCTTCATAAAAGCATAGGATAAATTTGATTAAAATATATTTATGAATTAGTATAAATTAAATTTGTAAATATAGGAAGGTGTACACAAATGGTTAACATCGGGGCTCCTATTAAGAGAGGTCATTTTCAATTCCCCCATTTTCCTTTTCAACATCATAAAATGAATACTAGTTGACCTTGACCATCAGCAGTAGCAATTACTAGATATTTTTTAATTTCATATAGATTTTGAAAAATATAATTTACAAAAATTCATTCAAATTTGTATCTAAACTACAATTCTTTTAAATAATAAATAAAAGTAAACAAATGATTAATATTAGGAGAAAAATATCAAAATACATATCTCTTACTTTTATAACATTGTAAGACAAACTAAAGTTTCATAATTTGTTTTATATGTATTACTGATCATATAAATCCATACAGAGAAGCACTTGCAGAATAAGCACATGTTAACGCCTTTAAATTCAACTTGTTGAATTTTGACAAGTCTTCTTTAACTTATAGAGATTTCATTAATCTTTATCTGAGATCTCTCCAACTTTGTTTCTATCGAAGTGCCATGAAAGAAGTCAACTTCCTTCTCAAAAGGTATACCTTTTGTATCTAATAAAACACATGCATATTAGTTTATCCATATAAAATTAGTTTAAAAGGCGAAGGCCAGACGTTGAATTATTATGGATACACTTAAATTTAAATACAAACATGTGCAGCCCATTATGATTGTCCCTTACTATTCTAACTCTTTATGTAATGAATATTAAACTAGATGATTCGCTGGTATTTAATATAATGAATATGAGTTTTTGTTAATAAAATATGAGTTTTCAACTATACATATGAAAAGAGTGTATTTAAAAGGAAGACAAATAAGTAACTTCTTATGATCATAATCATAAAGTTTAATTGTAGATCTGTATACTTAGCATCTCTTTATCTCCTACTAATTTGTGTTTTGAAGTGTCAACGAAAACACTCCTAACACTCTTAATAATTGCTTTACAAACCTACAAATCTAAGACGAGTCTGACAAACCTAATATAAATTTAATCTACATCAACATCGTATATTTCTTATATTGCAATTTAAGCACTCGTATTATTATCTTTTCTACTTTTCCTAGACATAGACATGATGCTTGGTTTATATACCTTGTTTGGCTGATAAACTCAAAATATAGTTATATATATACATCTTCAAACTTAATACCTTTTGTTAACTTGGTTTTATTTTATCCTCATTTTGTTTATTTCACCTTTAAAAGGTAGGAATGAACACATTCATTATATATTTGCCATCCCCAAATTGGGGGACTAGGATCGAGGCATCTAACAACTTGGAAAATTAGATATGATAATGGATTGGACTGGATTCGATTTTTATTATGTAATTTGAGTCCATTATGAAGTCCTATCAAAGTTAAAATGTGTAATTTGAACTTGTTAGAATTGCCCAAAATAATATCATTTTAAAAAAATTTAAAATCAAAACGACGTGGCTTTAAAAAGTTTATATGTTAAAACTTGTCATTCAGAAGTTGCGAGTCGATACATTCAAATCAAACTTTGGGCCAGCTCTCTTGAACTTGATTTGAAATTGATAATTTCAAACCTAATATGTTGATTTCAAATTAAATCGAACCTAACCATCCACCATCCCTAAAAACCCTGCTTACTAATTGAGCCATACCGTTTAATACGAAGAATAAATGGTCAAAAATCTTGGAAACATGATTTGCTTCACATGTCTTTTCAACTTGCTTCACCCTTTTTTGGTGTTCAAACAAATTCATTTCAGGAGAACAGAATGGACCACTTACCATGTCAGAAAGAGCCCAAGCCCATCCACTCTAAACATTCGGAAGAAAAGCACCAAAAACAAATGATTTCAGTGCCATGTCTATATTACTAATCCAAGTAATGATAAGCACAACACCAGGACTTATCTTCTTTCCTTCTTCTCCTATATCGCATGGGAGTTTAAAACTGCAACAAGACAAAGCAAAGCAACAGAGGTGACAACAACATTATCCAAACAAAAGACGCCACTAACAGAGAATGGCAGGTGTTTCTAAAACTACGTATACCCACTTCCAATCTTTTGAATGCCAAGTTTCTTGTTCTTCAGACTCCTGCACTAAACTTTTATGAAGAAAAGTCATACACTACTACAGGCTCCCTACTCACCGTCTCAAAAGACGTGCGAAGGTGTGTTTTTGTCTGATTAACTAAAATCATTGGATGGATTGCGTGATCATAATCCGAAAAATTAGATTATTTTTCGAGCATTACGTGGCAGTATCTTACATGTGTTCTGCATGACAAAATCATGGAGACCACCACTACATGTTGTAGATGCCTTATGGACGGTCAACTCTCACTTGGACAAGTGAGAATTATGACAAATTCTGTTCTCTACGGGCGGGCCTATTCTTGGTGATCACGCTTGTCTTCCTTTCCTTCCATTGACCACCGCGTGTTCATGAGAATCACACACCTGAGTCTTGAACTTACATCCCAACCGTTTATTCAAAGATACCAACCAGCCACGTGGCCCCTCCTTCTCAATCTTCTCGATTACTTTCCTCATGTGGGAACACTCTCTCTCTAGCTGATGCACCCGCGTCCTCATGCTATCCATGTCTAGTCGTAGCACCTGATTCTCCCTCACTGCCGCCCTCCACGTCACACTACTCCCCTGGGCACCCGCCACATCCTCCTCCTCTTCGTGCTCTCCTCCTCCGCGTGACATTCTAGCCACCTCCGGCGGTGCTGTCTCTGTCGCTAACAATGTACCAGCGATCGCGTGCCGGAGCTGCAACTGCTCGAAAAACAACACCTGAACTACCGCTCGAAGCGGTAATCGCTCATTTTGCGCCGCGTGCGTGCACGCCTCAAGCGTCAGCTTCTGGCAGTCTAATACTCCACAAATCTTCTCTCTCTCCACCTCCGATATCCACGGATGTGCCTTTGTAAACAGGCATATATATATAAATAAATAAGTCCAAACAACGAATACATTTTATGGAAGAACGATTAGTAACTACATACCTTGAGATAGACGTCGACGGCGCGGTAGAGGCCGTCGTCAAAGAGTCTGGCTTGGTCTGGTAACGACGTGGCTAGGTTGTAGAATCGATCCGGCTTTAGATTCGAATCGGAGGCAATCTCGGCCAGATAACCGTCGACGAGTTTTCCAACGAGCATCAAAGCGGGTGATCTAACGTTGCCGTCGCCATCTTCGGCTTCGATTCCGTTTTCTTGGAGAGTTTCTAAGAAGAATGCTAATATTCTTTCCAAGCAATCGACGTCGTAGAGAGTCTCGTTTAGGTAGGAGTAGCTAGGGATGAGTAGATCATCGAGCGTAGCTTGATCAAGTTGGAGTCCGATCTTCTTCTCCAACGCGGAACGGCACCGTTCGGATGCGTTCAGTATGTTGGCGGTTCGCAACAAGCCAAACACAAACCTAGTGGCCGTTGGTGATGTGGAGCTCTTTTGCAATGAAAGGTTCGAGACTATAGTCTCCAGAATTTCTCTCTGTTCACTCTCTGAAGTTGTTGATGAAGAAGATGAAGAAGAAGGTTTCCGATTGGATCTGGAAACGCCTGGAATGTGCTTCTTAGCAAAGTGCATCAAGCAGCACTCTATAATATCCGGACTCAGATCACGCGATTTCATGGCTAGAATCAATCGAGTGAACAACCTCAAGCTCAACTGAGCGAGATTTTCGAACCAGGACTCCAAATTGGTCCCTCCTTTTCGACGAACAGCCGATTCGATCCCATTCCACAAGGCTTGGTTGGAGGTGGAGGAGGCTTTGTTGTCTGTGACCGGCCAGCCTAAGAGAGCGGGATCGGCGGAGGAAGCTCGGGATGTGATGGAATCGATGCATCTCTGAGGAATGCCTAGGGTTTCTGCTAGAGGCATTACGCGCTCGCATGACTTGAGAGCTTTAACGGATTCTTTGAGACCCTTGAGAACTGAATGAGAAAGGTAACGCTCCGTTTTGGAGATGAGGTTGTCTTCGGAGTACTCCTCCGTCATTTCCAGAAATTCTCCCGCGCAGCGGAGAGGTCCGACGGTGGAGGACGTGAGATCGAACTTCACACCGTAGCAGAATTTAGCCACCAGCTCGAATGTCTCTGAACCTCCCGGAAATTCCGGAAGCGATATTTGGCAGTGAATTTCCTCGACATCATCAGACTCCCCGTCCTGAACTATAGCAACGGCGGTGGCGGGATTTGTCTCTTGTTCGGTTATCAACTGGTGAAGCTTTCGGCTTTTGGACATTAAAGGGAACTGAATGAAATATGAGACAGAAACAGAGGAATTGTTGTCGGTGTTTGGTTTGTTTGCAAGAGAAGGGCAAGTGAAAATAGTTAGCAGAGAACTAACCTTGTGAAGATAGAATGTCATATCTTCGACTTCCAAGGCGATGTCGCTTGGCAACCCTGTAGTGCAAAACCTGCAAAAAACATGGTGGCATCAAAATCCAGTTCTGACCTTTTGAGGATGAGATTGGTGACGGTGAATAGTCATACCAAGCTTGTCCCTTGGAGCTGGGTTTTTCCTCCTCCATTTTCTGAAGAAACAATCGGTGAAGGGAAGGTGAGTCCTTTCGATGCTTTAATCAAAGTGTTGACGAAGCTAGATCAGTGAAAGGTGAGTGTTTTCTGAAAGTAGGATTTAAACAAGAGAATCGAAAATACAGAAGTGGACAAAATGAAAGCTTTGAACAGATATCGATAAAAGGGTTGATAGAGAGATTATAAAATTTCTGATACTTTCTTCCCCAACCGGATCATAAACCAACCACTCCCAACTCCGTTTCTCTCTTTCTCTGTCCCCTTGTCTCTCTCTCTACAAGCAGCACAAGAAATGAGTGTCCTACCTAAGAGCCACTAACTTGAGACCTTAAAAAGGACCAAACCCAATCCGTGGAAACAATACAAATCATTGCTTGCCAACTGGTGTTTCCTTCTCTTTTCACTTTTCTGCTTGACTCGTGGAACCAACCAATTATAAGAATCAGAGAGAATAGATTTTAAAAAGCTAACGTAAATCCGTCAAGTGTGTATTAATTATGTAGTCAATAACCTCCCTAATATATTTAACCAACTCCCAATCCACGCACCACAGGATTTTCCATTTTCTTGTATTGGAAGTACGTCACAGCTAAGGGCTAAAAAGATATAAAGACAATTAATGTTTAATGATTTATGGATTTTTGTGTTATATAATTGAGTGATTACCCAATTAGCATTAAGGACCCAAAGCGTAATTTGGTCCACTTACCAGTTGTTTACAACCAGACTACAACGGTTGCATTAGAAAGTTTGCAAGAAAACTTCAAACTTGATTTGTCAAAGTTAAACCTTCTCTTTACAATTTTAGTAAAAAGCTAGAAAGACCTTCAAACATACAAGGCTTCAACACCTTCATAATTCCTTCTAATTTTCACACACTTCTTTTGGAAGAATGATTGGATTTGCGTAGGCCTATAAGTTTGTCAAGTCTGTCTTGATTCGTGATCTCATGTAAGTCAGCTACAAAAGTTTTCAATTTTTTGAAATGTTGTACTAATTTTAGAGTCATCTCTTATCATCCTTTCTCGAAATTTAAGTATGAAATCAAATATTTGGGAGCTCTCTCACATTCTTACCAACATATCTGCCATTCCTGCCCAACATTTATGGTCTTATCAATAAGGTGACGAGAATAGAATATGATCATAACTGCTAAACAGGGTACCCAGATAACCAAAAGAGTAAAATAGGCTTAGTGAGTGATCTGTGGATGATTATGAAATTATGGATCTATCCTTTTAGCATAGATGGTGATGTCAAAAACAGTGGCTATAAAAAGAAAAGGACGTACCCCACCTGCCTAAAAACTGAATCTTCTATTCTATTGTAATTATTG
The DNA here is from genome assembly GCA_027563885.1 of Erythroxylum longipes. Classification (NCBI taxonomy): domain Eukaryota; kingdom Viridiplantae; phylum Streptophyta; class Magnoliopsida; order Malpighiales; family Erythroxylaceae; genus Erythroxylum; species Erythroxylum longipes. Next base: position 6,521,246 of record JAOQMS010000180.1, on the reverse strand, counting down.
CTCCCCGTTGAGATTTGAAAAGGAGGGGAAATCATTACATATCAGGACTTACGGAGCCCTTGAATGTCCACATAGTCACATTGGTTTAGTGACCAATCATTAAACACAATGCACAGGGAAAGCATTGGCTTAGCTCATATGGGGTTTCTGTTTGTGGGTGTTTGGTGTTTTCATGCCTCAGTAAAAGGACAACAAAGGCCAAACAAAAGACGGAGCCTAAAAGATTTTATCAAAGTCAGACTCTGCTTTTGTGTTATAGAATTCTATCTCGATGCTGTGGGTCACATTGGTTCTTTCCTCTTTTCTAATTTCTTTAGAAACAGAAGGGCTTCCCGCGGATAGAACTCCAAGGGCATATTCATAGAGCGTCAGCCTCCCATGCCTCAGTTTCAAACCTAAATCTCTGCATAATTAACCCTTTGTTAAAAGAGCGGGGCACGATTACCATGACACTACCATCCAAAACAATACCAAAACCCAAGACTCTAGTGCTTTTAACACTAAGTCCTATTGCACCAAACTCAACATAACAGAACTTATTATAATAAACAGAAGGGAATAAGAAGAAGAAAAATGATGATATAGAAAGGCAGCTTGGTCAACACAGCATTGACCATAATTACCTTCATTACATATCTACACAACTCCCATAATGGCTAGCCAAATTTGGTGGCTTTTTTCTAACTTTGCACATCCCCATCATGGTTCCGGCAGAGGATAGAGTCCATCTTAAGACTTCTGGGTACTTGAAAAGACATCAATAGATTAAGTTAAACAGGCTCATACCAAACCTTACGAGATTTTGTTAAGTGCAAATGTACAGGACAAATCAATATGCATAAACTAGTTTTTGTTTGTGTGCGTTCATAACATACATTCCAATAATGGAAATGGAAAATAGGATTATTGAAGAGAAATCAAAATTGTGAACAAAAACTAAGAATCTTTGCTGTGTTTTAGATGACGTTATGTGTTTTGTTTATTACTGTCGTACCCCGTTTTCGGAGCCCGACGATCGCAAATATCAAAGACGTAAACGTATTATCTTATAAGGTTATTTCCATAGGATCTCTCTAGCTCAAAACCAATTCCGGCTGCGGAATCACAAATTGACTTCTTTAGAACAATTGAAGCTTTATGTCTCCAGTTTCTTATGAAATGATTAGTATAACTTTTGATAAAGACGTCGGATTTAGACCATTCAATTACGGTTTCGAAGAAAACTTCGATTTCTACAACTTCCGTGAAGACCCCGAAGCGAGATTTTTCCATTTAGAGGGTCAAAAACAATTTTTACACCTATGGAAGACTTGAAATAAGAAATGTACAACTACCAAATGACTAAGCACATACACATTGGAAACTTCTTCA
>JAOQMS010000180.1:6502785-6518124 GCA_027563885.1 Erythroxylum longipes | reverse complement strand
AAGGCAAAAATTCAAATTCCTTGCTTATTCCATAACTATCATGCTTAATTCGACAAAAATATTTCGGGGGCCAACAATTACATTGGCAAGCAAAAGATTGGGCTTATCATGGAAGCCTGATAAGTGCTTTAACAAATTGCGATAAACAACTTTTGAATGCATCATTAACTCACCACAATAACATGTCAAAATGGTGTAGAAGCTAAGTCCATATCATCGATAAACTCTAATTCAAATCTATAGTAGCTAATCTAATTGTTGTAATCAGCTGTAACAACTTAATTATATAGTTCATTTTCTCAATCTTACTGTTGTAACTATATGCTATTTTATTTCTCATATTCTTGTAATCTCTTATATAAATTGTAATCACTTTTCCAGTTAATAATACAAATTTTTACACAAATGCAATATTCTTATATGTAGAGCTTCAAACACTCCAATGAGTTTTCTTTTCGATCCGACTATGTCTAGCTCAACAACACCATCTATTATGCAATTAAATGCACCAACAAATTTCCATATCAAACATACTTTTACCAACTTTCCTATTTGGTGAAGACAAATTCAATAAACTTTTATTGGTTTAATATGCTAGGATACATTGATGGTACTCTAGCTTCACCATTGCAATTTCTTTATAGTAAGAAATATACCTGTAATCCAGCCTACACTCTTTGGTATCGACAAGGGCAAATTCTTATTAGTGCAATTCTTGGTAGCTGTTCAAAAAGCATTCAACAAATCATCTCCTCAGCCGCATCTTCCAAAGAAGCTTGGGATAAGCTACTTCATAGCTATGCGAACTCTTCACGGTCCAGAATCATCTCTCTCAAAGCCAAGCTTACTCAAAATTTAAAGGGAACCAAACTAGTTGCTGAATTCCTCAATGAAACACGATCTATTGCAGATGAACTAGCTCTCATTCAAAATCCATAAGTGATGAAGATCTTATTGTCCACATAATCACTCAACTTGGGATGAATATAGTCCTATTGTAGCAGCTCTCAAAGTTTGTGAATCTTCTATTGACTTTTCAGAGTTATTTGATAAGTTAACTGACTTTGAAAGAACATTGAAAGACAAAGGCTCGAGTTCTCTTCCTACTCTTGTCACAGCAAATGTTGCTAAAAAACAAACTGCTCAAACTCAACATTTCAACCGAACCACTCAAGGTTACAATTCCAATTCTTGCAAGTCTCGTGGTAGTTATGGAGGAAATTATCCTCGACAAAATCAAAATGGCCATTGGTCATATCGATAAGATTTATTTTACGTTTTTGTGAAATTATAGGTCATGACACTCCTGAATATAGGAAACTTTCCAAATTTCTGAAAGAGAACAACGTTGATGTTACCAGTTCTCAGTTTTCCCAGAAACTTCCAAGTTCAGTAGCCAATGTTACCATCTCCATCAATTCTCCAGCTATGTCGCAATAACCTTGGTTATTTGATAATGGAGCATCACATCATGCAACATCAAATTTATCTGCTTTGCAGACTTTCTTTGACGATGGGGGTCTGGATGAGATATTTTTAGGTGATGGTAAAGGCTTTTTAATTTCTCACACTGGTCACACACAAATTCATACATCTTCCAAACCAATTACATTATCAAATGTCTCGTGTATTCCAGATTTACAAACAAATTTGATTTCTATAGAAAAATTATGTAAATCTAACCAAGTTTCTGTTGAATTTTTCTAATCTTATTTTCTTATGAAAGATCTTCGCGCAGGAGCACCTCTAATGCAGGGAGAGAACAATGATGACGTTTATTGTGCAACTTTTCCATGTCAGCCTAAAGTTAATATCGCCACCAAAGCTTCTTTGTCCTCTTGGCATCACAAACTTGGTCATCCTTCTAATAAAGTTCTTAGTTTTGTTCTTAAGCACAACAACTTAGTCTTTCCATCTATGGCAATTTCTGATTTTCATTATTCTTCTTGTTCTATTAATAAAAGTAAAAAAAAAACTACCTTTCACTAGCAATTCTCTAGTTAGTCAAAAGCATTTGGAACTTATTTATAATGATGTTTAGGGTCCAACAAAAAAATCTATTGATGGTTATGAATATTACTTGTGGATCATTTTACTAAGTATATTTGGTTATATCCTACGAAGAAAAAATCTGATATCTCTATTTTATTCCCTCAATTTCAACGACTAGTAGAAAATTATTTTCAAACTAAACTATTTCAGTTTTCTCTGACAATGGAGGGACTACCAAAAGCTTATTCCCATTTTCAACTCTTGTGAGATTTCTCATTTCACAACATCTCCACACACACCTGAGCATAATGGCACTGTCGAATGATGTCATCTACACATTGTGGAGACTGGTCTTTCTTTGCTACACTTTGCATCATTTCCCTTACATTTTTTGTCTCATGCTTTTCAAGCTATTGCGTACTTAATCAATCGTCTTCCTTCCTCAGTGTTGTCTTTCAAGACTCCCTATGAAATGCTTTTTCAACGGTTTCTAAATTATCAACGTCTTAAACCTTTTGGATGTTTGTGTTTCCCTTGTTTACGCCCATGTAATACCTCTAAACTTCATCCTCGGTCCATTTCTTGCATTTTTCTTAATTACTCTACTTCACAACCTGCCTATAAATGTTTTAATCCCACCACTAATCATGTATATTTATCTTGTCATGTCCAATTTGTCGAACATATGCTTCCTCATCAAGTTAACAATAACTTAGATATATTCTCTGACCGTATTCGAGATGCTTTTCTTACAGGTTCTAAGCAAGTGAATGGGCTCCTTTTAGCTGTCAATGTTTCCCCTCTAGTGGACAGTCTTCCATTCGTCCCTACAGTAACACCAATATCACCAAATATTCCTTTGTCTACTCCTTCCTCACCTCCCATTCTAAATACTGGTGAGTCACCTTCCATTATTGACCATCACTCTCCTATACACTCTCCCTCTTCCGCATCTAGCTCTACCATCTATTCTCTACATATTACTCGATCACTACCAAATTCATCATCTGTTTCCCCACGTACAACTCGCATATGAAAGCCAAATTCCAAATACAATAATGACAAATTTGTGAATCTCACCACAAAACACCCACTTCCTCCTCCCCTTAAACCTACCACTGTTACACAAGCAATGACAGATTCTCTCTAGCACAAAGCTATGGATGCTGAATTTAATGCTTTGTTACAAAATGGTACTTAGGAATTGGTTCCCAAATTATCTCATGTTCCAATTAGTTGCAAATGGGTCTTCCTTTATGGTTCTATTGACAAATACAAAGCTCATCTTGTGGCGAAGGGTTTTCTCCAGCAAGCAGGAAGATATTATTTTGAAACCTTCAGTCTTGTTACAAAGCCTATTACAATACACATTGTTTTATATCTTGCCTTATCTCAAAATTGGCCTTTACATCAATTGGACATAAACAATGCATTTTTGCATGGCACTTTGCATAAAGATGTCTACATGATGCAACCTCGTGGTTATGTTCACCCTCAGTATTCAAATCACATATGCAAGCTTCGTAAAGCCTTATATGGTCTCAAACAGGCTCCTAGGGAATGGTATAATGAACTCCAACATTTTCTACTTGCCTTTGGTTTTCGCAAATCACTTGTTGATGCGTCCTTATTTATTTATGAATGTAATGACATCACACTTTATTTTCTTATTTATGTTGATGATATTGTCCTCAGAGGTAATAATTCCAAATTTCTTGATGACTTTGTTTGCAAGCTAGGCAATTAGTTTTCAATTAAAGATCTGGGTTCCTTGCATCATTTTTTGGGTGTTGAGGTTATTTATACTCCATTGGGTTTATTTCTTTCTTAACATCAACATATTGCTGATTTACTTGGTCGATTTAACATGGATGATGCTACGGAAGTTGCCACCCCATGAGTTCTTTTGAAATTTATTCTCTTATTGATGGTTCTTCCCAAGTTGAGGCCACTAACTACCATCGCATTGTAGGATCTTTACAGTATCTTACCATTACTCACCCTGATTTTTCATTTGTTGTCAACAAATTGTCTCAGCTTATGCATGCTTCAACTTAACGACATCTACAAGCTTTAAAATGTGTACTCAAATATTTAAAGGGTTCAATTTATCGTGGTTTATTTCTCAAAAGGGATTCTTCTCAACATTTTATAGCCTTCTCTGATTCCGACTGGGGTGGTACCCTTGATAATGGTCGCTCAACTATAGCGTATGTGTTATACTTGGGCTCTAATATCATCTCTTGAAAGTCAACCCGTCAAAAGTCTATTTCTCGGTCATCTACACAGGATGAGTATAAGACTCTTGCAAATGCAGCAGCAGAAGTTACTTGGGTTCAAAATCTCTTGCATGAAATAGGTGATTCTCTTCCAAAACCACCGAGCTTATTTTGTGACAATACAGGAGCAACATATTTCTGTGCTAATCCATTCTATCACTCACGAATGAAACACTTGGCACTTAACTATCATTTCATTCAAGAATAGGTCTCCAATGGCTCCTTACGTGTACTGTATATGAGCTCTAAGGATCAATTATCAGATATGCTTACGAAAGCTTTTGGTCGCATCAATTTCTTCATTTTCGTTACAAGATTGGAGTCTTCAATGGATCCTCCATCTTATGGGGTTGTGTAGAGACTAAGTCCATGCCGTCAACAAACTCTGATTCAAATCTATAACAACTAAGCTAGTTGTTGCAATCAGTTGTAACAACTTGGATTATACAATTCATTTTCTCAATCTTACTGTTGTAACTATATTCTATTTTATCTCTTATATTTTTGTAATATCTTCTATAAATTGTAATCACTTTGGTAGTCAATAATACAAGTTTTTACACAAATTCAATATCCTTATCCATAGCACATGAACCAAATCAATAAAGAAATACATCTAACAAGAATACATACCTAACAAGATACTGCAACATTAAGAAACCCAAATATTTAGAGAAACTCTATAGTTAATTTAAGATTGTATTGCAAACACACCTATAATGATGGTTGAGGTTGAGGAAGCCTCCAGTGGTGGTTGTTGAGTAGCTATCAAATTTGACTGGGATGACATCATAAGGCCATAATCGGCATATGCAATGCTTTCCATCTCAATGTTGGCATAGACGGAGCTGAGGTGCTTTCCATAGCTGCCCCACGAGTATTTGTCGCATTGCTTGCAATCCACACTAAAGCGCATGGGTGTGTTCTTCTACTTCCCAGTAAAATTTTATGTAAGTGTTAAGACTTCTACTCAAGGATCATGTCACAGGGCTATGGTTCATCAGTTTGGGTTTCTTTTGTGATACGTTGATGCGATGAGGAGCAATTGAGAATGAGTGGAGCTTAAACAAAGAGTTGTGTCTATCCGGTAGCTCGTTAGAGAGAGCTATCAATCTCTTGATTAGGGTTGTAATCTCGATGACTTTTATTAATAAATGGCAATAGCCCTTTTATAGTACATCGAGTTTGACACAAAGGCTGGAACTTCTAGACTCCTAATTGAATTAGAATTAGATTAATACTGGACTCTCTAATTATGCTAATAATCGACTAAAACTAGAAAACACAATAATAACTGGCATGGTTACTACTATTGTCCTTGCTTCATCTTCCTGGCATAGCTTCGTCCATAGAAAGAGTCCATAACATCACTTCCCTTCTCCAAAGCGAGCTTGCCCATAAGCTCGAAAGTAGTGTAAACCTCATAGAACTCAGCCAAATCTTCCTATATAGCATCACCTTCTTAATGAGCAGCCCATTGAACAAGAATTTTCCAACGGCCTCGATTTAGTCTGGAGCGAATGACATTAGTAGGAATAGCTAAGACCTAATCGTCCTTCAATGGTGGAAAATAAGAGGGTTGTTGCGGAGGGTTCCCTTTATGCGGCTTCAACAAAGAAACGTGGAAGATGTCATGTAATTTTGCATCTGTTGGTAAAAGCAAACAATATGCCACTGTTCCAATCTTCGCAACAACTTGAAATGGCCCATAATATTTCAGAGACAACTTGTGGAAATACTTCCTAAAGAGGCGCTGCCTGTAAGGGTGCAAGCGTAGCCACACCCAATTGCCCACCTCGTAACTAACTTCACGATGGTTGTCATCATATACACGCATCATCCATTGTTGAGCTAAGAAGAGTTTAGCTTGCGCGTTAGCCAAAAGCTGATCACAATCAAATAAGGCAATGTCAACAGCATCAACTTTAGTCGTACTTGACACATAAGAGAGAAAACGAGATGGATCGCGACCATAGACTAGATTAAAAGGGGTTGTTTGTAGTGAACTGTGATATGAAGTATTGTAATAATACTTAACCCAAGGTAGCCAGCTAACCCAATTTTTAGGATGATCGCCAACCAATTAACGCAAATTCATCTCCAATGTGTAGTTCACTACCACAGTTTGGTTGTCTGATTGAGGGTTGTACATTGATGAGAGAGCCAAGGCAGTACCACATAATTTGAACAACTCTGGCTAGAAACGACTTGTGAAAACTTCATCCCGATCGCTAACAATTGATAGGAGCAGTTCATGCAACTTGAAAACATGCTCAAAGAACACATGTGCTACACTAACAGCCGTAAATGGATGAGCTAGATGAATAAAATGGGTTGACTTCGAGAGACTATCCACAACAACAAAGAGCACAAGTTTCCCCTTTGAACACGGAAGAGCTTTGACAAAACCCATGGAAATGTCAGATCAAATTTGCTCAGGAACAAAAAGAGATTGCATCAAACCTGCAGGGTACAAGTTTTCAGATTTTTGTTGTTGGTAAACTAGGCAAGCTTGAATAAATTCCTTGATCGAATTTTTCATGCCCCTCCGAGAAAAATCAGACTTGGGTCTTATTAGTGTTTGAAAAACCATAGGGTTAGTAGTTTCGCAAACTTTTCAATTTTATGTCGTCGTCTTTGGCATAAATAAAAACAAAATCAATTAAAAGCGAAATAAAAATAACACCAAAATTTTGGTAACGCAGTTCGGTACTCCTTGCCTACGTCTACGAGGCCCTCACCCAGATTAATACTTTCACCAAAGTACAATAGATTTACCCAAGGCTTTATTGAGCTGACACCACTTAATCCTTAACATTATCTCTCAATCTCACTTCCCGTAAAAGATTTTCACACCCAATAACACGACCGACTCGTGTTAACGTCGTCAGAGAATTTTTCTAAATAAATATTAATTAAGAGATAATAAATTCACAGATGATTAAATAAACAATTCACCACTCAAAAAGACAGTTGAATAAGAGACAAAGAATAATTTTCTTCACAGCAAAGAAATCATGCACAACTGAATAACCAAATGGGTATCATCACTTGATCTACCCATTCACCATCAATGAGAACACTCAAAAAACACAGATTAAGAGACACTTACAAATCTACCTCAATTTAGCCTCCAACAAACAAAGTAGTTACTACGTTCACCTTCAACTATTTTTTAGAAATTCAAAACACACATACTGCCCTTTTGATGCAAAAATCTGCAGATTCACTTGCCTTGAAGAGCCATACATACATACGCAAAAACCCACTTACCTTTAAGAGCCACACACATATATGTCAACACAAACCACAATTACAATCACAACCCATCAATCAACTCTCCAACATCTTACGCCTATACCCACGCATAAGATAGATTCAGTTGCTTAAATTCAATACTCACTTATAAACATAGTCGTGAGTCTCACCAAAGCCAGGAATCCTAAAATCACTTCAGCTAATTTTCTTTTCACACACACGTATGCGTATGAGCAAGAATCCTTCCAGTTGTGTGTTCATTCAACACCCAATATCGAAACAAAATCCAACAACAAAACATGCATCCACCATAGGTGCTCACACTCACACCAAGGGACTTACGTAACTTCCACACGCACATTCACTTAACAGCCGTAGGTCATATATATTTCCCATAAAGCCCACTTTCGTATACTTTCCAGAAAAGTGAATTAATTCACAATGAAACTTACCATTATACCCTTAACCTTTCAGCCACTGTTTTTTACGCAGACCAACTTCATTCACAGCAAAAGACTTCCAACCATACCCTACATATACGTAAGACAACTTAATTTAAAATAGAATTTCTAGCAATATCCTTCATCAAATACACATCTATTCAAGATAGAATTATATTCTATCTAGAGCATTATCCAACTAGGTTTTTGAATCCAAGATAATATAAAATATTCCAATTTAGAAAAATACGCCAAAATAAAATAAATAGATATATTCAACATATATCTAACTGTGTCTTTTGTAATCCTTCATGTGTATTGCCATTAACACCTGCTATGATAGTTGGAATCAAAGGCGAAGTGGGTAAAAGATACACTCTGTCTTTTTGTAAAATTAGCCCTTCATAAACAGCCCAATTCGGCTCAGTTTGGCCTGTTGCAATATGATCTCGTAAAGACATTAAGTTTGGATTCTCTGTAATTTTAGTATTGATGTGGTCAAATTAAACCACTTGTGGCATTGAGATAGCACTTAAGTCCCCCGCTTCTTCGTTTTGGTAAGACAAAGCATCCGCCAGAGTATTGAGGGAACCAGATTTGTAATCAACAGAAATCAAGACCCAACAATTTGCTCACCCAATGTTGTTGTAGGCAAGTTGTCAATTTTTGTTCTAAGAGGAATTTAAGGTTGTAATGATCGATCTTGATGGTGAAATGGCGCCCCCATATGTATGGTCACCAATGTTGTACTCCCTTGGCCAACCCGATCAATTCCCGTTCATATGCTGGCAATTGCAGGTGTTTTTTTTGCTAATTTGGATTGAAGAAGGTGATGGGGTGCCCTTCTTGATGTAAAACAACACCAATTCTTGTACCATATGCATCATATTCTATAGTGAATGATTTTGAAAAGTCCGACAGCTGAAGAATAGGGGTGTTGGTCTTCTTTCAGTTGAACAAAAGCCTGTGTTGCATCTTCCGACCATGCAAAAGAATTACGCTTAAGCAAAGTGGTAAAAGGTGTTGCTATTTTCCCAAAGTTCTTGATGAACTTACAGTAATAACCAGCCAAACCCAAAAATCCTCAAAAGGCTCGTGTCGATTGCGGAGTTAGCCAATCTTTAATTGCCCGAACCTTGCTGGCATCAGCTAAAACACCTGCACTTGTGACCATATGGTCTAAATACACCACTTGATTTTCACCAAAAGTGCATCTAGTCTTTTTAAAAAATAGACTGTTAGACAACAAAATATTAAAGACAAGATGAACATGGTGAACAGGCTAGCCCTATATGCTGCTATATATTAATGTATCATCAAAAAATACCAACACAAATTTCCAAAGGTAAGGGCCGAATACCTCATTCATTAGAGCCTGGAATGTAGACGGTGCATTAGTTAAGCCGAATGACATAACCAAGAACTCAAAGTGCCCATGATGCGTCTGAAATGGGGTCTTCTCTATATCTTAGGGATGCATTCGGATTTGATGATACCCCCAGCAAAAATCTAATGTAGTGAAGAACTAGCTCCTTATAGTTCATCCATTAACTCATTCACCATTGGAATTGAGAATTTATCTTTTATAGTTTTGGAGTTCAATTCCCAGTAATCGATACAAAAGCATCATGAACCATCATGCTTTTTGACGAGTAGCACCGGCTATGAGAACAGGGACTGAATTGGCCGAATAATTCCTTGAGATAGCATTACTACACACTGTTTTTTGATTTCATCTTTTTGCAAGAAGGGATATCGGTAGGTCTAACCATCACTGGATTTGTTCCCAACACCAGGTTAATTTTGTGATTATAAGTTCGTTATGAAGGCAACCCAATTGGTTATGCAAACAGCTCCTGATAATCAATCAACAATCTGTCCATCATAGCACGAGGAGGCAACTATGCAGTGATGGTGTGTAATTGAATTAAGCCACCAATGTTAACACCTTCCCATTGTATTTCTTTGCAACCCATTCGAAAAGACATAGTTAGAGTTGAAAAATCCCACACAATTTTCCTTAATGTCTGCAACCATTAAACTTCAAGTACATGTCAAATCCTTCTTAGGGAATAAGAAACAAATCCAAGAAAGAATCTGAATTCACTTTTGCTTGAACTCCTTCACACACTCCTAGGCTGGGTACTTTCTCACCATTTGCAACTGCAACTTATAGCCCCTGTTTGCGTTTAATTGGCAAACTCAATTGAGATGCAGCTAGCTCACTAATGAAATTATGAGTGTTATCAGAGTCCACGAGAATGAGAACTAGAGTGGCAACAATCTCGGCTTGAACTTGCATGGTTTGGGCATTTTTAATCCCTGCGAGTGCATGAATGGAAATCTCAAGGTCTGTACCACGCTCGTCTTGCCCGTCATATTCTTCATCTTCTTCCGGATAAGTCACTTCAAATCAAAACACTTTCTTGCAGTGATGACCCAATATGAATTGTTCATCACAGTTATAAGCAAAGGCCCTTCCCTCTTCTCTTGGCCATCTCAGCGCAGGTTAGAAGCTTAATAAATGTTGGAGTTACACCTGTAGTTGCGAGTTGAGAAGGTGATGAGGCTAAATGAATGTTGTATGCACTCTGCCAAGTGCGATTGGGTTCTAAAGGTTTCTCCAGCAACAATTTTTGTTCATACGCCTTTGCTAGACTCATAGCATCTTCTAAATTTGTGGATTTAGCCATTTGCACATCCAATCAGATTTTGTCTGTGAGTCCCACAACCAAGATGGCCACTTGGTGGTCCTGTATAATTAAAACTTGTGAGCAAGGAGCATTTGAAAATTTTCTAGGTAAGTCTCTACTGTTCTTATTTGTTGAAGTGTAATTAGCTCTTCCAAAGGATTGTTGTGTATTAGGGGTCCAAATCTCATGTTACAAAATTTTTTGAAGTCTTCTCAAGTGAGATGTGCGTGGGCTTTTTCAAAGTGAACAAACCATAGTTGGCCTGCATCAACCAAATGGAAAGAGGCTAGCCCAGTCCATTCCCAAGCGGGTGTACATTGGTGGCTAAAGAATTGTTCATAGCGTGTGATCCATCCTAAGGGGTCAATTTTGCCATCGTATATGGGAAATTCAAGAATTGTTCATATCATGTGAGCCATCCCAAGGGGTCAGTTTTGCCATTGTATGTGGGAAATTCAAGTTTGGTGTATCGCGGAACCACATTGCCTTCCCTGCCTCCTGTATTAGATTCCATGTGATGCGCACCACGGATGTGGTTGGTAGCATCCCTATTTTGTTTAGTGCTTGATGACTCGCGACTGGCAAATAGGGCGTCCATACGAGCAGAGAGGGCTGCTTGGCTGTCAGACAACTTTTTAAACATCTTCAAGATGAGGGCCATTGGGATCAATTTCTAGCGCCATTATTGTCTCTCATGACGGCTGTCTCTAATACCAAATTGTTAAGACTTCTATTTAAGGATCATGTCACATGAGTAATGGTTCCTCAGTTCGGGTTTTTTTCGTGATGCGTTGATGCAATGAAGAGTAATTGTAAATGAGTGAAGCTCAAACAGAGAGCTGCGCCTATCCAAAAGCTCGTTAGAGAGAGCTATCAATCTTTTGATTAGAGTTGTAATCTCGATGATTTTTATTAATGAATGACAATAACTCTTTTATAATACATCGAGTTTGACTCCCAAGGCTGAAACCTTGAGAGTCCTAATTGATTTAGAACTATACTAATAATAGTGAACTATCAAATTTTGCAAATAATCCACTAAAAATAGAAAACACAATAATAACATCACAACTCCTGCTGCTGTCCTTGCTTCATCTTCTTGGCATAGCTTCATCCATACTGCTGCTGTCCTTGATTCATCTTCCTGGCATAGCTTCGTCCATAGAAGGAATCCATAACAATATGTTTCCTTCTTTGGTCCTTTGCCACCTTCTTCAATCAGATTTACAGAAGTTATGTTGCTTTGATTTTATCTAATAATGTCGCATTACCAATCATAAAAACAAGGGATAACTCTGAGCCTCGATGTTGCCCCTTTCCAATGACCAAGTTCCGTAAGCTTTGTGGACATATCAGCCAAGTTAAGACAACTCGAGCTTACACAAACAACTAAAGGCGAACAATCCTACTCTGCAAACATGGGTTAGTGAGAGAAACTTTGTCCTCTCTCTAGCTCTGCACTAGCCTCCTTCCCACACTTCTTCTCTTGCCCACCTCCCTTTTCTTCCCCTTCCTTCCTTTCGATATTCTCTCCCTAACACCCCCTTCCTCTCTACAGCTCTCCCTCCACCTCCACACTAGCCTCGACTCAGATCTAGGGTTTCCTTTCCTCTTAAACCATGCCAAACTCCCAACTTTCCCCACCTGCTCTGAACACAGCGGCCTTTCCCCCTCTACCACAGTCCGTTCCTACCCCTGCACATCATGTTCTCCCACCACCCGCTACTCCATCCTCCACCTCTACCCTTCCAGCAAATCCACCTCCCCTAAACCTAGAAACCACTCCCTCCATCCCTACTCAACCCCCACGGAGAACTTGGAAGCAAGTGGTGGGTGGCGGCACAGTTGATCTATCACTACATTTCTGTCCCCCCAAATCGGATGAGGGTCGCCCTATTGTCTATCCCGACATTGAAATACTTCACGAAGGGGCAAAATCCCGGGAGAACTCTCTTATAGGGTTTTTTTGGGACAAAAGGCTAGCATTCCCAGTGATATCAAGATGGGCAAAAACAACTTGGAAAAATAAAGGCTTTGAAGAGGCAATCATGGTGAAGGACAAATACCTTCTGTTCACTTTTTCCTCTAAGGGTCAAGCTCTCCAAGTAATAGAAGAGTGGCCTTGGCATATAGCAAATTTTCCGCTCTTTTTACAGCCATGGCAGCCAGGCTTTCAGCCGGACAACAAGGTAAGACGACAAATACCTATATGGGTAAACCTCTATAATGTGCCTCTTGAATACTGGACTACAACAGGGCTGAGTATGATTGCTAGCTATCTTGGGAACCCTCTCTGCTTGGATGAGAACACTGCAAACAGAAAAAGACTGCGCTATGCTAGAGTATGCATTAATATGGATGTGGCAAGTCTCCAAGAATCTATTCCTATTATGAGATTGGGGCCGAATGGTTCCCTTTACGAAGACACTGTACTAGTAAAATACCAGTGGAAGCCCTCCCCTACTACTCAAGGTAAACAGTGGAAGCCTACGGGCAAGACTTTCCTTAGGGGTGATTTTGAGGAGCTTACGAGTACAGGATCAACAAACATTTCAACTAGCACGGCAGAAGTTCACACTCCTATCAGTACTCCTGAAGCAGAAGTAGGTAAGCAGGACTCTATACATGTACGGAACAGAGAGGAGCAAGTAGTTGCTGAAGCAGGGACAGGGCACAACAGTGATGTTGGGTCAGGAAAAGCTGACTCTGATACACCTGTAACTGTTGGGTTAATTAACCTAGATGAAGCTAACGAAATGGTGAAACTTGATGCTACGGAGGGTGAAGGAAATGTTAGTGACCTGAGGCAAACCATAGTTGAAAATGTCCCAGTAAAAAACAGTAGTACTGGTTTTACTGATGTTGTCTCTCATGCTGAACGTATAACAGCTGCAGTTAACAACCAAGCTTCGGATAGGAGCGGATTCACACAGGAAATGACGGATGTAGACCCAACCATAAGTTAATTCCTGGCGACCGCTAAAAAGAATACTACTAGGAGCAAGAGGAAAGGCTCCAAAACAAATCAGGTCTAATTTATGAAGTTCATTACATGGAATGTGAGGGGTATAAATTGCCCAAAAAAGCTTTCGGCTTTAAGAGATTTTGTCTATAACACAAATCCATGGTTTTTTGCTCTTTTGGAAACAAAAATTAGGTATGAAAATCTTAAACATCTGAATAAACTGGGCTCCAAATGGAAATATATTTCCAACCATCAAGATCATCAATATGGCAGAATAATTATTGGGTATGACCCCTCCTTGGTGGCTCTACATGTTTGCTCTACTGAGATTCAAGCTCTAAACTTGAAATGTACCTTTCTCCAGCTGAATGCTGAGATATATCTCTCCATTATCTATGGCTCCAACCATGCATTCCAAAGGAGACAGTTATGGGACAACTTAATTCAATTCCAAAACTCAGTAGATGGGCCATGGCTCTTATCGGGTGATTTCAACTCTATCCTTTATAGAAATGAAGCAAATGGAAATTACAGGATGAGCAACTTTTCAACAGATTTCTTTGAATGTGTGGAAAAACTGGGTGTTTTCGACTTAAAATCCCTAGGGCACTTCTACACGTGGAGTAACAAGCAGCAAGGAAGATGAGCCCTAAGGAAGAAATTAGATCGGACATTGGCCAACCAAGAATGGATCACACAATTTCCACATAGTGTAACCTCCTTTCTTGACCCCCTATTTTCTGATCACTCCCCGATGTAAATAGTTAATCTTCCTCAACAGCCGACCAGAAGAGGTCCTTTTAGGTTTAACAACTTTTTGAATGAAGACGAGGGTTTTGATGAGGCATTACACAAGGGTTTGGGGTTTCCTATTGCAGATACCTCTCAATTTGTTTGTATGCAGAAGCTGAAAGCAATCAAAAGAGAAATGAAACTCTTAATGCAAAGGAGACCACCTTCCACTCAGACAGCAGTCACTCTAGCAAAGGAGATTTTGCAACAGGTCCAACAACTTTTGGGGGAAGATCCAACCAATACAAATCTACCAACGGCTGAGAAGACCCTCCTACTGTCTTACCTTGCTAAAGCTAAAGATCCTGACAGTCTGCTGGAACAAAGGGCAAAGGTGCATTGGCTTAAAGCTGGAGAGCGATGCACAAAATTCTTCTTCAACTCGCTGTTGGTGAGAAAGAATGTAAATAGGATATGTTCCCTGAAGCTAACAGATGGAAGAGAATTAACAAAGCAAGAGGATATGCTTCAAGAAGCTGAAAGTTACTTCAGGAGTTTCTATGGCCTTTCTCGATCACATACTAACCTAACCTCTCTAGATACCATCATTAAAAAAAAATCTCTCTCAGGAACAAGCAGATTCCCTTATTAAACCTATTGAGGATGCAGAGATAGAGGAAGTCTTATTCTCGATGGAACCAAATAAATCTCCTGGGCCGGATGGTTTTAATGGTCACTTCTATCAGAAGACTTGGCATACCACAAGCCCTATGGTTAGAGCAGCAGTTACGGAGTTCTTCAAAAATGGAATCTTGCTAAAGGAGCTCAATAAAACACATATCTGTTTGATCCCCAAAACATCCTGCCCCTCTTCATTGGATGAATACCGTCCTATAGCATGATCAAATGTCCTCTATAAAATTATCTCCAAAATCCTAGCAAATAGGATGAAATCGGTTCTAGATAGTGTGATCTCTGAC
>JAOQMS010000180.1:6478063-6502685 GCA_027563885.1 Erythroxylum longipes | reverse complement strand
ATAAAATTCAGCGCAGACTGGGCCTATGGACAAATAGAATGCTTTCTATTGGAGGAAGATTACAACTAATAAAATCAATCCTCAACTCCCTTCATATTTACTGGTCTTCAAATATTCCTTTAGCAAAAGGCGTCATAAAAGCTATTGAGAAACTTTTCAGACAGTTCTTATGGGGAAACATGAACTCGGCTAGTCATTTTGCTAAAGTGAAGTGGCAGGAAGTGTGTAAGAGTAAAGCGGAAGGGGGCCTGGGTGTGATCTCCATTGCATCTTTTAACAGGGCAGCCATAATTAAGAACTTATGGAACCTACTTACAGAGAAGAAGTCTCTATGGATTCGATGGGTACATAATTACATCCTCCAAGGGAATTGTCTCTAGTCTGTACCTATAAAACCCTCCTTCTCATGGCATATGACTCAATTACTAAAGCTCAGGCCATTGCTAGAACCCCATGTGTCATGTAAAATGGGGAATGGTAGTAAGGCTTTATTGTGGTATGATAACTGGACAGGAAAAGGGACACTCATTAGCAACCCTCAGGCAGTACAGATCTTGCATGGTATCCCTATTAGGGCAAAAGTCAAGGAAATTATACGAGGAGGATAGTGGAATATCCCTGCTACACTACACTTCCTACTACCAAGCTACCAACCAAGAGAAACAGATGTAGACGCTTTCCACAGCCTCAATCAGCCTCCTAACTCTTTCAGTATTTCAAAATTTAGGCAGTGGCATAACCGTGGTAACCTACGACAGGAATGGTTCCTAATTGTTTGGCACAAGTCTCTCACGCCTAGTTCTTCTATCCTACTGTGGCTAACAGTTTTAAATCGTTTAAGTACAATAGACCGTCTACATTTCTTGGTCCCTAACACAGAATGTGTACTCTGTGAGCTAGAACCTGAAACAAGAGACCACCTTTTCTTCCATTGTCCCTTTTCCCTACCAATTTGGGAGAGGGTGAAAGCTTCTTATTACATGTCTAATGCAGGTTCTTCCTTCTCTGAGGCCATGGACTGGCTCCAGAGGCGGTCCCACATTCCTAATCATATTGAGCATATTCATATAATAGCTTTCGCCACCTTCATTAAAGAGATTTGGCGAGAGAGGAATTACAGGAGATTCCAGCACAAATCACGCACAAGAGAAGCAGTTATTAACTCTCTAACTATTGGGATCAAAGAGCAATTGCTATGTTCATTATTACCAGCAGGAACACATCCTAATCTAGCCCATTCATGACAGAAAGGAAGTTGATTCTTGTAATTAGAGGCAAAGGAAGAGGGGTGGACAACCGTACCTGTCACCTCAGTACTATGTTCGTCGATTGCTGGTAAGAGGATCCCCTTGATGCTTGCTTGGTTGACCGTGCCTCCTCGTCGCAGCATTAGCCCTCAACCTCAGCAGGAAACACAGAACCGCACATGAATCAGCACTTATCCCAAGAGGGGACACCAGTAGCAGAACACAAAAAATAAGGCAAGATCTTACTTCAAGTTTTACCATTTAAATCCCCAGGACCTTGAAAGGTTACCGGAGGTGCAGGGAAAGAACCGGATCTCTCAAGAAAACAACCATGTCATAACCGAAATCACGAAAGAACTCCTGGGCAAAGAGGCATAGGTATCCAACGATTGAGCGCTGAAGAACTCTACCCAGATCTTAGATTCTTACCGCAAGCGGAGACAAAGAAATCGGCGCAGAATGAACGAAGTCGAAAAACCTAATTTGGAACAATTGCGCGTGGATGCATAAAGGGGTAAACTACCTTACCCTATTAAGAGAGCCTCCTGTATATCCAACGAAGTCGTTTTTTAATTACTACTAAACGGAATTGTTTTGGTCTAGTGATAAATCGTCAAGGCATGGGCTATCTGGAGCTTGTGTTTTTTTTAATGTAAGGGTCAAAGACAGTTTGTGTCTTTATTTTTTCAATATATATTTTTTAACTTTTCAAAAAAAAGCCAAAGCAGAGCAGATAAAGCTTGTGCCTTTGTTCTCTGGGGGTTCCTCGTACATTACGGTATCCATAACATTTTGGACAACATTCGACTTACCGTCAATTAATGATAAGAATCTATGAACATCATCCATCTAACGCATTAAAGGCAATGAGTCCTAGTTCTAGTCCTAATCCAAAACAGATGCCTGTTAGGATGCTATTGAATTAGAACTAGACCATGGATCGTCAAAAGCGAAGTACCAATGACTAGCTTAAAGAAATATGGAACTTCCCTCTCACATAAGTTATACACCGGGACAGTAGAGCTGGCTGATTGTTGCAGGCTTAGATTCTTTACCTGCCTTGAATGCAACAGATTGTTGCTTCCGTTACAGCTTCCCTTAGAATGTTGAAAGGTATAGTTCACTTCACATTGACATTACCTTGTAAGAAACTAACCCGTGATATAGCCAATTATGTGGCATTAAATAGAATAAAACAATATATGAGATTTAGGACCCTGCATCGTTTTATAATTAAAGGTAAAACAGTCATTCAATCCAATAGTGTACAATTGTTTCATTTCTTCACAATGTTAACAAGTGCACAAAATATAGAAAAAGCTGAAATCTATGGAAGTATATATAACTGGTCTCGAACAAACATATCAGGAAAGGATACAGGAGAGTTACTTAAACCATTAAGCAAAACTGGAAAGGATACTGCCATAAAAAGCTAAGACTGAAGATGCTAATATCAGCTAAGCGGATCCATAAACAAATGTTCAAAATCCGGCGTTCATCAATGCTAAAGCTTTCAGGTTAAATCAGAGCAATTTCTGAACCATTAACTGGTGTTGCCATCCCCTTTATCTGCAGTAGGATCAGAAGTGGGTTTCTTCAGTGGGTTTGATTCTGCTGAACCTGTACTCATCAACACTCGCTTCACTCCTCTTCCCACGACACCTAGATCTGTGACTCCAGTAGCACCATTTGTCTGAGTAGCAGAAGCAGTTGAAGCATTAAAACCTCCACCGCTGTTAGCAGTAGCCATCTGTGAAGAGCTCAAGACAATGGGCGAGTCACTGCTTTCACCTCCACTTGCTTTTGCAGATGCCATTCCCAGTATTTCTGAAAGAATTGATTTGGGGTTAAGAGCTAGCTGCTGCAGATCTTCGAGCTGCAAACCCATGATTACACAGCTTGATCAAGTTAGCTCCAATTGCCATTACTAAACATTATAGATCAAGTCTCAGTTCACTTACCTTCTTTTCCAGCTCTCCAGAAAGACCAGTAAGTGTTTCAATCTCGGCTTCTTTATCTGTCAAAAGTTCACCAGTCTGGCACCCATTGGATGATTGCTGAATTCCCTCATCTACTTCTGAGATGGCTGATGATGTTGCTGATTCTGAGAAACTCTTAACTTCATTCATCAGTCGGTGTAACCTTGACTTACAGATAGATATAGCTTTCTGGCAATACGGTATTGCTTCCTGAGGCTTTGAGCCAATCTCCAGGCACAAACATATGCGGAAATTTCTGAATGGACAGTTAAGCTCATGGAAGGAATATAGCAGGCAAAAAGCAAGTAAAAAATGGAACTTTACAACTTGAAAACAATGTTAACACAAATAATGTAGTCATCAGTAAATCTTAGCTTTGTATGAACAAAACCATAATATTATCTCAAACTATGTTGAAAACTCAGAAAGGATACAGTTCAGCTATATGCCTACTATCTGTTTCAACAAGTCGTTCTAAAATGAACAGTGCTTTCTGGTAATCACTGAGAGATGTTTCAATATCCTCTGCAAGAAGTATAACAATAATGACATCCACACTTTAGTAAGAGGAGAGGCGTAAATAAACCAACATAAAATTAGCATATACAATCACAAAAAGAAAGAAAGGGTAGCCAAACTGGCCTCTTTCCAGAGCAACTTCTGCTAATGCTGATAGGATGTCCACTTTATCCATTGTGTCCCCTGAGTGTTTCTCAGCAATTGCCCGTGCAACATCCAGCATTTTCCATGCCAAATCAAGATCAGATTCATCTTCATCCGCTTCTGCCAGGTCCTCATCATCACTATCCTCATCATTCTCTTCTTGATCAATTCCACCCGAAGCTGCAAAATGAACGAGGAGACAGCCAAAAATGTTCAGGAATAAATTGGCCAATAGTTTGAAACAAGAAAGCTTCCGCTATCACAAAACATCAAAACTAATATTTGCCAAGAACACCATCACCACAGTTTTATTTCTTGTTTATGGCTGATCATTTACGCACAGTATGTCTATATCTCAACAGAGAAAAGAAATGCATGGGACTAAATCACCAATTATTCTTTTGCTGAAGCATGCCAAGGAGTAAAATTTAGACTGAAGCTCATCACTTGCAGTTAAAAATTCACATATTTGCAAGCAGAAGGCAGCTACAAAGCATAAATCAAAGATTTACAAGGTCATACAGAGTGAAAGAACATATTTGTTGCTTCATGAAGTGCCCATCAAAAACATCAACGTAATGATTCACCATGTATAAAGGTCATTTCTATAAATCTTCAAAGTAGCTCTTGAGTCCATAAAGTATAAGTGTGAAAAGCTCATCCCTTTTACATAATTGAGGTCCATTTATATCGGGTTAACATCTTAGACAATCTAGTTCAGACTCCACTCTACACAGAGAGGGAAAAAATCAAGTTAAAAGTGTACATCGTAAAAGAAACATTCAAGCAGAATACTAACCTTCATCTGCCACTCCTTGACAATTGGAGGCGCCATCTTGATCCACATTGCTAGAAACAGTTGCCATTGGAGACTCCCCGTTGATGGGATTCTTGAGGGACCCATCTTTATCAGAATGTTGGGTAGACTCAACATCCTTCTTGGGCATTGTGGCCAGTGGATCAGCCTCCTCTTGAGCTTTGTATAACAGTGCACGCCCATATTGGTAGTAAGATTGCACACATTCAAGAGCAAGCTCACCATAGTATGACACCCTGAAGTGACCAGAACAAAGAACTCCATAAAATGTTGAAAGAAATATAGGCTCAGTGCAGGATTTTCTCCAATTAACTGAGTTTTTCCTAGGTACATCCAGTGTCATTCCTGGCCTAACAACAAGCGAAAAGCATGCATAGCAGAAAGATATAGAAAACCCTAAAAGCCTCCACTAAAAGACCAAACTTAATCAATTCTTCGCTGAAACCCCAAAAAAGACCTCTTTCAAAGCAACTGAGATATTATCCGCTTAGATGACAATTTCACAACAGAAAAAGCATAGCCTGAACCAACAAATTCCTAAATAACAAAAGCCCTAACCTGATCTCTAGGGCACGGCTGAAGCACTCGGTGGCCTCGGCGAAATCGTTTTCCTTGAGGGCTTTCGTACCTCTCTCCGTTAGCTCCAACGCGAGCTCCAGCGATTTCTCCGGATCTTCGTTGGCCACTGGAGCCGAAGTCCCAGCATTATCGTTCTCGCCGTTGTGGTTGTTGCAAGTGGACTCCGCCCCACCCTGCGCGTTCGACTCTATTGTCGCCTCGTTTGAAGCTTGAGCCTCCCCTGCCGCCGGAACGATTTGCTCCGCCATCGTCACTGATGACTCCGACGCCATCACTTCTACTTTTCTTTTTCTCTGAGCTAGCGAATTTAAAGTGCAAAAATCAGGAGGGAAACGACTTCGTATATGGCGCGCTTCGAAAATAAAACCCCCGGTCAATTAAAAGTAAACTGTCCACAAAGCCCTGAACGTTAACTTACATTACGGCCATTTTAGTACTTTCACAAGTTCAGACGTTCTCATTTTTCACCTCGACAACGACGTCGTTTCTTTAAATTTGAATGGCCAATTTGGTAAATTCGCACAAATATTGTTTCTTTAAAATTTTTAGGCCACGAAAAATATGTGTGTGTAAAAGAAGGAAGATCATCTAGAGGCAAATTAATGGCTTCCACAGTTTGTACACCTGTGTTCGGAGTAATCTCACAAACGAAAGTGCGAAATGCGCACCCTCCGTCCTCGAAGGCGCAGGCTCCTAAGCCTGCGATGGTGCCTCTCGCCACCCGGAGGCACTTACTCTTCTCTCTGACCGCAGCTCCGATGTTCTTCGCCGGCACGGCATTAGCCGAGGACATACCGCTCTTTGGACTGAGGAAGAAGCTGAGGAAGGCGGAGGAGGAAGCAGAGAAGCTGGTTAAGGAGGGCTTCGAGACGGCGGAGAAAGGACTGGAGACGGCGGAGATTGGGATAGAAAAGGTGGAGAGGGGAATTGAGGCTGCGGAGGAAGGGATCGAGGCTGCGGAGGAGAAGATAGAAGAGACGGTGAGCTTCGGAGGATTAGCGCAGGCGGGAGCGGTGGCCGGAGCGGAGGTGGTCGGAGTAGTGGTGGCAACGTCGATTGTGAATGGGATTTTAGGTCCCGAAGCCTAAAATTTTAGTATGTGTAGTATCCTGTATATTAAATTCTTTAGCACTGTAACTGATGAGACCTGTCTTGTGTATCCGTCACTCTTTGAATGAGCCGTCTTCGTTTAACTTGCTACTTCTGTTGATAATATTAACCAAGTGATCGAATTACAAGCTTGAAGCAGAATTACATATCTGAATATATATAGTTAAATAAAATCTAATTTTAAATTAGATAATTCTCAACTTCAAACAATAACAGCTCTATCCTTCAATTATGAAGTGAATTTCATTTGATGGGAACTTGTGCCCCATTAAATCGTAAATTCCAAACACAAAAATGTACCCAGCAACTTGAGTTCAACGATGATAGAATATTTACTTGAATCTGAATACCTAAAGGTTAATATTGTAAGTATGAAATCAGGCTGACAAAGAAGAGTTAAAAGGTTATGGTTGAGTGAGCGTGGAAAATCAAACTTCCATGGAAAGCGACTGGTAAGATTTTGAGACCCTTAAGTTGAGAACTAAAACCGGCATTACCAACTAACTAGTGTTCACATAACCTTAAGAAGACCAAAACCACCGCCTGCGTCGACTGAATTGCACAGAATGTCTCTCCAAATGGCCCGCGTGGTTCCAAGCCCGCTCCGTCTCCGCCGATGTCCGCCTCCCCCTCTCGCCGTCAGCTTCTACACTCACGCCGCAACCAAGCGCCGGGGATTCAACGTTATTGCTTGCCAGACAAAGCCTAGTCCCGGCCCCACAGAAACTTCCTCAGCGCCCACGGTACATTTCTTGTGAGCACCATGTTCTGTTCCTGTGTTGTTGGGTTGAGTTTGTATGGGATTAAATGTAGGAAAACAAGGTCGCTGAGGTGGGTCCGGTCACAACTCCGCCCTCTAGTTCTGTGTTTCCGGAGTTCCCCAATAAAGATGTGAATAGGCGAATAGCGGCGGCTTCGGTGCTTGCTGCCGTGGGGCTTTTTGTGTCGTCGAGGCTGGATTTTGGTGTCTCTTTGAAGGACCTCTCCGCTGCTGCTTTACCTTATGAAGAGGTTTCCGCTCTATGTTCCTATTTCTTTCTGGAGTGTTTGGTGTATTGGTTATGCTAAATATGGATTTTCATCCAAAGGATAAATATTTGATGTGCTAATTGACAGTCCAATGCTTGAAAACTGAAAAAATAGGAAGATGAGTGGGATGAAATCTTGTTTCATCTTGTGCTGAATCTAATTGTTGTGTATAGATAGGGTAATTTTTACTGGAATCAAATGCGTAGAAAAATGGAAATCTTCCTTTCAACATATCAGATGAACCAGCTCCATTCTGATCAGTGGGCTGAGATCTTTTTGCAATGTGATAATTAGTTTTCAAGTGATGTGTAAAATATGAGGGCTTCCTTTCCTGCAGATCATGTTTTTGCTGATAATGTCTTGCACTTATGTTGTATTTGATGCCTGTGTAGGCCCTTTCAAATGGGAAGCCTACTGTGGTGGAGTTCTATGCAGATTGGTGCGAAGTATGCAGGGAGTTAGCTCCAGATGTTTACAAAGTCGAGCAACGTTACAAGTATGATCATCAAGTTTCAATTGTCTGTAGATGCCAGGCTTAATTATGTCGCTTTTGTTTTACTTGAGAAATAACTTCATTCGAATGTATATTATCATCAAAACCCTTTGGCAGATTAGTCTTTCAGTTATTTATTGATAATTTATTGTTTTGTGCCGAATTTGAGAACTTAATAGAATATCCTCTTGCTTTATCAATCTTACTCACACCTTCCCAGGGATCGTGTGAACTTTGTTATGCTGAATGTTGACAATACAAAGTGGGAACAAGAGCTTGATGAATTTGGTGTTGAGGGCATTCCACACTTCTCCTTCTTGGACAAAGATGGAAATGAAGAGGGTAATGTGGTTGGCAGGCTTCCAAAACAGTACTTCCTTGAGAATGTAGATGCTCTTGCTCATGGGGAAAAAACGGTACCCCATGCCCGTGTTGTGGGACGATACTCAAGTGCTGAATCCAGGAAAGTTCACCAGGTTGTTGATCCTAGAAGTCATGGTTAGATCCTACGTTCACCATCAGAAGAAAAACGTCAAATTTTTAGGTAATTCATTTCTAGCTTGTTAATCTTCTATTGAGTCTTAGTTAAATGCAGGCTGTCGTATATGTTGACAAAATGGGTGTTTTGCTTATGTCCGGGACTATAGTTTCACCCTACATTTCTCATTCCTTGTACTTTTCAGATGGCAAGACATTTAGGATCTTCTTATTTGTATCTGTTTGCATTGCATGCAGGTTGAAAATTCATATCACAAATCAGAGATACCAAATATGATTTTTGTTCGTGTTGTTAGTTTGTCAAGAAGCTGGTTCCCTTCTGCAAATTTGTACCTTCTGTCTTCACTTGTAAGTTCCCTGTTGTCCACGAATCCATACGGTTGCGATGAAGTAGTCAATACTCAATTGTTGGTCATTTAAGCTTGTGTATATCAGGACGTTATGGCCATTCCTTCTTTCTTATGGCCATTCCTTCTTTCTCGAGTTATCTGATTTCCCCTGATCACCATTTGACATTTCTGATGTGAGCTACCAATCTGTGAGTCTCTCCGTTACATGAAAATTCCTATCTTTCTGTGCAGCGTGGCTTTCCTCAAGGGCACGGGATCTTCTGTGCCTCCTATTAATCTATTCCAAGGCTGTGCAAAAATTTCAGCCACAAGTTTTATAATAAATAAATGGAATATAGTGAAATTTGTGATGAAAATTTAGGATAGGAACAGATTAAAAGGCACAGATCTTCCGCATCAAGCACAAGAGTTTACTTATCAAATAGAATTGAATTGAGTGTTCTAATCTGCAACGTCTTTTTAATTTCCATTTAAATATTTTATATTTATTTAAAAATTAATAAAATAATGTGTTTATTATTTAAATTATATAATATTTTGCTTAATGTATGTGCTTTTATTTATGTTTTGTAGTTTATTATTAATTACCGTAAATAATTTATATCAAATTAGGAAGTATAATATCTTTCTAAACATATGGTAATATTAAATATTTTGTTAATTTATTAAATGAATATGAAAAGAAAAATAAATAATTAACCTTTGCATAAAAGAGTTGAAAAGGTTGAATATAGTTAAGTTTAAAATAAATTGAATATGTTTAAGTTTAAAATAATATTATGTAATGTGAACGTAAATTATATTGATAATAAAATTTTATTTAAATATTAAGAAAAATATTGTTTTACATATATATATTTAAATATAAATTTTAAGTTTGAATAACAAGTTTCAAAATGATTTTTTTAATTTTTACATATTTACCATCATTTGAAACAATAAGTTGTAATTAAGTTTTGTCTTTTTTGCAGTTTCTTTTTTAGTGTCTCTTTTGTAAGAATAGGAATTTTAAATTAAGTATTAATTAAATTAATAAAATATAAAATTATGAATATTATTTGATAATAAATATGATATGAAATAATAATAATAATTTAAATATTTATTCTTTTACGGGAAAACATGAAAAAAGATATCCTACTTTATTAATTATAATATATAATTTCAAAAAACTTATAAAAAAAGTCTAAAAGGATTCTTTTACGATGCAATGAAAATTAGCGATGACAAAACAGTCATACTGTATTTGGATCGAACTCGTTATCAAGCAATGCTTAGTCTAGCCCCTCAACTTGTGGTTCGAGTTGTTCAAAACAGGTAGAGAGTTTGGTTCAATTCTTGAATGATAACACTTACTCCAACCTCTGGCTTAAATGTAGAAGTCAATCTTCTGCACCCAATTCAAATTTCTATTAACTCTAATGATTATAGAACATAATTATAGTAATAGTTAAAATATATAGAGATAATATTTGAATCAATTTTTTTTGTTAAATATTAACAAAAATTAAATTTATTTTTTACAGCACATACAGTTAATAATTAATTGTAAATATTTTAAAATGAATTCATATTTTTTAATTATTGTTAGCTTTCATGTACCATAAATACATATTTATTGCAGAGTTACCTCTTTATGTTTTTTTTGGAATATTCATCCATTAGGAAGAGATTATTTTTATATAAAACTTATACAATTGTGTGTGTGTATATATTTCAAAATGAATTCATATATATACATGTATGGCACAAACAAAGACAAAATGATGGCTAATTCTAAACTAAAGTACCAAAACAGAAGAATGAAAAAAGAAGTCAAGATATATCCAGTTTCAATTTGGTGGTGTTCAACTCTAAAGACATCTGACCTGAGATCAGGCTCTCCATTCATGACTCGGAAAAGAAAGTTATCATAGTGGAAAGAAACTTAGAAATGTTAACAGAGGCAAACAACAAAGTATGAACTCATGTCTTAAAGGAGGCAACATCTGTTTTGTTCTTGCACACCTTCTTTTCAACATGGTGAACATATGGCAACAAAAAATTTGAGAGGTAATAAGCAAGCATGAAACATGTATCTGTTAAAGGTATGTATAAGTAACCTCGTTTAGTAGTATTCACAGCAAGGAAAACCATTGTCATGCAACTTCACTGAACTAAATTACCCAATAAGCTGTTTGTTGAAGGAGAGCTGTGTTCACTTAACCATGGATCCTGCACAGAAACTGGGGAATTATCCTTAATCACCTCCATTGAAGTTAAACAATCTACAATCCTAGGAGGAACAAGTACTTTCCGGCCGCCTCCCCCTTCCTTCTTAACTGAGGCAACTCTTAGTGATCTCTCCGATGATGAACAAGATGAAGCTTCCGGTGATGCCATGCACATATCTGGCATCCATGAACTAAGCCTGATGTTTTCCAGCTCTTCTGCCACTTCCATCATTGTGGGCCTCATATCCTGATGGAAAGCAAGGCACCTAAAAGCAAGCTCTGTAACACTATGAATGGATGACAATGTCCAAGCATCCCTGTGTGGCTCGAGTTGGGGATCAATTATTTCGTCCACGCAACCCCTTTTGATCCTATCAACAGCAAGTGCAGCCAAATTCACCTCACTCTGAGGACGAGAAAAATCAACCACTTTCAGTGCAGTTATTATCTCAACGAGTACAACCCCGAAACTGTAAACGTCACTTTTATCAGACAGATGAAAATATTGATGGTACTGAGGATCAAGATAGCCTGGAGTCCCCTGTGGGGCTGTTGAGATATATGATGATTCGATCATGCCAAGCCTTGAAAGACCAAAATCAGCTACCTTGGACCTGTAATTGTAATCCAACAGTATGTTGCTTGATTTGATGTCTCGGTGGTAAATAGGTGGATTCATAGCAGAGTGTAGATAGGCAATAGCTTTGGCTGTTTCAGTAGCAATTGTGAGCCGAATCGTCCAAGGAAGTCCCTGCCCCCTCTCTCTTTGTAAATGCTGACAAAGAGTTCCGTTTGGCATAAACTCATAGACAAGGATTGGTTGACCCTCTTCTACGCAGAAAGCCAAGAGGCGAACCAGGTTAGGATGACTAACAGAAGAAAGGAGTTTAATTTCATTCCTGACTTGTTCAATGCTATACATATCTCTATGTCTGATCTTCTTTATGGCCACCCAATCATTGACTAGTTTTCCCGCATAAACTGTGCCATAAGCTCCAGTTCCCAGCGTTTGTCTTTCTGAAAAGCCACTTGTGGCTCGTTCAATTTCTTTGTATGTCAAGAATGGAATACTCGAGCTCCCAGCAGCTTCACATAGAAGACGCTTTTCATTGAGCTGATTTCTCAGGGAGTTTGACCGCTTTCTAACACAGTAACAAAGAACAGCCAGACCAAAAATTAATGAAGCTCCAGCAACAATTCCTGAGAACGAAACAATGCATACTTTGTCTTAATATTCCAAAAGGTTCAAGGATATAGAAAAGGAGAGAAAGTTACGAGGAAGTCAGCAAGCTGCTTCAGACGAACATGTTGACTTCTTTCACACAAAAAACAAGTACAATGCATTTGAAAATACATATGTAGATTGCTGGGAGCTCTATAAAAGCAAAAGAAAAACGATACAGAAATTAGGAAGAAAGGCATCCTCATATAATAACCTGAAAACTAGATGAGATGACACTTAACCGTTAAGTTAGGCTCAATACCTGTTAAACCGGTACGCATTGTGGCTAAGTGGGCATCATTCTAGCTTAATTGGGGATGGGATGATGTGTTCATAGCAACCACATGGACATCACTAACACAGATACGTTTACGTTTCT
Source organism: Erythroxylum longipes (assembly GCA_027563885.1). Lineage (NCBI taxonomy): Eukaryota > Viridiplantae > Streptophyta > Magnoliopsida > Malpighiales > Erythroxylaceae > Erythroxylum > Erythroxylum longipes. The sequence goes on along the minus strand of JAOQMS010000180.1, from coordinate 6,490,106 downwards.
AAATCACATATGATGTACATAACGTTTAGGACAACAATTCTGGCTGGTTATGCTTGTCATTCTTCTGTAGACCTCATGCAGAAGAATCAATCCAGAGCATATCAAACTATTAACAAACACTTAATTAAAGAAGAAGTACCCTGAACGAAAAAGTTCCAAACGAAAACGGACCAAAATTTAACTTCATGCAATGATGGAATGTTCAGAGGGTACAGTGATTCTGATTCTTTATACCTATACTTTGCAGGAAGAATATAGTCACCCATTTTTACTTTAAAAACAGAAGCATCAAGTCACCCAGTGCATATGCGGAGGGACCGAACACAATAAGTCAAAAAAGGAGATACTACCTCCAATTAGAGCACCAACTCTTGTAGTTCCACCACATTGGCCAGACATGAACTTTGAGACATTGCAGCCAGAATCCGCCAAATAAGCTACCAAAAAGAAAAATCAGCACCTGGCTTACTAAAGATCTGAACATCAAGATATAGTGATCACACCCATTGCTTTTATGCACATAAACTTCCACCTAATATTCAAAATTTTGACGAATCTCTCGTGTTAAACAAGAAAACAATCAATTTTTTGTGCAGGAGAATTAGTTTATTCAAATTGTTGCTACTTTGTTTTGAGAGAATCACACCATATTGAATGAAGATCCTAAGTTTCATCTTACAGAACATATGAACTTTCCTAAACAGGTTCTCTTTCTTTTCACTTATTTTCAGTGGATCATACTTTCACATGCACAGCGTTTTCATAGTGTCATTAGTATAAAGTTCAAAGACTTGCTTTTGCAATCTAAACAATCTTAACTTTCAGAAATTTCAAAACTAAAGAAATTCTGGTACTGCGGACCCCTACAATCATGGCAGATAAGCGCATACAAATGGCCAGCGTTTAGTTTGATGTAGGGTCATGTTTACAGAGTCTTCGATTCCAGAAGCTAGGACCTTTGACAAACCCTGTATTGCCAAACTGAAGTCATACTTTTAACTGTATCTTCATTTAATGATACAGAGAAATTTTCCACTGTATTTCACTTCTACCAAAACTAAGTTGTGATTAAACTTTCTTAGTTCTAAGTTCTAACAAATCTTCCCTTCCTAGTTATGACCAAAATCCATACTAATCCTACCCAACTAACATAATAAGTATAGCAGGAATTTGGAATAGAACCAGACAAGCACATTGTACCAAAGTTGCTCGGTCAAAGTCAAGAGCATCTATGGAAAACAATTCACTTATTCTTCTTCATATAAATATCAAAAAAAAAGGATGCACTGTGACCTATGTGCCCCTGAAAATCATGTCTAAGCCGAACTTTACGACCATGGACTGACCACAAGTTAACGTGTCACACCATAGTTGGCTAAGTCACACCATAATTGGCTAAGGTACTCAGGCAATTAAAAGCCACAGATTCAAGGTTAAACCACTAAGTGACACAAAATAATAAACAACAAAATATGTAGAATTAAACAGAAAATGGTTGAGTTGACTCACTTCTGTTGCAACCCTCGCCGTCGACGTAGCCATCTCCGACGAATCCTTCTTTGCACCAACACCTGAACCCTGATTTCCCATTACCAAGCTTAACACCCTTACAGAACCCATTTGGGTGACAGCGACTGCTAGAACAATTACCGTCAAGCCACCATTCCAATTCAGCTTTCTGCAACTCTAGAGAAACCACAGGACCATATGACCCGACAGCAAGCGACGAGTAAACATACTTGCACCGTGTCCCTGTAACATTTTCGTAACTCATGACATCGATTTCCAGTCCCTCCTTCGAAAAGCAAGTCAAGTTGTCGCTTCTAGAGTTACATTTGCTTGCATTCAACTGTGACTCCAACAGACTCCTTGTTAGAAAGCACCCTTCCAAATGCTTTGAGCAGTTTTGCAGTAGCAGATTGCTTCTCCAAGCAACAGCTATGTTGCGACCAAACAAAGGTTTTATTGATTTAACCGAGCGGTAGCATTGTGCAGGGAACTCGATCAAGAGACCATCTGATGTTATGTTCTGGACTTGAAATCCTCCGATTTCAGTCCCTGTTCCTGTGCAGTTCAATGGGATCAAGCAATCATCAGAGAAGCCAAATGGATAAGGCACTTTCTTTACTGATGATCTGTTATTTTCACATGTTGTCTTGCAGTTGGTTGAGCCGTGAGCTATCGTTGATGCGACCATGTAGACTATAAGCGTAAAAAGATACAGACTTGGTCGTTGAAAAATCATTCTTGACAATCTCTGAAGGGAGCTGAATGATTAGCTCTCTGTCTGTGGTAGAAGCAACAGCAATCAACTCAAAGAAGCTTGATCATGCAACAGGGTCATCAAAATGTCAAGTCTTCTTGCTTTCTGCTGATTAGAGAAGAAGGGAGAGAGAAAAGAGTGATGAGAAAATTGATATAAAAACTAAAAGCCAGAACTTTTGTGCTGCTGGGAGGCTATCTAATCCAATAAATGCCTAAAATTCACTCAAGCAAAAGTCTAAAGGAATGTATGGTTATGGTTTGGTGAAACATTTATGAACTGAGCTTACCTTTCCTCTGAACTCGTTCAATGGCTACAACATCTGTGCGCTTTCCAATTCTAAGCCTGTCACCGATAAAATAAGGAGTCATAATGAGAGGAAAAATCAGACCCGCTAATGTTCTTCATCTCAGGGACTAAACTAACCCAAAAAGGTGCCAGCTCTTCTGGATATAGATTTTATCATCTATCAAACAGTGATGATATAATGATGATATAAGGCCTTGAAGCAACAAACTTTTCTACCGTAACATTTTTTGTCTTTCCCACTCACAATATGGAATTAATGGGAGTACCGAGAACACGGAGAGTCCTTTGTAGCCAAATATTCCCCGTAGGCCATAGGTGGAAACTTATTCACGGAGAGAGACTGGAATTGTACAGTCAGCACGCAATAATAAAAGCTTTGACTTTTAAACACAATAAGGTTATTTTGTGTGGACACTTCTTAACCAGCCTATTGTTGGTTGACAAATGATTTGATGAATGTGGGGAAGGTAGGTCACCACCATGTTTCCAACTTGTTGCCTTTCCCCTTTTATGTTACCTCCTAATGTAATGCCATCTGATTTTTCCGTTTCACAAGGGTTTGCTATTATCATTCACATGGTTTTGAGGTAAAATTTGTGTTACTTCAGCTACTTCAGAACTAGGGCGTAACTTGGAGTTCATTCAAAGCGTGGGTCGTCCGCGTTCTATGTGTCCACAAGTTGGAACGTGAACGTTGGCCCTTTGATAGGGACTATTAGTTATACCACTTCGGAGCTAAATCCCTTATGTATTTCAGGTTGTTGACTTTAATGAACATGAATTTCCCTTATCTTTGGATTCCACGTTTAACTTTATTCACGGTTTTCCAATCTATGATGACTATGTAATTTCATTGTAAAGTCACCTTTCCTTTTCCTGTTTCATTTTTAAGTTATAGCTGAAGAGAAAGATTTAAATTTACTTTATGACATTACTGTTTCAAATTTTGGTATAACTTGATAATTATTTAAACTTTAAAAAAACCATTTTCATATTTTTAATTAACTCACTTGCCCTGTCCACTCCATTCACTATTTGAATGGATTACCATTGACTTTAGGTAATTAATTACATGTCATCTTCGTCTGTTAAATTTCCAATTAGAGATGGTAGCACGTTGAAAAGGAAGTGCAATGTTTACAGTTCCCAAGGGAGAGAAGAGCAGCAACTTTTGACTGCTGGTGGTGGCTGGTGGGTGGGCTTCACTGGAGGCAGTGTGACACCGATATCGCCGTTTGCCCTGAAACTGACAGCCGATTCTCTATCAAGGGCACTGAGGTCTGGTTAGTTCCTTGCCATGACCGATGTTATCTATTGCGTAGAATCTAAGTCCAACTGATTTTTGTGTGCTTGGCATAATTATTCTTTAGTTGCATTTGCATTAGTGCGAAAATAAGAGAGACTTGACCACTGACTTCAAGGCAATCTCTTCTTCTTCAATTTTCTTTGCTGTCCATTCAACAAGCCAAAGGCTGACCGCGTGACAGCATCTTAGAAAAACCTTCCCAGCTTTCGTATTTGTATTATTTTTTAATGCCATCTTTTGATATGGTTTGAATAAATATAGCAGTAATACACATAACAAATCAGCGATATCTTTCATTGACCTAAATCGGGCATTGTTTTCAAATAATTACTAAAATTTTAATGCAAATTCAATTCTTTAACATCTAAAAATGCAAATCATATTATATGGTTAATTTGTAAATCATGATTAAACAAATATGAATTCCTCTCTCTAATTATTTTATAAGTTAACACTTTCAATTCTTTAACGATTTGAATAGGTTGTTAAAACACTTAAAATCATTCTCTAATTCATACTAGTCGTAGAACCATATCAAATCCCAATAAAACTAAATATTAGTTTGTTAATTTCCATTGAAAAAGATAAATGGATGTTTATGATAAATTAATTTATAAAATAAAATTAACAAGCAATTAAATGAATATAAAAGTGAGAAATTTAATTTTACCTCACTCTTATTTAAAGAAAAGATCTCATTTAAAAACAATTAGTCTGAAACCTATTAGAATAATTATAATATGTCTTAATTTCTCTAAATTAATTGATTTTAACCTATCATTCAAATCAAAACTTATTATTAATTGATTAAATATGGTAGCATTGCATATCAATTAAATGGCAACAATAAGCTTAATGAAAACGATTAAATTATAAATTAAATAATTAAGATAACTACAACTATTTAGTTTTTTTTTCCTTGTTTCTTATATGTTAAATATGTAAAAACATCAACGATCTGCTTCTTATTTATAACAATCATTTATAATAATTATAGATCATTAAACTCATAGATCGAAATATAATAATTAAATAGGAATTAATTTATCAAATCAGTCAATACTAATTACCCATGAAATAGAAAAACAAGAAATAAGAAATATTTGAACTAAAATAAAAGTTAGGTTTAGAAACTCCCAAAGTTACAAATGTACCAACACTTGCTTTCTTAAAAATATCCCCCACAATTGAATCAACAATATTCGCATGACAAATAGGGTGAAAACCATTAGGGTACTTCATTATTTCCTAAACATTAAATGTTAATATCTTTCCCTCAAACTCGATGAAAATAGTACCTCCATCCACATTAAAATTTTTAGCAATCTTTATAAACAACTTTCTAAACAAATTTGAAGTTGAATGTTCTACATTATCTTTATCTATTTTCAAGATTTAAAAATTCGCTGGAAATATCAAATTATTAACTTGAACCAAAACATCTTCTATAATACCAGTAGGACGCATATAAGAACAAATATTTGGCTAAATAGTCACATTAGTTTTTTTTACAAAGGATTGAAATTTAAAACTTAGTTAATTAAGTATGACATAACATTAATAGATGCACCTAAGTCTAGCATGAAACGCTTAATTTCCTTATCACTAAAAACATATAAAAGTGCAAACATACTTGGATCTTTGTATTTTTGTTTTGGTAATATCCTATTTATTATAGTTGAAACATTCTTATCCAAAATTATTCTCTATTTATTCTTTAGCTTCCTTTTATTTGTGCATGGTTTTCAAGAACTTTGCATATTTTAGAATTTTCTAGATGGCTTCTAGCAGTAGTATATTGTTTTTCACCTTTTTAATGGTCTTTAATGTCTCCTTCTTCATACCTTTCTACCTCCGTTGGTAAATAGGAGTTGTATTGAATTTCCTTCTCACTTTTCAATGTTATTACACTCAATTTCACTTTAGGACTCACTACAATTTGTGATAGTATTTTTCTGATATTTTCACTTCCAATTCACTAACATAGGTGGCTAAGAGAGTGATCTAATCTCTTAAAATTTGAGGTCTTGCCCTTATTTTCTATTGAAATTGCTAAGTAATATTAGTAATGGACTTAACAATTTTATCCGAAGATATACATGGACTTGAGGGTTGAGATTGAGCATGTGCATGTGTAAGTGTAGGTGTAAGTGCTTGAGGTTGTCTATTGATATATTGATGTTGGTATCTTTGTTTCCCTCCTTAATTTTTATAGCTAAAATTTAGATGATCTCTTTATCCCATATTGCAATAATTTGAATAAGAGTCATATTTTCATCGATGTTAACTAGGAAATCCCCTTATTGCATTAACTTATTGAATGGAGTCTTGTCGCAACGTATGGTACAAATCTTTAAGATGGCTGACGGGTGAGCATATTCTACACACTTACGTCAATTATAATTGACCTACAACCATTTAAAAATTAAAGCAATTAAATATGAAATTTATCCTTAAGGTTCGCAATACTTACCTCATTCACTTGCTTAGCAACTCCATCTATCCTTATCTAAAATTATTGAAAATTTTCAATCATATTTGAAATCAATTACCTAGCTACTTCTAGTGTTTTGTTTACCAAAGCTCCTCCACTAACTACATCTACCATACTCCAATCCATTGGTAATAACCCTTCAGAAAAGTAATGAAATAAAAGTTGTTTAGGAATCTGATGGCGTGCGCCTAATATTTGTAGAATATTTCTCTAATTGTCTTATCTTACATATCTTCTTTCCGGTATTGGTAGCTTATGATGTAAGAAATAACTTCTCTAAGAATAACCTTTTCATTTCATTCTATATTGTTGCTAAACTAGAGGGATGATAATAAAGCCAATCATTTACTTATCTTTCAATGAAAATGAAAATGCTCTGAGATTAATTTGATCTTATGTCACTCTTGATGGCTTTATTCCAAAACAAACACTATGAAATTGCTTTAAATGTTTATGTTGATCTTCCCCTGCAAGACAATGCAAGGTAAGGGGTAATTAAATGAAACCAAATTTCAGTTCAACATCTACCTTAGTATCTGAAAATCTCATTCATAAGGATTGTTGATTCAAATTTATAGTTGTTAGCTCCCTGTCTCTCTCAACATTCTATTGATAGGATTTGCCATCTTCTCTTCAACTTCTTGGAAAATAAAGTTTGTGTCAATTTTTAAATCTATCTCTACTTTCACCTTTGGAGATGAATGAATTTTTCCTTGCTTAATCTTTTTCCTTAAATAACATATTATCTTCCTAATCTCTGGATTATATTGTAACTCATCTATTTAAGATCAACGAGTTATACAAGACAAGATATTAATAGTAAACTGCAAAATTAAGTAAAGAAACTAAGAAACTAAAATAGTTCCTTAGTGATAACAACAAAATTTTGAACATGTTGTTGAAATCCTAAAAATTAATCTCTGATTCACTAAACTATTATAGTAATTGTGAAACCAGGTTAAATCTTAAAAGAACTAGATATTAGGTTTATGATTAATTAACTAATTAAATAAAATTAACAAATAATCAAAATAAATTAAATGAATATAAAATTGAGAAATTCAATTTTACCTAACTCTGATTTAAGATAAGGATCTCATCTAATTGTAACTTTGATTATGGTCTAAAAAGAATAAAATTTCATAACTCAAGCAATTAGTCTGAAACTTATTAGGATGACCATAATAAGTCACAATTTTCTTAAATTAATTGATTCAAACCTAGCATTCAAATCAATACTTACTATTAATTGACTAGGTATGATATCATTCTATATCAATTAAATGATAACAACGAGTTTAATGAAAAAGGCCAAACCATAAACTAAATAATTGAGATAGTTACAACTATTTGATTTACTTTTCTTATTTCTTATAAGGCAAATATGTAAATAATTTACTTACTATTTGTACTAATCATTTATGACAATTATAGATCACTAAACTTATACATAGCTATAATAAACATTGAATTAAATTGCTAGATTAATCAATATCAATTATTCATGAAATAGAAAAAATAAGAAATAAGAAATACTTATATTAAAATAAAATCTAAGTTTAGAAAAAAAAAACCTTCCAAAGTTATAAATGGAGTTGTAATTCCCTTTGAATCAGAAAATTTATATTTAACTATTCATAGTTATCTTTTCCTCGCTAAAGATAAAAGAAAATTAATAATGAGTGTAACTTGTTCTTCCCTCCTTAGAATAATTTTTCTATCAATATTTTAGATATAATGATTGAAATAAATTATAATCCTTATATAATAGGGAAAATATAAAGTCTTCTAATTAGACCAAACTTCCTAAACTGAGTTTGATTCCAGGCGTGATCTCATCTTATTAGTTTCAGCAATCTATCATCTTTGATTCTATCTTCCCAAAATTTGTGGTTTTATCAAATGATGTTCCAATTATATATTTTAAGCCAAATTGGTTCAATCTACACTTGTCACCTTCCAAAATAAAATAAACAACAATTTTACCAATTAAGCACCAAAATTAGCTCTAAATTAAAAAAAAAGTCCAATTAATATAATTTATTCACATCTTCTCAGAACCCTTTCCACGATCATTAAAAAAAGGATGGGGAATAAGTGGAATAGGAGATTAAATGGATTAAATAACAAGAAAATTCCAATCTTTTAATTGCCTTAAATCCACAATATTGGTACCAATTACTTAGTGTAAGGATAACATAAAGAAGATTTAGAAGTTCTTATTGTATATTATTATTAAGAAGTTTCAATATATTGGTACTAATTGCTTGGTGAAGGGTTAATATAAAGAAGATTTAGAAGTTTTTATTGTGAATTGTTATCAAAAGGGTTTAAGTATATATAGCATTGAGTTTGTAACTAGAGTGTAATTTTATGTTAAAATCAAATTTAAGTCATTCTATTAGGCACAACTATGAACGTAAAATTATTGTAATGCCAAATTAACTTTTATCATGTCCCCTCAAGTGTAAGGGTCTAGAAAAGACGCGCAGGTTGGAATGATGAATAAAGAACTATTGTCGAACAAAGGACTTAATGAGAGAAACAACTAATTGTTATAGAGTATGAATATGAAATATTTGAAATTGTTTATGAAACATTTGATCACAAATAAAGTGAAAATCGATAATAATGTGCTTCATACATAAGTAAAAAATATGATTGGAACATAAGTTGTTCCAACATTGTCATAATAAATTATGAATGGCATCAGAAGTAAGATAGCAAGTTCATTCGTCAAGTTAGTCAATCAATCGACTTTAGCAGTAACGACTATAATGGAATGATATTAAACTGTAATAGAAGAGTAGGATATAGTAGATTGTTTTTTGGAACATTTTTTGGAAAAATTAAAAAATCCATTAAAATCAAGTCCACCACTTACACCTGATTTTTTTAACATTAATGATACATTTATATACGGAAGAACCAAAATGGAACTTTTTAATAAGGATAAAATGCTTAGAACATCAAAACATTACCTAGTATACAAGACCATCTAGGGACACGTGCATAACATGCAAGTATTCTGCTTGTCTTCAATCTGGATCAAATGACTTTGTCTTTTAGCCAAAATTGTTTCAGTTTCTAACATGCGAAGCCTTGAAGGAGGTCCTACTGCGTGCATCCGAACATACTCAATTTTGGACTTCCGAAGCTACTCCTTTAGTATGCTAAAGTAAGATTAAGCTCACCTTACAATAACTTCTTAAAGATAGAACATTTATGACCATTGAAGTTTTAATTCTATTTCTCCCATTAGTTTGAATAATGGAATATTGGAATGCTATTTTTTGTTCTTCCATCTCCATGAAAATGCAATGTTTAATCTACTATCAACGGAAATGTATGTGAATGTGGTACAACATTACTTAATTCTCCATGCATCCTTTATGTGCCAACTTAGTTAATTGGAATCACCTGCTCTCTTCTGCTAACTAGAGCCTAATTGAAGGCAACTTCAATTTGCATTTCTTGTTGCTTGAATCTCCTGGCATTCTTTTCATTCCATATAGTATACAGATAGGTGCCAAGGCTAATGAGATAGGCTACTACATCACCTATAGAAAGATTGTTTTGGTTATCTAATAAACATAGGACAGACTTTGAGAGATACACCATATTAGAGCACCAATTAAGAAGGAATTTAACACGATTCCATAAGGCAATAGAGTAGCTACACCTAAAGAATATGTGTAGCATAGTTTCAGTAATTAAACCATATAGGATGTAGGTGTCCAATAACTATAAATATTGTAACCTCTCCATTGTATTAATTCTACTCTTAACCACCAACCATATGAGAAAAGGGTCTTTAGGCATAAGGTTTCAATTCCAATTGAGCTTGTACCAATTCTCCAATTAAACTATAGGTCTTACCCAATCACTACAAGCTTTATTTGTGAATTTGGCATTCAAGTTATTGTTCCATATATAGTAATCTCTTAGCTTTATATTAGGAGAGTAATTATCGATCAAATGACTCAATTCCCTCAAATAATTATGCCATTATCCTTCTTCAATACATAGATATACCTTGGCTTAAAATGGAAGATGATTTAGAGTTTAGAAAGTTTGCTTATTGTTAATAAGTGGCCCATTTTTTGACCAATTATCATACCATAAGAATGCTAAGGTACCATCACCAATTCTACAACCCATATTAGGTTCAATTAAGCTCCTAAGATTAAGTAATTGATTGATGAAATAAGAGTGGGAGTCTTTTCTTACAAGAGATCATATAGTATCCCCCTTCAATCTATGGTTATGCATCTACCTAATCCATAAAGATTCCTTATCCACAAGCACTCTTCATAACTTTTTAGCCATAAACACCTTGTTGGTGACATTTATAAGAGTAATACTAAAGCCCCCCCTCATTTATAGGTTACACACCTTCGACCACTTGACTTTAGCATTGAACTTATTCACGTTGATTTTTCCCTATAAAAACTTCCTCATTAGCCCCTCAATAGTTCTAATTAGGCCTTTGGATAAGACCATATGAGCACTCCAATAAATGCACATGGAATTCAAAGTGGATTTGATGAGTTGTAGTTTCCTCTAAAAGGGAGCTCCTTGTTAGTCCAACTCCTTAACCTTTTTGGTATTTTTTTTCCACCAATAGTAAATATTCTTTAAATTGCAACCTCCTTTTCATCAATGACAATCCCAAATGTATCAAGGGGGGATTTGATGGTTATACTCATCAATGCATTAAGTCTCTTAGCATATTGTACTGCGCTAGAGGCAATGATAATGTGGCTTTTATTATAGTTTATGCCTATGCCAGATAGTTCTTTAAACTTCCCTAGAGATTTCAGCAAGAATTAAATGGAGTTTGTTTAATCCTTGGAAAAAAGCCAGAACTCATTTATAAAACAAAAACTAGCTTATTCAATATGCTTACACTTGCTATAATACCTAAAGTTGCCTTTCCTCATAATATTGTGTTGTTTCTTGGAACTTACTAATAGGGTTAGAGCAAAGTAAACCATCACAAGCAAAGGTAAAGTGACGTGTATCCTCATCATTAGCGCAATCAACATCAACAAAGACACGAAAAGCGAGTGGTGAATCATTTAATAGCAATATACTATAATGGAATGTTCCTTTAAGATATCAAAGGATTGGACTGTTCCTTTAAGATATCAAAGGATTCTTTTCACAACAAGCCATCAATATTTAGAAGTTGGTTTGTACAAAAACTGGGCTAATTTATTGACATTATATCTAATATCTTCTGAGTGAGAGGTACTGAAGAAACCTAAGTACTCATCAATATTAGTTGGATGGTAGCTAAAAGATTCATCATCAAGTCTAAGTATTATAGATGGAGATAATGGAGTGTTGACTTCTTCAGCTTTATATAATACATTTGAAAAGGTCAATGATATATTGTTGTTAAGATAGAAATAACCCTTTAGAAGATATGGTGGTTTCAACATTTAAGAAATAGTTGAGTTAGCCAAGATCCTTAAGAAAAAAATATTAGAAAGACGAGTAGTATACTTTCGTAGTTTTGAATGTTAATTGTCACTGAGTATAATATCATCCATGTAACATCCCGTTTCCATACAAAGGGTCGAACCATGGAAATTGGTACACGGGAGAGCAATCGGAGAAGTTAGGAAAACACATCTCATGCTCATGCATTTGTGAACAGTGATTT
>JAOQMS010000180.1:6455468-6477963 GCA_027563885.1 Erythroxylum longipes | reverse complement strand
TACATTGTTTTGTATCAACTGGTTATAAAACAAAGTGGACCGTTTTGGTTATTGATTTTCTGTACTTTATGTTTGTGATTTTAAAAAAAAAATTATACCGACTTTTAATTGTTTAGTGATGTGGCACACCACCCTTGCGGGGCACGAATTTGGATATCACTATCGATATTGGGTTCGGGTCCAGCAGGAGTAGGGTGTTACAATCCATATACATACGTACATAATACATGTACTAATATTATAAATATAGCGAAAAATGTCACTCTTATAGTTGGTGAAGCCATAGGAAATGACAAAAGGAACAAAGTTTAATGTAGTATGTTTTTGGAGCTTGACGGAGACCATCAATTACTTGTCTTCAGTTTACAGATATAATTCAAATATTGTTAATCAAGAATACCTGGGGTTGTTGCATAAAAACATAATCAGAGAGACTACTTTGTAAGAAGTTATTACTAACAATAAGTTGATTTAAAACTCATCCACATTTTATTGCAATAGTAAATATAAGATAAGCAGTAGCAAAATTAATGAATAAATTAAAGATTTTATTATAGTTAATGCCAAGATGTTGATGAAACCCTTTGTTATAAGGCCAGCTTTATAGCCAGTAATGGAGCCATTAAGGTTCCTCTTGATCTTGCACACCTATTTATACTAAATAACATTTTGTCTAGAAGAGGGGGATAAGGGATATATGTCCCCCCTCTCCTACACAAAATATTATCTAAAAAAATAATATGTGGTTCCTTATCCCCCCTTTCTTACACAAAATATTATCTAGTATAAATAGGTTTGCTAGATCAAGAGGAACCTTATTATTCTCTCATGGCATCATACTAATGAAGATGCTTGTTATCTTGGGTAAATGAGATTGGTTCCATTTCCTAGAGACAAATTGAGAGACTTGTGTGTAAGGATAATATTTTTCTTGATTTATAGATGTTATTTTTTAAACAGGTAATTACATCTGAGGATTAAGACGGTGGTTGTCCACGAGGTGTATCATAAGTAGCATTTCTTGTAGGTCGTTCTAAATCACTAGTGATGATGTTATCAGGCAAAGTGGATGAGGTTTTAGCACTAGGCATGTTAAAGTTATAAGGTTAAGATGTTGAACTACTCACCAATGTCAAAGTATGTGGGGGGGTAACCATTGGCAAAGACTAAGTTGAGACAACTTTTAAAGTGGTAATTAGGTTTTAAAAAGGAATGTTATAATGAGCTATAGAATGAGGTAAGATAATATGGTCAAGATCATCATTAATAGGAGCTTTGACTTGATTAAGATTTTTATTTATGAATTTGAAAATATTTTTATACAAGGTAGAAGTGGATATATTTAGATTTAAAGATGACTTATCTTCGTATGAAAATATTTCTTAATACAAAAAAATGCTTAGAGAAAAAAATGCACTTTATCATAACAAACAAAGGAGTGATATGATAAAGAGAAACTGAGATACATACATGATCAAGATTGAGGTTCAAATTTATATGTGTTATAGCGTCAAAGCCATGGTAGCAAAGATAACAAAAAACTCTAAGTGAACTATATTTTGAATTGTATCAAAAGATTTTGTAGTATGGAGTATCATGATTCAGGATAAAGGTGGGCATTTTGTTGATGATACATATTGCACTTTGAAATACACGAGACTAAAAAAAGAAAGAAGATATGAAGGCACTATATAAAAGTGTAAGACCAGTTTTAACATCATGGTAGTATTGGCATTCATTAGAGGAACATGTTCTAGTGTACATGGGTGGGAAGATTATGTATTGGATACCTTATTGAGTTAGAAAATGTGGAAGTGCTTAATACTCTCCTCCCTTATCTATATAAACGGTCTTAATTTTGGTGTGAAAATAGTTTTCAATAATTTGGACAAATTTTTTAAATATCTTGCATATATCATATTTCAACTTATGAGAATAATACCAATTGTATTTTTTTGAAATAGGTAAGGGTAGTGATAAAATAACAAAAAAGAGAAGCCACAAGTGCAAGTCCCTAAATATTGGATTAGTCCTATTAGTGTAACCCATGAGTCTAGCTGAAGAAACATATTGACTATTTGAACTTTTCAAGAAGCATAATTTTCATCATTTCTTGCAAGTTTGAATAAAATTTGAGAAGCAACATTGAGAGATATCAAATTTCTATTGTTTAGAAGAGAACTACCTTATGTAATTCATATGTATTGTATTTTTTGGTGTTGAGGTTGAGTCATGTGTATGTTTTATTTATTTTACAACAAAATTCTTCTGGATTTAGTATTGGGCTAGGGTTTATAGTCTTTCGAATAGGCTAGGCTTTAGTCCTTTAAAAAGCCCATTAAAGACTTTTCTTGATGTTGGGTGGACTGGGCTTTATGATGTTGGGTTGCACTTTAATTTTATTCAAAAGTAAATAGTTGTATGTGCAATTGGGTTGGAAAAGAAGATGGAAAAGATGACTAAAAAGAGCAGACAAAGAAGCTGGAGGTTAGTCAAAGACGATGGTTGAGACCAAAGGTACGAGGATCACTAGAGATAAAGCTTTTGGTGATGTTGGTGACCAACTTAGAGATAGAACTCTAACTATGATGAAGATACTTCAGGAGGTTATTGGGTAGGAGATAGAGAATAACTTATTAGACTTGAACCCTCTGTCAGAGGATTTGAATATGGCAACAAATGATGCGTATATGACCCTGTCAAAGATGGAGCTTCTAAGTTTAAAGATTGCGAGTACGAGTAATTGATATAATAAGAATGTACACTAAACTTGTTCGACCAAAGTCCTCCTTAACTTCACTAAGGCTTTTCATAATTTCTTTAAGTCTAGGATGCATAACCATTTATCACTAAAAATCAGTGATATGAATATCGTACTGATATTGGTACCAGATTTGGTTTTGGTATAGTACTATAGCGGTACCGGTTAATATCTGGTATGATTTCAGATAATTTTTTAAATTAACAATATATTCTCTATTTTTTTAAAAAATTACAATATAGTCCAAATTTATTATCTTCCAATAAAAAGATCTCTATTATGGAAATTTGTAGTTCAATAAATGTTGTACATATACATTCATCAACAAGTATATTGTAGTTTCTTTTTGTTGAAAAATTATAGGACATTACTGAAAGGCAGCAAATTTAATTTAAAATGCTTTAAAGAAGAGTAAACGAGTAATCCAAGCATCACAGACACATGTTTCAAAAAGAAAACTTACCTAGATATGATCAAAAGCATTTTTCCAAAACCTTATTTTAATTTTCTCCTCTCTTATCCCTAGGTTACGTCCTCCATCTCTCTCAAGAGAACAAAGCTTCCAACTTCCAAGTCTTTAAATCAAATGGGTCAGCTACCACAATGGAAATTGTGCTTCCTCTTACTGGCTACTTTTATCCTACAATAGGTGTGTTCCTGTATGTGCCACTTTGCTTTCTCTCACTGCTTGCTTTCTTTTACAAAATTTGTGTTCCAATATGTGGAGATGCATGGTACGATGGTTGGCGATGACTAATGGTGGCCAGCGAGGTCAGTCGTCGAAGAGTCGCCGTCAAAGAGGAAAATTAAGAGAAAGAGGGTTGCAGCAGATAGTCAGGGGGGAGGGATTATGGATAAAATTTTTGTGACATAATAAGACTTAGATTTCTAATTGAATTTAAATAAGTTTTAATTTTTTAATTTTTTATAAACTTTAATCAACTTCAATAATATAATTTTAAACTAAAATTCTTAATTGATATTTGTCTTCCATCTTACCACCTTCAGTTTTTCTTTCAAGCTTTGTTTCTTAGTGACCCATTGAAGAATTATCTCAAAGGTTCTAGGAAATCATCAAATTGTTCTAGTTTGTGTAGAAATAGTGAAATGTCCAATTTATCCCTTAACATTTGACAAAAAGTATAAAATGAACCATATTAGTTTACCTCCTTAATGTTTTAAAAATAGAGCAATTTGTCCTAAAAATTAAAAATACACGTACAAATACACACTTTATCATCCCTTTGTCAAATAAACCTTATACCTCTGCTAAGTTGGGCCACTCGGGCATGCCAGATAAGTTCAGTTGTCAATGTGGCAGTTGATGTGTAACTAAATACATAATTTATTATGTTTAAATTAATTAATTAATTTATAATTATTTTTGAAAAATTAAAACTCAAAATATTAAACTTAACCCTAGAATGTATATCCCTAATTTTCATCTTTTATCCCTAATTTGCAATAAATCTCTAAAATCTTTGTGCTTTCTATATCTTCTTCGATTAAAGCAAATCCCTACTAATCCTTTATTCTTCATTTTATTCTTCATCTATCTTCATTACTTTATAGTAATTTTTAGGCATCTTCATTCTCTACTCCAATTGCAACTCCGTTCTCTAGTCCAGCTACGATAATCCTACATCTTCTATTTGTTTAGTGTTTATGGCCCACGAATAAAAAATATTTGATGTTCATAGGGCCAAAATTCTTGTTTGTAAAGGTGGAGACTGTGGACAAAAGCGGTCCCTCGTGTTTTTGATTACTAAATTGAAAGTTAGTGGTCCAACATTTTCACTTGTAGTCCTTCATGTATCATATTATGATTAAACTCTATTATTATTTTAAACAAGTTTTATCTTAGCAATTTAACAATATCTATAGTGGATTACAAAATACCACCAAAGTTTAGAAAAAGTAGAAGTTAAGCAGAAGTAGGAATTGCAAGTTCACCTATTATTAGAAAATAAAAAACACAATATCAATTCCTATTTTTAACATGTTTACATGAAATTTTAACAAGGGATTACATGAAATCATAAGGTGATTGGTGAGCGTTTATTAGCAAAGTATAACCCACCTAGGACTTTGCCTTTTTTCAAGACTTATGAGGTTGTGATCTCTATCGAATGAATGAGTAGTAATGTACTTGTGTATACTTTAGTGAAGCTGACATCTTATAGAATAAGTTTATTTCCTTATTCCAGTAATAGCTAGATGGATGTTGCTGCTTTTTAATGTTTTGGAGTTGCTTTTGGATTATAATATTAGATAAATTTTGCAGGGTTTTAGCATTCTATCTTACAATGCTCCTGATTTAGAATCGAAAAATAGTTATACCTCTATAATTGAAGATAATTTCATCAATAAAGTGGATATATAATCAATCAATTCATTTAGTGATAGTAAAGTTGTTGCAAACGAATGCAAAAAAACTTGTTTGATTCTTTATTAGTTAGCAACATAAAAATTACTTTTTATGGCATAACGAGTTACTATGATGTGTAGTGGCTAATTGTTTATAAAGTGAGAACGCAAGAGTAGGTCTTCTTTAGAGTTATGGGATATAAAAATTCTTCCATTAAAATGAGTTTGATATCATTGGTGATTAGGTTCTAGCTCTTGTCGAGGAATGAAAGACCATCTCCAAGTCTGTTAGCTTTTATTATATGTCACTGAAGAGTTTTTTTCATGATTAATTAGCATCTAACCATTTTTTATTTGTTGGGACAATTCAAACTTAATATCTTAACAAATAATGTTCATTTATTATGGAAGTTGGGGCTAGTGTGCATCTTTTACCTTTTCTCCTAAGTAATCTCCTAGTAAGTGTATGATGCACCAATTTATGTGGTGTTGAAGTGTAAACATAGATAACAGGAGAGGGGGCTGAATTTGAAAAGTGATTAACTAATTTAATAGGTGAGTTATGATCCCCTACGTCATCAGTTATATTTGGTTTAGGTTCATTAATAGGCATTGTAAGTGACTATAGGTTTAGAGTTAGGGACCATCACAAAAGGTTGAGTAACTAATCCAAATAGGCAAAAGGTAACTATGATTTCTTATAGGCAAAAGGTAACTAATCCAAATAAAAGTTTCTTGTATATATTTGTGTTTGTGAACTCTTTTAACTAGTTGCCCTTAATTTGTAAAGACTCATATGAGCTAGGAATGTTGTATTGTGGCCTGTTATATATAAGATGTGTGCAAGGTATATATACAACAATTGGGTGGGGAAATGGAATGGAAAGGATCTTGGGAAAGCACTATGAAATTATGCCTGGGTAATAATTCCTATAAGAATTTGATGACAAGCTCTATGTTTCCTTTGGATATTCAAGCAAGTCATATATGACACTATCATCAAATTAAACCAACTTACACTAGGATGTATATACGACTTGCTTGAATATCCAAAGGAAACATAGAGTAAGGCTTTCTAAAGCATTAATTTAAAATTTATAACTGTGATAACAACATGAGCAAGACATTCAACTCTTAGATTTTAGTAGCCAGAGATCACTTTATCATTAACATACTAAAGACTATTAGAACCATGTTAACGAAGAGGTACTCTGACCTTAAGGAGCAAGATAAGAGATGGAAGAAGGACATAGAACTTAAGGTGATGAAAATTTGAACAAGAATAAAAAGTTTGCAATGAGATGGAGAGTTATTTAAAATGAGAAATGAATTAAGAAGTGACTGATGGAGATGGCACATATATTGTCCAATTGGTGAGGGAGTAGACTTACAATTGTAAGGCACTAAAACTTTATGTGTATCCTGATAGTTATTTAATTAGTGCAATTCTCCATGCCAAACAATAACCAAAGGCGTATCTGGATGAGTGTAATCATAGAGGGAGCTTTATGGAAGTTTATCATAATGTCTTCCAATCGATTAGAGAGCAAAAATTCGAGTCGCCAAACACCCATAAAGAGATACATCCACCTTTAAAAAGTGTTATGTTTAGTAGACTAAAAAGAATAGGCGAAAAGATAAAGATGAACTAAAGCGAGTGAAGAGTTCTCATAACTTATATAAAAAAAAGGCAATTTTAATTGTGTGGCAAATGTGGCAAAAGTAATTATAATAAGAGATGTTATAAATCTAGTTCACTTCCTCCCTGTCAGGAGAAAAAGAAAATTTGAATCAATCAATCCAAATACTTTTCAACTATCATTCTAAATAAGAAGGTTGGGGTGGAAGGAAGCGTAAAGTATTGTATCGCAACAACTGCAAAAGTGAGCTTTCAAATGAAGAGTTGGTACAAATTCAAACCAGCAAACTTCTAACATTCAAATTAGAAGCCAAAAAAGTATAAATAACAATTAGTTGTTCATTAGTTGGTTTGTAGAAAGTTCTAGTTTGATCCACTATCTTTTGGATGCATAATTGCTAATTTCGTATCTAATTTTGGTTGGATCGAGTTCTGGTTTGTAGAGAAATTTGATTAGATCTAATATCCAATACTTGGTTATATCCATTTATTTATATTTTTGTATATTTTAGTTGAATCCATTTTATTTATTTTATGTACATTCTGGTTGGATCCATTGTGAAGTATCTTAGCAATATTTTGGTTGGATCCATTATGATTTAGAATTGCAACATTGTAATAAAATGATACAGCTTGGTAGCCATTCTATGCATGAGTAAGATAGCATACATTATTTCCCTTTACGTTATTACCTTTATCAAATGAATCCTTTTCTTTTTATTGACTTACATTATATGAATATCAAAGTTAATAACCTATATTATATGAATCTCATATTTACAGGTTTATGAATGTCAAAATTATAGGCTTATAGGTTTATGATTCTCACATGTTTCATATGCTTATGAAATGAAACTTTGTATATTGTCTTTTTATAATTGTCTTTTTTAAACATATTTTAACAAGTTAAACTTCAATTTGAATGTAATTATATATGTATATATGAATGGAGTAACTTAAATATATAAACTAAAATTTCATGTACAATACAAGAACTTGTCACATTAGCTTCATTCATATACAATATTCTTAATATATGAATTCTTACAAAGCATATGTCATATCCCCATGATTTCAATAGAGAGAAACATATAACAACAATATATAATGAATTGGAAACAAAAACAATATTTGTTATGAAAATCTTCTCCAGCTCCTTGTTTTCATTTATAGCAAGCTTCAATTCATACTCCATTTGCTTTATTTTTTAACCTATCTCAATATATTCCTTTTGTTCCTCTTTATTTGTTCTTCTAACAATTCCCTCACACACATCGTCTTCAATTTTCTCTTTATAACTCGATGTTAATTGGTGATTTAACTTTAACATTATCATTCATCAATCTGAATAACACAAATAGCCCTATTTGGGAAGGGGTTGTCATGTCAATGGAAGAACTTACAACTCCTAACCTTGTAATCATCACCAAAACAAACATTTATTAACACATTTATATTATTTTTATTCCCATATTGAATATTATAACAAAATATTTTTACTAACAAGATATTTTGGGCACCTATAAAACCTACAGTCAATGTATTCTTCACTCCATAAAGCACTTAAATAAATGTGGAATCACATAAGCATTAAACTCTAGTCGAATAACTATTGTTAGTTGAAAACCCAAAAAAAGAAATATCCAATCCTTACTGCTCCATTTTTCTACTATATGCCACAATATAACGAGGAAATAATAAGAAACATAACCATTAATTAACAACATGGAAATAACCATCAATCACCAAGAAATAAATATCCTACTCATAATGGAAACATAAAATATAATGGAAACATAGGCATTCAACAAATAATAATGATATTCAATATGGGATTCACGTTTAATTTTATCAATGAAATTGTTAATTATTGTTCAGAAGTTGTAAATGAGACAAATTAGGAAGACATTTTCTTCATTTGGAAGAAAATAAATAATGACATACGGTAGCGTTCCCTACTAGTATTTCGTTGGCCATTGAAAACATTTAATTTAATTATAAGAGGCTAAATTGTTCTTTTCCTTTCTTTATCACTTTTGTAAAGCTACTAACAAATGTATGCATATGTTGAAACCTCGTTACCCTCCAAATTTTTCTCAACGCCAACACTTTGTTCATTTAGTTATATTCTTTATGTTATATAAGAATTTAAAACATAGATAAAGGTGGTATAGCTAAAATTATGTTCAAACAATGGTGAAATTTTATAGACTACTCAGCTTAACTCAAATACTAGAGTCATCTGCCAATGTTTGATTCATGAACAACTAACAATTGCAAAATTGAAGAATATGTGAGATTACTGTGAACAAGCCCCCATTAGAGGAACAAGAAAGAAGAAAAGCAGGTGTTCGTTGACTGAAGAAGAATCAAAGATGATACAGGAAATGAAGAAACAATTGTCCCTTGTCCTTAGGTATTAAGGGTTTGTTGCAAATTAGAGAGAAATGCAATCAAGTTTAAATTTTACAGGAAATTAGGATTTGTGTTTTAATCTTGAAAATAATAAAAATTAATTAATTTAAAATAAGAAATTAATATTTACCCAACTTAATAGGGACATAATGTTTATTTGACAGAGGATTAATAGGGTGAGCATTTTTTTGTGCAAATTATTCTATTTTAGAAAAGTTAGAGAGGGTAAACTAGTACTAGAGATAATATAGGCACCACCTTAGACTTTTTGTTAAACATTAAGGGACAAATTAGACCTCTTAGCATACAAAAACTAAAGACCAAGTATGTGTGACTATTCTTTTATGGGAAGAACTTGAAATTGTTTGAATGTTAGTTTAAGACGAAAGAGAACAATGTGGAGGGTTGTGTCTCTCTTAAGTCTAGGATAGAGATTACTTGATGGAGATAAGAATGTTGTGTTCAAAACTAATTCTGATTCTATTTGACCAAGGTCTTGCTATTTTGGAGTAGTAGGAATTTAAATGCAGTGACTTGAATGCTCCCAAAATGTGTAAAGACATTTTGCAGAATAGCTTCCAAATACCAAATCTCTAAGAGCAATAGCGTGGCATTCGTAGTCCACCCATCATACGTTGCTTAGGTGACACTTGAAGCTAAGATTACGCGGTAGGCGAAATAATATATCAATTGAATAATTAGAATTTTTAGTTAAAATTAGATTATAAAATTAAATCAAGTTAAAAATATCTAATTAAAATTTATTAAAAACTAAATAAAGCTTAAAAATAATTTAAGTTTGATTATGTATGAGTTCGATTTTATCATATAACTCGTATGGTCAATAGTTAAGTAATTGTTTCGAAGCCTAGCCCAATAGATCATGGACGCGTGTATCAATCAGGCTCCATATCGGAGTTGATCGTCTAAACGCACCACTTAGATTCTTTTTGATAATCCTTAAACCCTAAACATCTCAAGTTCTGAAATTCACAGAAATAGACGAAACATAGTCAACATGTCGGGGAGAGAAGATTCTGACTCGGACGTGCCGGAGGAGTTTACGTCGGAGCAGGTTTGTTTCCTTTTGCGCTGGTGAGAAAACCCATGTTCGGCTTTTGATCAGATACTTAGTTTTCGCTTGTTTTGGCCTTTCATATAAGATGTGTCTGTTTTTTTTTTTCAGGGAGTTTTGCAAGATGAAGAAATAAGGAAAGTTCAGAAGGAAAGCAAAGCAAGGTTTTTCCTTTTTGTTTCAAGCTTTTTTATGCGTGATCGCCTTCCCTTTTTCTTTTCTTTTTTGATCAACTTTCAAAATGTATTGGGGGACATGAAAATCAGGGAACTTGGTGTTTTTATTTCTTGTTTAATTATTGAACTTTTATGAAAAAATTTTATCTTGAAGTTTATTATCTTTTGTTCGTTGATTCTAGTAAGACTTAAAAGATATTGCTTGTTTTTTGTTTTTGATTGAAGTGATAGATGCTGCCAAGTGAACCTGGTTTCAGTTATGTTTTGCAGTTCTAGCATATATGAATAGCCTTACAAGTCATTAGTCACCAACACCCTTATTGCTGTTGCACTTTATTGATGGTAGTTTCTTGGTTCAAATTTTGATTGGAGATGGAAGTAAATTTTAGATTTATTGTATAGTCTTTATGCATGTCAGAGTTTATTGTAAGTGGTGTAAACTATGGGATTGTTAGGGATAAAATCATGCTAGTAATAGAAATAAGATGTTGCAAACGATATTTGTTGCTTTTCTTGCTTCTTTAGGGATTACCCTTGATCAACACTGCTTACTCAAGTTCTCCAATAAAGTTCATGGTTTGTTTTACAGTTTTTACTGCCGTTCCGCTCCTTCCAGATTTTCTGTCAATGAGTAATCTTTTATATATTATGATTTCACTACTACTCTTTTACATAAAGCCTTAACAATGTTTCCATCTTGCATTCTTTAATACAAGATGGCTTAGTAGCCTGCTGAATGAGGAAACTTTTGAGGTGATCTTGGTAGGTATATTGTGATATACTTTTGAAGAAAACATTACCTTTAACTTTGCTACATGTAAAGCTACTTTAGGAAGCATACTTCTGGTTCCGTGCAATAATTTTATCTCTTAACTGCATGATTCAGCAAAATACTCATTTTTGCAAACTCTGTTTTACTTGCTACATGCAGAGTTGTTCGTGAGCGTAAAGAATTAAACAGATTGTGGGCACAGAGAAAAACACCACGTCCATCTAAAGGAGTTGAAAATGTCAAGATGGACACAGAAGTTGGAACTGAGAAGGGTTATCTGGGTACGGGGGACATGCTTCCAGATGACATTGTTCAACTACTTGCAGCTCGTGAGAAGTATGCTTATTTTAACTCTCGTCTTGTGCAACTGGAGTTCATTTCTTATATTGTATGCTTAAGATGATATTATTGCATATGCAGAAAAGTTTTCTTATCAGATTCTGAAGATGAGAAAGCTGACTCTGTGGCTGCGCCTCCTCGAAAAAAGAAGAAGCCAAAAAACTCAGGGTGAGGCATAATGAGAAGGAAGTTGTTGCTAGACATCTTTTGGAAATCATTTAATCATCTAAAAAATTGTGTTTGCAGTGTGGATCCTGTTATTTTAAAGGATATATCTCCTCCCCAGTGTCTACAGAATTCCCTGGAATTCTTGAAGAAGAAAAAGATGGGGGTTGCAAGATCTTCTTCAGTTTTGAACAATTCCAACCAAGCACTACGCCTGATTCATACTTCTGGCTTGTTAAGTAAGAAATGACAAATTTACATGTCTTCTTGAGAAATTATTGTAACCATGAACTTATATTATTGACTCAGTAAAGGAGATACTGAAATTTTTAACCAGGCATAATGTGTTACATTGAGGTCACTCTTACCTTTTCAGTCAATCCAGCCAAGCTTACGCAAACCATTCAATTATCCAATAGGGCACATTTTGCAGGGGTCATGTGTCTGTCATTTTATGCGGTAGTTGTTGATGACTCAGACCCTCGATGTTCATTTATGTGCAAGTAATTGTTGTAGTGGTAACAGAAATGCTTCCAAACGATTTATCAAAGCTGCGCACTGGCACCCTGAATTCGTATCCTAGTATGATTCTTAATATGGATCAGCAATTGCTTAGAAGCCAATTTAAGGCAGCAGGGTTACTGTAATCCAGCAAAGTTTCCAACTTTTCCCTTCTGGTTACTTATTTTGTTGTACGAGTGGAAGCTAATTATCTGATGGTGGCTCAGCCCCTGTGATTAAAATTTAATCTTCTGCAGGAACAGTACGATACAACTCTATATGAAAACATTAAAAATGGTCTTCTGGGAAAGATTGGAGGAATATTAAAGAGATGAAAAAGATTACAAACCTGTTTACATGATAGCGTTTATTAGTTTCTTATATTACAATTGATTTAAATGTTTATAATGGGAATAAATATTACAGGTAAATTTGAAAAAAATTAGAACTGTAATTCTTTCTTCATATGTTCAAAGGATCAAACACAAAGCCTGTAAAGGGAGTGGGTATACCAAATTGTCATCCGCTATTTCACTAAGAATACACCCATGGTTATTTGGTCATTTACATTAGATTTTTAGTTTTCACTGGAACAAGTACCTGGGATTGGATTCTTGAGAATCCTTGGACATTACCAAGCACTTCTGTTTCCAGATTGTATAGTGTACTGTACGTAAATTATATCAAAAGGAAGTGATGAGGAAACACAAAATGCGGAAAAGACTGAACAAGAAGAATGCCATTTAACTGCAGATTTATGATACGTCATCATTTTTGTCGATAAAACTCAACAAGTAGCCACTGACAATTCTTCGTGCTACAGGATTAGGAATGTAACGACATAACCTCCCGTCAATATATGCTAGAATGCCTGACAAGACGAACTTGCTAATGCCCCATTTCCATCTAAATTTCACCTTCTTTTCCTGTTCACCAGGTTCTGCCGGGACCAGTGCTCTGTTTTCCTCAATTTTGGGTACCTTTCTCCAGTTGATATTGGTGATATATTTAACCGTGTGCTTCCTCAGCATTCGGATTGCAAAACTCACAAAGAGGTGTTCACACAACGTGATCACTGTTGGTACAATCTTCCATTCCTGTGTCATACATTCTCCTGATAAGACTTTTCTCCGGAGGTAGATAATTCATGCGCATTATGTAGTAATGTTACTTAATGTGCACACTATGACTTTCATTTCACATACAGTTGGCAGATAAGGAGTGCTCGGAAGTGAACTAATCATACAGGACGTGATGGTTAATCCTTAAAGTTGATATAATAACCATAATATTGAATAAATAACCACCTTGATGATCTTTTTTGGTTCAAAATTGAGCTAAAATAGACATGTATTGTATATCTGAATATTTGATGCAGAGCAATGGTGAAGGAAATTGGATAAACGAGAAACAATAATGATAAGTAGTTTGCTCTTTCATTCAACATTCAAGTTGAATAATCGAGGCACAACTTGATGGATGCCAATAAATGCGTATCTTTCAAAATCATCATTTAATTTAAATTCGTTCCATAAAAAACTAATGAAAACGAGAAAGGTGGAACACTAAGTACAGCAGAACTTACAGCTTCTCCTTGGAGATGGCGCAAATGGTGAGAAGATTTTGAAGGATCTCCTTTTAATAATCCCTTGCTCACAAGGAATCCCTTCACACGATCCATGATCTCATCTATAAGAGCACTGTTTGGAGGTAGGTTCTTGAGGACAACCTAGATTCATATATACTGTTAGAAAAACCGGCTAATAAAACAAAGGTCTTAAGGATATACTGACGATCAGATCTATGGTCCAGAAAGTTTCTAAGCCCTAGATATTCTAGAAGGCAATCCAACGGTACAAAGTTGACAACTACTAAACGCCAGAAAAAGGGAACAACTGCAAAAGCTTTCTGAACTTGTCATGACATAGTGTGAACTAATTCTAAATGGTCCAAGGGATTCATGTTAGGGTTCCAATGTGCTTGACAGTTTCATGGTCCAGTCAACAGCAAGAAACAGGTGAGTTTGACTCTCAGGATTGAGCTAATTTTGGTTTTTCCAGATATTAAGAAAACTACGTACCTGGTCATCTATGACTCTGACTCTTAGATATTCTTGCCTGTACATGGTATCCAGCATGGCTTGCAAGTACCCCTCAATGTATAACTGCGCCAATTCAAATAACTAACTAGTTACTAATTGCAGATATAAAAGAATTGCCTAATATGCAGCTTGTAGTCGTAATAAAGAAGCACGAGGAACAAAGAATCGCAATGCAAAATTCTCAGTTGTATGCCGAGGAAACATAAGCATCAAAACTTTTTCCAATATCAACCCTTGTCACAGCAAGGGCATAAATGGCTTCAAAAATGGAAGACGTCAATTGCCCAAACAAATTTATCAACTATTTATGTTGAATGAAAGCATAACAAAGAAAAGAACAAAAACCCTATTTTTTTGATGAATGTTGCAAAAATACCTCATCAACACCAGGACCTTGATCAAGCTTAATTTTTCTATCAGGACCACCCTCCATTAAAGCTGTGCCCAATAGCGAGGGCTCCATAGCCAATTTCAATATCCCTTGATGGAATCCGCTCAGCTAGATTAACAGGAAAATTGAATATCAATCTTGAAATACCAAGTTGGTAATTTCAATTTGTAAAAACTTGTCTAGTAGCAGAAGTAACTTAGAAAATTACTGAAATTTCACTAGATGTTCACAAAAGGAAGATGAACAATACCATCCCATCAAAACCACTAGTTTCTGCGCCCTTCAGAACTGAATCTGATATCTCAGTGACAACTGCAAATAGTACCTTAGACCCTGCTGTTTTTAACTGAAGATAACCATGTGATTAATAGCTTCACAAGTAACATGAAAATAGCAGCCATAAGATAAAAAGGAAAAGAAAAAGAAATATAGAACATACAGTCTTCTCCAGGTCACCAAAGTATCGTTTGGTCCCTGAGAATCCTTTACCCTTGATAGATTTACTGATAAATTTGAAGGTGCCTGCACCCAGCAAGTAATGCAGCAATCATGCATCAGAACTACAGAGAACCACCACAATTGAACATGATGGTCACACATACACACCAACTGAAAAGTAGTCAAGGTCTGCTAGAAAAGTTCACACAAAGCAGATAGCGGAAAGTAGCTATGATTCTGTCACCTCAACCAAATCATAAAGATAATGTCTTATCAATGACTTATTATTTATAGTGCATGACAAATATAAGATAAATATTAAAGATATCGTAGGTTAAATTTTGCCACTGCCATTTGATTCGGCCGTACTCATTCTAGAGAGCAAATTATCATGACACTTCACCGTATTATCAGAAAATTGATCTCGAGAATAAAGTCAAAAGGAAGGAGTATAACTTCGCAGTTTAAGGCATACTTAATTGCTAAAATGGGGCACAAGGTAGTGATCTTGCAATGTCACAAAGAAGTGACCCTCAACAAAATAGTTAGTACAGATCTAAAGATGACAAAATAGTATCAGAAATTACCTAATGTGAAGCCAGGAAGGTTAATCAGACCCCGTGAAGGATCAAAGAACACATCAAGAGAAGATGAAGCCAAATCATCAAATATGGATGCAAAAGATGGGGGAAGTAGGGTGCTGCCCTTTGCAATATAGATGGCCCTCATAGCATACCTGGACCATTGTGTTAATTATACTCCATAAATAAGTGCTAATTCAATATGAAGAAATATATAGTGCTTACCATGAATAATGTTGTGCAGCTCTGATGACCAATTCACGCACAGTTATTAAAGCATGGGTAACCAAAATTCCGTTGAGCTCTACTACCATATTCTTAATGGGAGGAACCTTAGAAATTGAAAATGGGAAGCCAAACAATTGAAAGTATGCCCCATCAGTAATGCTTCAAAAGAAGAGAAACCATTTCTATGCATGCAATATTAATTATCTGTACCTTTACTACACTATGCAGTAATGACCTTAGAGTCTCCTGGGCAGAGTTATAACTGGAATACGAGTCTCCAGGAAGGAAGTTAGTGATTATCTAGACAACACATATTAACACAGGTCAAACATAACTAAATGAACAAAGCAAGATGCCAGCTAATAAGGGGTTTTGGAATTCAAGGGGTCAAAAACTTCAAACCTTCACTGGATGAACCTCAAAATGATCAAAGTAATATTGTCGACTTGGAGTACTCGAGTCACTAAGAGATGTTCGCCAGAATGAAGCAATTTTCATCAAAGTCTCTTCATCAAGATTCAAATCAATAGGCTGTGTACATAAAGTCATGGAGCTAATATGTGAATAAAAATAGTGCTACAGGAGTTAACCACCCCAAAGGCGAAGCTTGAATGTATAACTGTACTACGAGGTCAATTATTGAAGCACACAGATGCAAAGCAAGGAAGCTTAGTCCACATAATATTGATAAATCCTGAGGTACCTGCAGAACGATGGAAGAATATTTAACTTGTCTGATACTGGAGCTTCTTGAAAGCAAGACAAAGAAAACTTTGAGTGTGCAAGCATTGGAGTCAATAAGGTCCAGTTGATGTCTCCGAAGCATCGCTGCAAATGGAGCACCTGTCCACTTCTCATCCACATATATTGACTGCAAAGATAAGGACAAATACAAGTTTTATATTATATAGAAGCTTGTGGTAACTATTGTGGTAAACCTTATCAAGTCAGAATCTAGTACAATGATCTTTGACACAGTTAAGCCCTCTCCATCAAACAAGCAGCATCACATATAATGTTACCTGTATGGTCAGTTGGTTATGTTTCTGCTGATCAGTGACCACAGAACCAAGATTGATATTTGTAAGCCTTGCAGTTACAATTGGTGTACAAGTATAATCCTCGTTCTCTTCTGAATCCTTCAAAAATAAGACCAAAAGATTAGATTAATCAGGATACAACCATGGCATTCCTTAAGAAGATCAAGTTGCATGGTGTTCACCAGAAAGCAATTGATATCTAATAGGATCAGGGAAAAGTACAAACATCAAAAATTAAAAAAAATCAAGTAATTCAAAGCGGAAAAGCTCATTTTGCTGAGTTATCAAAAGATGTCCAGATCAAATACTCAAAGACATATGAAGACTGGTGTTAAAATGATGAAAGATTAAAGACTGACCTGCTTTCCACATTCAAGTAAGTGGATTGCAAACTGGGAAACTATTATTTGAATCTTCGCATGCATCTGTAAGAGATAATCTCCCTTGCGGTTATCAGAAAGCTCACAAATTCGTAAAACTCGCGTTGGACCCTCAGCATACACCTCATAGCCCACATTCACATTATCCATGCTGTTGAACTGGCCAAAATAAGTTTTTTGACCTCCATACTTTTTGTCCAAAAGTGAAAGAGAAGCCAACCCTTTATTTTGCTTCAGTCTGAGAAAAGGTTTCCAAGCTCGAACCTTATCCAAGTTAATTTCACGTAGTAGATGCACATCTGCATTAAAAAAACCACCATCTGCCATTTTACTATGAGGGTGTTTTATCTTTTTTTCAATGAGGGCTTTTCATCTTTACTTTTGGGGGATGAGAAGCGAGAGAAATAGACATATCACTGAATAAAACAGAAGAATCATCAGAATATTGCAGGCTAATAATTACCATTGACCAACACAACCAGCTTATGTGGAAGAGTCCAATCATCCCAGACATAATGAGCACTACAACCAGATCCAAGAAGCTCTCGTTCTGATGAATCCTGTAAAATTGTCCAACAAAAATATAATTACAGTCTATAGATTGATATCTATATAATGAGAACTGATAAATAAAAATGCTGGAGTGACAGCACAACCTTTTGATAGTAAGTTAGAGATGCCTGATGCAACTGATTCTCAATTCGATATGGTAAGCTAATATTTGGAGGTTTGTAGAAGTGCACACCTAGGGTAGAACATTCTTCTACCACCTTAACGGCAGCAAATTCTGTGACTGTATTTTCTAATTCTTTCGCTTGGTTTGTTTGTTTTCTGAATTTTAGGAAAAAACAACCCAGTGATGCAATACATACTGGTCCTGACCAGCTTGATTCAGAATCATTTGGTTGAAACTGGATATATGCTACTGAAGCCTCTGTATCATGTCTATGCTTTTTGATAAAATTCTCAAACAAACTGAATTCCCTGCTCTTGCGAACACTGTTCTGCAGCAGTAGTGTTGTTCTCTGTTTGCTTCTAATGTAGAACATTCCTGCACTTTCATTCTTTTGAAAAGGGAATGCAGAGAGATAAGGTTAAGAGCCCAACTCAAACAATTCACCAAAAATCTCTGCAAGGAAATAAAACAACTCTGGAGCTCATTAGTTAAGAGCATACCTCTAAATAGCACTGACGGACAGTGATATTTTCTTCCGAATCATTAAATACAACATGTCGTGGTACCATAGTTAATGCTAGCATCTCAAGTTTACTTGCTGATGGTCTGATATAAATCCCAAACTTCACAGTACATTTTGCTCCAGTTTCTGCAATTGCCAAGCTTATCTCGGTGAGGCCAGATAAGGCTTCTAAGTCTAGTAGTGTCTCGGATGCATGACCCTCTGACATTCTGAGTTGTATTTTGTGGGATCTGAAACACAATTTGACGGAAGTGTCCAACAAAAAATGAATCTGGATGGATCATGTCCATTCTCATCACACGGTAAAATGTTTGCAAACTAAATTGTAAAGGGCACTTCCAAACAATTTATCTTACTTTAGAAACCATGATCTTACTGAATTTGGGGACAAAAGCAATCCAAATTCTGGGGGGATACAGGAACCCAACTTATCAAGCTCATCTCTGGAAAAATATAGCCCATCAGAATGTCTGTGCATCCTACTGCTTAAGAGAACATCAAGCAGAGACATATATATCATGTACCTAGATAAAGGCTTTTGGTTGTGAGCAAAGAAATATAGAGAAAATTCGGTGTCATTCTTCAAGGAGTAGGGTGTGAATACCGCAGCCTGAAAACAAGAGTGAGTTCAAAGAGATATGAATCCTACTAGCATTCAAAAGTCCACACCAATAAACAAAAACCTAGACTGACTCATGTACTTGTACTCAAGTATATCAAGTAACATGAAATTCATATATGGTTCCAGTGTAATAACCTCTAATATGCCTCTGAGCCCCCGAGACAATCTTAGAGATGCAGAATACTTTCCACCAGCAAAATCCAGATCGATGTCTAAATACTTGACAGTATTTTTGTTCTTAAGTAACTTCTTGACCCAATCTCCACTTTTTACTGGTTTGCAACTTGAATTAAAAGCAGTTAAAGTAACAGTGAGGCACATTAAATCAGGATTAGCATAAAAATCAATTGTTGACCCAGATGCCATAATTGCCTGCTTCCCGGTAAAGTCACTGCCTGCAGTAGTACATATATCTGCACCAAGATAGAAATTATACATTGAATAATGTCACTAAAGAAAACATACTGCAGAGCTCTTTCTGTCAGTACCTGTTTCAGTTAAAGATAAATTTATCTCCATGTGTAGTAAGTTGGACACCCTCACAGTGGGGAGAAGAAAAATTTCCTTCTGCTCTTGCAATATAACTGCTGAATTTCTAATTTCAGAACCATTTTGAGAATTAGCAGGTTCCAAAACAGGCACATTTCTACTAATTCTCTGAATGAGAAAATGCAGGTTAGTGGCATGTGCATCCTCAGATTTGATACTACAGCATGCAGTACTAAAGGAGCATTTCACTGATTCAACAGATAAAGCCCGGCGGACTTGGTAGCCTAGCTTATCAAAAATACCAGAAAGACGAACAGCCTTTCCACCTTCAAGTTCGTCTGAAAATTCCACTGAAAATTGGCTTCCAGAACTTACAGGGCCATCTCCAATTTCAGGTCTAAATGACATTAAAAAGTTACCTGTAGTGTCAAAAACAAATATGAACTTCCGAGTTTGAAAATGTATTCATGAAGAAGAAGAAGAAAGGACTAAATCAGCTAAGTTTCCTAAAGTGAATAAAAATCTGACCTTGACCTAGAGACATTAAATATAATAGCCTTCAGTCTGGTCAAGCCTCAAATTGACCTGATTTAGATTGCTATAAAGGATAGGCCACCAGCTCTAGTAAGTCTAGATTTGCTAAAAAATGGAAAAAAATGACATACCAAATGGGTAAATCGCATGTTCTTAAAACTACACTTCCTGAAAAATGAAAATCCACATGCACACTATAGTAACTCCTCTGTGGATTTTAAATAGCTATAATGATATACCCTATGGGTGAATTCCATTAATATTCAACAGTTATCAATCAAACCATAAGTATGTCATCCATCATTCAAGGACTACCTAGATAGCATAATGATTGAGTTCAACAATGGGTCTTTGCAAAGTGATCGGGAAGACAAGCATAGGAAAGAGTCAAGGGCAGATCGAGTTGTATGTTCAATCCTCCATCTAACTGGATAATTGCTTATTAGTATGTGAATGAGGCTACTCACTGGCATACAATGAGAATAAAATGGCACAAATAATAGTAAAGAAAAGGTACAAGAAGCATCTAATATGCTAAGAAAAAACAATTAATGGCTAAGAAAAAAACAATTAATGGAAATGTGGCAAACTTTTGTCAGATTCAATACATAAGATTCTGGATTTGAGATTACATACCAACACTTAAAGACATCAATGCTTTCTTCAGCCCACCAGACATATTTATGGCATCAAAGGTCGCCATAGAATCATCAACTGAATCCCCCTTCTTCAGTGACACACTTGCAAATATATTTTCATCTTGTTGAGGTCGTCGAAAACGTAGCTCCATGGAGAATTCAGTTTCATTATGTATCCTTAATAAAGGAGAAACCACAACTGACAACCCATCCTGTATGAATATACAAAAAAAAAAAAAGTGAGGCACACTACAAATCACATGATTACATTTTGTCACTTGATCTATTCAAGAACGTCAGAAGAATACCTCAGAATTCCTTGAAACACTAACTACAATGAATGGTCCAGGGTAACTTCTAGAGTCTGTTCAAGGACCACAAAGGTTTCAGCTTAATTAAAAGTTTAATAATAAAGTATCACTTTCTGAAACCCTATAGAACTAAATAACACAAGAATAGGATAATAGCTCATAGTCATGAACTTAAATATCCAAATTTAATTTGGAGTTTCTGTCAAACAACAAACAATAAGATTGTTAGAAATTGAAAGATTTAGTTTGATTTCATTTCCTAATTTCTAGTTGTTTCTATAAAGGATCCGAATCCCTAAATTATTAAAGTAGCGTATATTTTAGTTACTATATTTAGATTATTTCTGTTTGTATTAGGGTACAAAGTACCCTATAAATTCAATGTATTCTATCATAGATAAATAAGAGTGGAAGAAAAGTTTCTCCAACAAAAAACTTCATGGTATCAGAGCCATAGGGTTCAAGTCTGGAAAATGGCAAAGACTGCCATGACAGGAGCAAGCAGAACCCAAAACAACACCGAGCCTCTTATCCTCCAAGACCATACAAACCCTCTAAACCATTTTCTTTAATTCATAGTGATGTTTGGGGTCCTTTAAGAACACCACCAATTCTTGGGAAAAAATGGTTTGTCTCTTTTATAGATGATCACACTAGAATAAGTTGGATATATTTATTGAAAGAAAAATCTGAGGTTGAAGAAGTTTTTAAAAACTTTTATACCATGGTTCAAACACAATTTGACGAAAAAATTCAGATCTTTAGAAGTGATAATGGGAAGGAATTTTTTAATAAGACTTTGGGGAGTTTTTTTATTGAAAAGGGAATTATTCATCAAAGTTCATGCAATGATACCCCTAAAAAAATGGAGTTGCGGAGAGAAAAAACAAACATCTACTAGAAGTATCAAGAGCATTACTTTGCAAAAATAATGTTCCAAAGTACCTTTGGAGTGAAGCTATTCTCACAGCAACTTATCTTATTAATCGAATGCCCTCAAAGATTTTAGATTTCAAACCTCCTTTACAAGTTTTTCAAAAGAGAAATCCTCTCGGATAGTATCCGATTTACCCATTAAACTTTTTGGCTGCACAGTTTTTGTTCACAATCATGATCCAAAAAGTAAACTTGATCCTAGAGCTCGGAAATGTGCTTTTGTAGGATATTCATCAACTAAAAAGGGCTATAAATGCTATGATCCTACTTCGAAAAAATTGTTTGTTTCCATGGATGTATCCTTTTTTGGAACGACACCTTTTTTTTAAGTCTCCTCTTCAGGGGGAGAAAAATAATGAAGATCCGACTTGGGATCAAATCAATATCTTGGTGAATG
>JAOQMS010000180.1:6434339-6455368 GCA_027563885.1 Erythroxylum longipes | reverse complement strand
AATAAAGTAGCATATATTTTAGTTACTATATTTAGATTATTTCTGTTTGTATTAGGGTACAAAGTACCCTATAAATTTAATGTATTCTATCATAGATAAATAAGAGTGGAAGAAAAGTTTTTCCCTAAAAAAACTACAAAGATATTAATGACTGCAACAGTGTAAGCTTCAACATCACAGATGTTGTTACAAGCGTCAATAAAGCCTAGCTGAAGCACCTTTCCAACTTCCAGATATTCAGTTATTTGCATCAGATATTTTGCTTTGCAAAATTTTCAACTTATGCAATATATGCTATTTAACCAATGACCAAAGTAAGAAAAAAACACTTATTTTCTCTTAAATCAATGAGACCAAAGACTCAATATCATAATCATGACCTTCAGTGTTTAGGGTTTTCTGTCTACTTATGTAATTTACACAATTCCTGTGCTGACTTACCTTGAAGTGATGTTATACGCGTACGCCAAGCAAGTGTTTTTGCTTTCACAAGTGAAAGATGAAGTGAGGATGTCACAAAAGATCCAAGATCTGAAAGTTGAATGGCAAGTATTGAAGCACCTTCTGGTTGCTGATTTTCTAATAATGGGTGTCTATAAAACATATGAAAATCAGGGATCATGAGTCAATAAATATTAATTTTGAGACCAAGAAAAGAAATATTAGTCCACTATAACTCTTATGTCATCATCAACATAATATGATGCCCCAAAAAAGAGAGGAAATCTAATTGTTCCCATCATACATAAATACTCTAATATCTACTGACTGACCATTATTAAGGTAAAATAATAAAATATGGCCTGGATCTTCAAAGCCTTCTGTTCATTTCTAGTGGTGGTGACCACGGCCAAGAGCAAATTCAGGCTTTTGAGCGTTAAAGGCTTAGACTAATAACAGTGAAGTGCAAAACTACTTGTTCATTTGAAGAAAGGACAACAAACAACAACAAGTGTCAACATGCCTTCAAAAGCTATTTGTTTTACCTAAAATGAGCAAGAACCAATTGGAAAATAATAAGAAGGATAGATAAGCTGAAGTTGTGAGCATGATGAGTAAAAGTATGACAAGTTACCTCAGGAACATGGAAGCAGACTGTTTTCTGGCTATTGACACCCTTTTCCCATCAAAGAAGTGGCATATAAGGTTTAAACCAGACTGGTTTTCCACCTGTCGCCAGAAACATTTCTATTGTACATTACAGGAGAATAAGAACATGAAAGAATAGAAGAAACAAACATCTAATGTTTGTTATTTATAGTTAAACTTCGAATTCACAATAACAGAGTTATGAGTTTCAAAGATGTCACACTCAAACTCCAAATTAAATGTCTTCCAGTTATATAACATTTGGAAATACATTATCCACTGAAATAGATTAAAGATGTCAAAAATCTTGTCTCTCCAAATTTGGAAGCTCATTAATCAATTAAGTTATTACCAGCACTTGACTTAATGAAAGGCAAAAGCAAATCTAAGCATTTCAAACCATTGTTGTCCATCACTACCCTTTTTATAGCCCGTATATTTAACCTAAGCTGAATTAATATCTGTAGATATATTTCCAGAGTATACTTGCAGCAGTAAAAACACTATAAATAAACACAGAAGAATCTATACTTGAACATGATATAGCACAGCCAACTCTTTCAAACACATTTCTTGGGAACAACAATAGAAACATTTTATCAGAATTGAAGGCATCATATGCCTTTACATTGTTCAACATGCATATCAATATGGCTTGTTAAATTATCATACTACGAAGAGACCTGCTTGCCTAAAATTGTGGAATAATATGAATAAACATTGTAAGAGCTTAAACTGCAAAAAATGGTAAAAACTATTCTATATTGCTTCACATAATCTGTAAGAGGGGCAAGTTGCATAAAACAATAACAATGGTAACACAAACCTTGCAGCAATTAGCCAAAATTGAAGAGCTTTGCACTGAGAAGGGACCAGCTAAATTTAATTTCCCAATTACAAAGAGAAGTATGTCCGTGGATACCTCAGTTAGGGATATATTCCACTGCAATGTACCATAATACAAAACTGTAAGCACCAGTCGTATAAACATACCACTCTCCATTGTAACCCCATGCCCCAAGGAAAAAGAAGAAGAAGAAGAAGAAGAATTTGGTAGCAGAAGAGATTGTCTTAATCCTCAAATGTTCAGACCTCTTTAGTTCTACAATAGATATGAACAGGTACACCATGCTGAACAGTGTTCGAATCCTGAGGCAGGAAACTTGATCGGTAGAATACAAAGATATCAACAGGGCAAACAAGTTCTCTCCTAAATGCAATAAGAGCAACAGAATCATCAAATACGGAAATGTGATATCATGATACGAATTTTAAGAATGGAACATGATTACTTTATCCAAGATAGATAATTACCAAAAAATTCTTTGAGCATCAAAGTAATGCAGCACCATACTTATTGTACTCATAACCCTGATTTTATAGGGAAAAAGCTGGACATTAAGTTGAGTATTATGAAGGCAGCCACGAAGGAGAGGAAATCTGTCTTTTGTATCTAAGAGTTCGTGAAATATTGTCAAAGAAACTTTATCAATTTTCAGTTGAATACAAGGGAGATCTCCATTCTTCTTAGAAGTTTGCTTTTTGTCTTCGCATATGCCAGGATGCAAATTAGCATCAGAAGCCTCCAAAGAGTATCTATCCAATGAACTCTGGATCACTTTAAACTTGAAAGGATTTCCAGGCTTCCTAATGAACTCCGGAATCCCATCAATGAAAGCAACACCACAATCATTCTTCTTATTGACCAAGTAAAATGTACCTTGTGCTAATCTATTATTGAGCTCCAAATCAACCTCACTCTGATAACTCTCTGGTTGACAAGGAACAGCTTTCCAGAGTGACTTCCCACCATTTTTAGTGCCAGAAAGGTCAACAAAATCTGATCCTGGATGATAGCTGAGCTGTAATGGTTCACCACTATCACTTTTGGCATGCAATGAAATCAAGGAGAACCACAATACTGATGACTTCCAAATTCTCTGTTTATAGTGTTTGACCTACAATAATTGTTGTAGTGAAGTTATAGGGCACAAAATGGTAGCAGGTCCAAAAAGGATAGAAATATTGAGTAAACTCAAAGGAAAAAAGGAAAAATCAATAAATTCAACAAGAAAAAGTTATTTGCATATGATAATGTGACATAAACCGAGACTAGAAAAATATATGCTGCACCAATTGAATGCATCTCTACTCCTTAAGAAGATAGTTGCCTGAACTCCACACAACAATGGAATCCAATGGATTTAGGATGTGTCACAGTTATTACTCAAAATAAGATACAGATCCTCACCATTCCTTTTCTGTTCAGCAATCAATAAAATACCTAACCATCTCTCTGACAAGATGCCATTCCTTTTTATCCGGTCATCAAATGACCCCACTGTAACAGTACAAGTTCCCCATAATTTTACGTCATCACCATATCATGGATTGTTAAGTAAGACTTAACCTAGCTGCCATTCTAACTTAAGAAAAGTTTAACCGCTCTTAAAACCTTAATGCAGTTGAACTTGAACATGAAGACAAGCCACCACCAGAATCAAATAAAGCAATATTTAGCCATTATCAACCCCTTATTGACAATATACATTAAAAGAAGCAAGGGAAAACTAGAGTTAAGTTCCTTCACGAGCACTCCGCTTTCACCAAAATGTCATTACAAGACTATCAGCTCAATGAAAGTTCATTAAGCACACAGTAATATCTAAAAGGCAGCTTACATAATGACATTGGATCCTCGTAACTCATAGCATACCTTTAAAAAGCCCATCATTCTATCATAGCACGCTTAACATAGAGGGAAATTGACCAAAGCATAACTATCATACGTTTAGAACTCATAAACTTTCACCTGATCCAAACCCAACTGATAAACTTTCAACTGATCCAAACCCCAAGATCCCCATGTTTCATATGTGGGGAGAGTTCTCTCTTTTTCCCATACAATGGATGACATGCCTGTGGCCCTGTAGACCTTTTTGTTCTTTTGAATTCTTAATCAAACCACTACATAATTAAGCATCTCATAAAAGCTTAGTTGAATTTGAAGAACAATTTTGGAAGTAACCATTTTATAAAACCTCTGTCTTATACTTTTGGGAGTTAAATAAGTGCAAAGTCCACAAATCTTCTGTGTACATAAGTTGTTACATCACGGTAATCAACAAATCATGTAGATAACAATTTCTTGACAACATAAACATCTAGGAGAAGGGATTGCTTTGTAGGAAGACAGAGGCATTGATAAACTTGTTGAGAAATTTATATGTTGACGACACGAGGCCAACAATGCAAATAAAAGCAACTTGTTACCTTAAAAAGAGCCTCTTTTCCAACAAGAGAATAATGAATTACACCAACCACACTGTGCTTATTTTGTCCTTCTTGAACTGCAAAGTACATATGCTGATACACATCTTGAATTGCTACGATTGCTCCTATCCATTCGACAGACAAAGTTGGTAGAAGTTTCACCAATATGAGGGAAAAAGAACATAATATCGTTTAGAAGGTACCATCAGGAACCATATCTTCCACAGCTCCTTCACCATTGTTCCAGTGATTTTCTTTCAGTTCATTGTTTGACTCATTGTTGTTGGACACAGTGGAGAGGGATGAAAGAATGGATGAAATCATCTGATTTGACAAAGCAGATGTCAAAAGTTAAATATAGATACGCTTTCAGTGACCGGATAAGATACAGCAGCAATAGCAGGTGACTGCAAAGTTGATTATTTGAACTTATCGCAATTAATGTGATCATTAAGAACTCAGACTAAAAGAGAAGAAATTAGCACGACTAACCAGTATGTCAGATAGAGAAATAACCATATCAAAACCTGAAACAGAGCCCCTGCCTATCCAAACTTGATTCAAGTGCAGATGACCATCATTAGGTCTCTCAGCTGTTAAGCAAGCAGCTAAATGATGTAATATATGATTCTGTTGGTTTCCAATCCTGTTTAGAGATGTGATGGTAGAATTTGCTGAGGATTCATTAACTGGGACAGAAGAAAAGTGAGGAACTTGATCTTCATTTTCTACATATTTTTTAAGGACTTGAGTGAGGACAGAAATGCGAGAAAGATCAATCTTCAATTTCTGCAGCAAGCTTTTGGATTCAAATAGCAAATGAACATCAACCTCACAGACAAGTTCCTGAAGACAACCTGCACAAAGGGATCAATCAGTTGAATAAGCAAATAATTCCTCAAGGGAGAGAGACAAGAGCCTAATTACTTGGGTCATCATCAGCAATAAGAACCACAGAAATTTGAGTCACATCTATGGTGAAAGCTGCAGGCAGTTGCCATTTGTTTCGTTGAGCTGTATGCATTGTTTCTTCTGCCCTATTTTCAGCATTTTGAACAGATCTATCAAATAATAGAATGATTGAGAGAAGATCCAGGAAAAGACGAAGATATGAAGCAAAACTCCGAGCAAACATCATCAAAGCTTTAGCTTCAAGTAATAGATGACCACCCTGCGTAATTGCATTAGTTTCTTAGTCCAATAGTTGAACCTAAAGAGGGAAGAATCCAAAAAAAAAGAAATTGGAAAACAATGAAGTCATTGTTCATTATAAGTTATACAGATAAAAAGGTTACTGTAATCAATATCCTGAAAAAGTAAAGAACAATAAATCAGAAATAAAGACAATTTGACTAATTTTCTTAAAAATTCAGCACCTTTATTTCCCAACAGATTGCCTGTAGGTTTTTCCCAACTGAAATAGATGATGTAAACTTTTCAAGTTGTTGTGCTTCAAAAAAAAAATTCTTTACTGAGCATCTTCCCACATAAAACCCATCCAGAGTAAAAATGACAAGCATCCAATGGCTCGAGGGTGCAGCAAAATCCAAGTGATCAGCAACTATAAAAGATCGGCCGTGTGAAATATTGAACTCTTTTATCAAAGCATTGTCGGCTGTGTATGGTAAACTATCATCCACGGCATTGCTGCTAGATGATTCATTTGAATTTCTAAGAGGTCGGCCCAAACATATATATGAAGACCAATTGGAAAGAGATGCTTCATACAACCAACTGCTAGATTGTTTCATCAAGTTTTCTATCAGGGAATGATCAAAGCTTCTGCTCATGTTATCCAGGTGCCTGAAAAGTACAGATTGAACTCCAAATAAATCAAGGAGAATTTCCAGCTTCCCTTCTTCAAAAGATATTTTCACACTGCTTTTAGGAACAGAATTCCAAATTCCACAATCAGGAAACCTATGATCAGCCAACTTTCGGCGACTGAAACTAACATCACTCTCCAACTCATTCACCCTAGAGCTTAGAACTATATCCATTGACTTGAAAACGAAGGTGCTGTTAGCTGAAACTAGAAGAGTTGTATGAATCAAAGGCATTCCTTGGGAAGCAATCTCAACATTCCCAGACTCCATGATCACTGTCTTATGCTGTTCAAGAACTTCAAGAGATGCACATTTAAAATTATCGCTGGTCTCAGAAGCATATGAAAGTGCCGAAGATAAACCTGCAACTGCCTAGATTGGGAATGATATAGTAAAGACAGGAATTAGGTCACTATATGAACATTAAACGAAACACAAGGAGGTCGACAATTGTTTCTTTTTCAAGTAAATTCAATTTTACTTGCTCCTTGCTGAGCAAGGAACATAGACCAGATGATAATATGGAGGACTAACAAAAAGGTATTTATCATAAGCTTTTATACACTATTTGCACCCCATATTCTGTATGGTATCACAAACCCAACAGGCAAAATGGTAAATAGAAATACAACATTCCTTCTCGGTTTGTGAATCACAACAGCTTAACAGGTTTTTCCAAGGTCAGCATAGCAGTAATCCTTTCTCATAAAAATTGAACAGAACTTTGTATCAAATTGTTCAGGTCGTAAGATCTTTTCTGAATCAGCAATATCTACAATTAGTTGGTCATCATATCTTATATCACCGCCTAAAGAGTACATTGCTTCAAGCCCTTGTAATGCTTTCATCTCAAGCACAAAAAAGGGCAGCCTTAGTTATGTAGGAAAGATCACCAGAAAACAACATAATAACGGTAGAAAGCTTAGGGCTTAACACAAAAGAGGATAAGATGCTCTGCAATCTTCTAAGGTACCAGCACAAACATGTTACACATGCAAAACCCAATTACACTAGTAGAGGACACAATCACCTGAAAGAGAACATACAACTCATCCATATTTGATAGAATTGTGAATCCACTAAACACCGAGCATAGAGCTGCTGAGAAAGCTGTAATAGTTTTGGCAAGCGTGTAGACAGACTCCCTGCAAAGGCCACAATTCAGTTAGAACAATGATCATATACATTTTTGTTCTATTAGGGACTGCAAAAGATATTTACCTTCAATCATTCAACAATAGTCAGAATTATTCCATGGTTTCTAAACCTCTTAATTTAATCAAGAACTAAGAAATATTGCAATGTTACAAAGGAGGACCAAATGCATGCTTTTCCTCTTAAGAAGCAAGA
This sequence comes from Erythroxylum longipes, assembly GCA_027563885.1. Classification (NCBI taxonomy): domain Eukaryota; kingdom Viridiplantae; phylum Streptophyta; class Magnoliopsida; order Malpighiales; family Erythroxylaceae; genus Erythroxylum; species Erythroxylum longipes. The sequence continues at coordinate 6,447,830 of JAOQMS010000180.1, read as the reverse complement.
ACATGTGGAGCAATGTAAAAAGGCACATGATTTCATCATTATCAGCCTAAAAAAGAAAAACAGTACATAGATACAGTTTGGAAATTCTCTTATTCTATATAGTTAATACATGAAAGAGGAATAAACAACAAATTTATGTATAAATTTGCAGCAGTCTGAAGCAATCAACGTGTTTGAAAAATGAAAGGGAAGCAGCACCACAAAAGCAAGGTGTTCAAAACTTCCAATTATCAGATTCAGAAGCAAATGAAAAGGCCATAATCATTTACCTGAAGAATGATAAATGAAGAGCTATTGGTCTCAAAATAAAATTGGAGATCTGTTGTTCTTCAGCCAAATCTTCAATGTAAAAGTTCAAACCATTAACTGTTAGGTAGGAAGAAAGCGAAACCCACTCTCGAGATGCATACTTTTCATTATCTGATTTAGGAATTTCAATAATACGAGGTTTGCTTATCTGGCACTCTGGTTCTACATAACCAAAGCTTGCCCACTTAGTTGATGAAAAATTGGATTTTGAAATTGGCCATACAACAACCTCGATATTGTGGACATCAAATCCAAGGTCAAAACTATCCTGAATCCCTGCACTATTCATGTCAGCATTCTCATAATTGAATCCATCTTTTTGTAACGACATTCGGATACAAGGACCTGTTATGAATACCCCAAGTTGAATACATTTATCTGGTAGCAATTTGAGCAAAGCCAACTTCATTTTTCTGGCACAAGAATCATGCATCTGCTCCCAGCTGAAATGCAGTTCATGTTCAGTGGTTGAGCGAAAATGAGTAGGACCGGATAGTCTCTCATGGTCCCTGTTCCAGTTAAATGCATGCTGTATCTGCCCAAACAATATGATCATGGATAATATGGATGAATAGTCCAAACATAAATTCAATTTCCCTACTATCAGACAACATTTCCAAAACCCCGAATCTGGACACCTTGGACCGGCATACGCCAAAGAGTTTTTTTTTTCAAAAAGAAGCCATGGATCCTCAGAGTACTCAATCTCGACACCATCATATTTTGTCAAAGTGCTTTTCCAATTCAAACACATTTCTTCCAGAAATTCCTTCAACTGTGGGTTCTTGACATTGTCAGCTTGACCTGCAGCACTTTTTTCAGTAGCTTGTGAAGAAGAAAACATAACTGCAGGCTCAGCCCTCAGAACACGTTTTGGATTACAAAACTCGCCTTTCTTATGCCCTTTACTAGAATTAAAACGACTCTTGGAACTTCTTTGCATAGTTGTAACACCCACAGCAGGAGAAGACTTAACCTCCAACATCCCACAGGAAACAGACAATGTCTGCTCAACAATATGATCATAATACATTAACAATAGAGCATCAATTGACAGACGCAATGAATGAATATTGAGATATTTCATTGCAGTAGGTGGTTCTATATCTTGCTCAACATTTTGAACTGTGATTTTGGGAATAAAATTTATCGAAACCTTTCCAAAATTTAGCAGGAGGAAATATTGCGGACAATGATCTTTAGGTTGCTCATCGGGTTCTTGCTCTGGGAGGAAGTACATTAATAACAGGAAAAAATTTACAATTGAGAGGAATATTCTGCATATCATATTCCAAAGGAATAGAACTGCAAAAAGCATCTTTGAAAGATAATTGACATGAGCGCTTATTGAGGATAGCCTGTAACCATCATCTTCACTGTGTTGAACACAGGAAGCTACTCTGTCTCGAGCTATTCGTCGTGCCTGAGCAATAGCTTCAGCCGGCAGATCTTTCTCAATACTAATAACAACTTCCCAATTATGTTTGGCGGAACTCAGAAATAAATTGTCCTGCAGCATCTTACTGGTGGTAGTTTTTGATAATAAGTCAACAGGATTTCCAACCACACAGAGTAATTTCTCATATGCATTGAGATAACGCAACCAAAGACATACAAGTCCAACCAAATTATGGAAAGAAAATTTGGGAGATGAAACCACAAATCCTAGTCTGTTTGCAGCCAGCTTCCAGAGCTGTCTACCATTTCTGGCATGCTTTGATTCCTTCATTGATATTTTACTTAATGCTAAAATTACAGTGAGCTCTAGTGGAGAGAATGACAGACTCAATTTTGGAACACAGACACTTAATTCAGCAATCTGCAGGTCATTCAGTTTAATACATGTAAACATATCTGTGTTAGGAAACATGATTTTCGTCTGATCATCCATTGCATATCCTATCTCAAAACCATGAAAATCCACAGCAACAAAAGTCTCCTTCAGATGTCTAAAAGTTGCTCCAATCAGCCCTCTTAATAGACATCCATACTCAAGGTACTGAGGTCTTGCATTAAGCTCATTCAATTTCAATAAACAAACCAAGGTACCATTAGACCTGAGGACCTGAACTTGCAGATTAATATCTACTATCTGCACATGGCAATGTTTGAGAACAAGGTTCGACAGAGATATTGTTAAATGATTTCTAGGAGTGGTGGCCAAAATCTTCTCCAGTATGTCATGTAAAGCACAACCCTGATAGGGAAAAAATAATAATAATAAGAGAGAGATAGAGAGAGAGAGGTGACTGTTACTTCTCTCAATATCTTGCTGATCAACTAAGAAATGGAATTCTTCTGTGCTACATCACGAACTAAGATAAAAGGAAATACTAAAGCAAACTCACACCAATCAAATCCCAAGTGTTTCACCACAGAACTCATTTTACTTTTCTGCCACAGAATTGATTAAACTTACAAGTGGCAGGTAAAGAAAGTACAGTTACACACTGTAATACTGGGAAAGCCATTTACAACATCATTAGCCAGAAAGAGATGAAGGATTATAATGTTGCAAGTTCAAATTTAGATCTGAAGTATTATTTTTGGTATACATCTAATAAATGAAATGCCACTCTCTTCACAGTATTTCACAGATGCATTTCCCAATAATTTTATAACAAAAAGTGCTTGCATATATGTGATCAGAAAAAGTACCATAGACACTTGAGCACTCAGCGTCTCATAGATTGGAAAGAAGTAATCATCTAAAGCACAAAAATCTCAAACAAATTCACCGACATCCAAGTACCTCAGGATCAATCCCAGCTAGAATCTTCCTCCTTTCCTCATTCTCTAACTCACTCGACTTCCCACCTCTCCTCAAACTCCGCTCTTCCACTTCCCTGCACAAAACACCAAAATCATTTCTAATTCTATAAGGAAAAGTTCAGTCACGCTAAACAAATGAACAAACACACAGTTACAAATGACTTTAGGACAGTGAATTTACCCTGCCGATAGCGTGACACTGACACCGCGAACTTCAATTTTGAAGGCTACAACCGACCAGTTAGAGAAACGAACACTGAATTCCTCCACTCTAACCTCTTTGAAAGAGAATTGAAACGACTCGTCGAGAAGGAGGTTTAGAGCAGAAGCATCGAAACTGAGGTTTCTCGCGGTCGCGTGAGAGTTGATTAGTCCGAGTCTCAGTTCCAGCTCCGGCTCGTCTCGGAGCCATGGACGTAACAAAGATTTGAGTTGCCGGCGGACAATGTAGTGTACGAACATAACGAAGAAATCAATCAATCACGTCGAGTGTGGGAAACCAATTTCCGTGGCTTCGACATTTACCAAAACGTTTCTTGGTTCTGAAAGTTTCCCGTGAACAAACCGAGCGGACAACGGTCTTGTAATTGGTTTTTACTAATTTCTGTCTGAAGTTATCTTCCGGGCTACCTACCAAAAAAAAAAAAAAAGTCGATCGATGGTATAAATTTTTTAACGGTCAAATGGGCCGACAACATGACTTGTGGAGCCCTTTTATGGGCATAGGGGAGATCCGAAACAAAGGGGTTTGAGCATATAGTGATTTCGATTGTCCAAAGTCCAAACTCCAAAGTGAAATATATATTGAACCATAAATAATCATTAGATAGATTTACAAAGATTGATAAATCTAGATACTATATAAAAAAAACTAGAATAGCATATTCTGGTATTTGCTAAATTTAACGGGAAAAAAACCATTTTAACCAGTGTTTTAAAAACTGGACTGGATATCGAACCGGTCGAAAAAAAGGTTTAAGGTTGAGAGGTTCAACCGGTAGTGAACCGCTATAAAACCGATATATAATAAATAAGAATTAAAACTTATAAGAATAAATAAAAATAAAATATTTATTGAAACAAAAAATACACCAATATCTATTATTATATAATGAAATAATAATAAATAAATATGAGTCTAATATAAAACTTAAAATAACAATAAAAATCAAAATTTTATTTCTAAAGGAGGTTGCGTCTTATCACCGTCAAAAGCTCCAAATTCTCCAACGCTATTTAAAGATTCGTAAACTACGCTTTCATCTAAAGTATTTGCATCAACTTCTTTTATTGTATTAAAATAAATTACAAATTAATAATGCATGAAATTATTCTCAATTGATATAATACAATATAATTTTAACTTAAATATGATCAAAATAAGATATGAACTAACAATCGGTAGATTTTCTTAATTCATTCGTTGTGAGAAATGCATTTTTTTATAAATCGTCTTTTCAAATTCATTATAATCAAGATCAGACGATGGTTCTATCATTCATTCATGTATTCCTTTAAATGCTAAATGGTTCTATCACTCATGTACTTCTTTAAATGCTTTAAATTCACCATATTTTTAAGAAGTATTGATGCCACAACAGCAATAGTATATATTATTTTGCAATTAAATGGCATTTACAAGGAGGCGTAAGTGTCATCATGAGTCTAACTCCTAACTCCAATAATGTTTCCAATACATTATGTTTCTTTCTCTTTTTACAACATAATAATCTTATTCATAATTCAAAAGCATTCACCATGACAGTGACTTGTTCATCTCTCTATCTAAACTATCACATATTCTTCTCTATCTATCATAAAATTCTATACTAAAAGATACTTTCTTTTAGGTGAAATGGTTGGAAAATATGTACATTCAGTGCATCAATCTAGCTATTGACAGAGATTGAATCTTTCTGGTTTGCTTAGTAATCAAATCTTAGTAGCTTGAAAAAAAAGAAATTGGGAACAATCCACAAGAGTTCAAGCCATATCTCCTATTAGTGTTTTAATTTCTTAGTAATAAAAGCTGAATGAATCATGGATTGCAATACCAAGAACCAATGTTTAGAACGAACTTGGTTTCTTATGAACAACCTTCTAAACTGTTTTGATAAAGATCATGAAACCTGATGGCTTGTTTTCTCTTTTCTTTCCTTTCTTTCCCTCTTCCACATCTATTTTCTGCAAAGCTATTTTGGTAGATATCGCCTAATTGCATTTGGTAAACTAGTTAGTACCCTATGGAAACCATTTACATGAGGTCTTATGCAAGTTAACAGACTAGCAGCCCCTAGGTACTGAATCATCCTTGGCAAGAGCAGCATAGTTGTTTGGGGCTATATTAGGCAAGCTGTTGTTACCTCTACATTCCTTACCGACTTACAATGCATTACGTCCAAGCGGAGTCCCTAATCGACGCCCAATGGGTATTCCAACCATTGTATTACTACTGCTGCTCTGAGTCAGTTGCTTCTTTGTAGTTGGCCTTGAACCATAAAGTGCTTCCTGCTCTACAGCAAACTGTTCTTGCAAACGTTTCTGCTCCTACAAAAGTGTTGACATTTAAGTTAGTTTTGTCATCAAAAGCCTGATGTTCTAAAACCAGGCTTAACTACATAGAATAGGAAGTCTAAAATTATTGGAAAAGGACAAATATATGAGCTAGATCATCTGCACCATAGTGTTTAAGTAACAAAAGCAATTGGTAAAGTTCTTGACTAGTCTTTTGGGCTCAATTAGCTATATGGAGCAACAAATTCCAAGCCACTGAACCAGCCTTTTTAAGTAGAGCATGACAGAGAACATAGTTTTGCTATGATTCGCTATGTCATAAATTGCTTCTATAGTCCAGTCAAGTCACAGATTATTTAACAAACTAGACTACTACGTGAGATCCTAAGCATTTGAAGATAAGCAAGTAGCTAGCACTGCCTTTCTCTGTAAACTTGGGTACTTTGCTTGATTAAAATCAACAAAAACCAATTCTAAAGAATATTGACTCCTCATTCTTACTACTAAAATGTAAGAAATGCCAAACAGTCAAAAGTAAGATTTACCCGAGATCGTCACTTCTCCTCTTCCCTCTGTAGCCTAGACAGGTTGTATTCTTCTAGGGAATGCAAGAGAGGAGCCTGAATATCAGAAACAAAAAACACAATCGTAAATACCTAAATATTACTGACTTCAAAATTAACCAGGGGATTTGAGGAATCACCTTGTCACAGAAAAAGGGGACTCCTTTTTCTGATTCCCAGGATTTAATTTTTGTAGTCAAATTTTCTACAATAGCTGCACAACCATAGTTATGAAAGTTAGACCAACACAATTAGAACGATGAAAACATAATAAGTACATAAAATTCTTTCTGCAATTTTCTACTCTTCATAGACGATTCACTGATGTGTTCAGCATTTGTTTAAATATAAAATGTTATCCAAGTTACTCCAAAAATTGAGCTTAATCACTCATCCTCTTTTGGACATTACATACCTAAATGGCCTAATTGACATAGTCTGAATTCCTAATCTGTGAGAGATAAAGTATAAACAAATACCTAATTTATAATATATAAGTATAATTTGTAACATATCCTTCTCGCTCTCTGATTCACATGACCCACACTACCCAGAAATAGCTAAATCATAAAACCAAAGATACAAAAAAGAATTAGCAATATCCTTAAAAGAAATCAAAGGTAAAGTCAAACGTAGGCAAAAAAATTTACCTATGGAAGATGGAGGCGATGAGATCTGCAAAGAGGACGGCGAAGAGAAGAGAGTAGTGGCGAGTAGAGAGAGTTTTGTTTTTTAAGAGTCTGGCGAATATGACAAATGGTCAGAAATGGAAGATGATGGCGAGATCTAGAGAAGATGGCAAAAAGAAAGCTGATTTCACTGCGATGAAATCTGAGAAAAGAGAAGATCGTGGAGGCATCTGAGAAGAGAGAAGATGGTGGAGGTGACGAGAGTTCTTATAAAACTGAAGCATTAATGTTTTACGTTATTATCTGTATATTGATTAACCGGTTCACTGAAAAATCAACTAGTTCATTGATAAACCGGCCGGTTCACTAATAAACCGATCGGTTTCTATACATAGGGGTTATTAATTGGAACCGAACCAGACAACTAGCCGATTCAGACTGTTTTCGGTCAGATTGGTCAGTCTAGTCTGGTTTTTAAAACCTTGATTTTAACTTTTATATCTTGATGCTTAGAATACTTATTCTCTAACTTTAATTTTCATGAAATAAATTTTTGCACATTGAACTTTTTTTCTTACTAATTGAATTGGCTTACGAATTTATTAATTTATGCAAATATTTCTTAAATAATTCATAAACAAAATATCAGCTTCATTCTTGCAAGACGTGATACATCTTTAGCTTTAAAGCCATTCTTTTGGCATCAAATCTGCAATGGAGCATATTAAAGGAGCTCAAGGCAATACAAGCATGAAGTGGAAAGAAAATTGGTAATACTTATAGTTTTAGCGAACTTTGATAAGGTTATCCTTTCTTGCTATTGTCATGTGCAAAAGAGCATATTAAAAGAGCTCAAGGAAATATGAGCATGAAGCAGAGAGAAAATTGATGATACTTATGGTTTTAATGAACTTTAAGATATGAAATACTTACATGCGACAATTTCAGGGGCATTGTGATTGTTACCACTAACAATGGTGGATACAAAAGCTTGCAATGTTGATGACACATTGTCAGGCAATATAATTGTTTGAAAAGTGTATAAGGGTGTACACGAGAAGAGTAGATTTGTTTGAAATAAACAAATAAGAATACAAGAAGATTTTTAATAAGGTTTAGTTAATTAGGCGTGCTTATCCTTGAAAGTCAAAAGCAATCGATTTTACTATATTGATCAAGCACAATTCTCCCCTTATTGAAGATTACATATTTGAATTGTACCAACTAAATTTTACAATTAACTACACTTGTTGAGTTGTACTAACTCAATACAATTTGTCCTTTTACTAAACCTAACTCAACTTAGCTATGATCTTTTTAAAAAGTTATATAACCCTTCTGAAGTTTATATTCCATAAAAAAGTGCTTTCAGACAAAATGAATGTCATGACTAGGTCGTGGGTTTTACTATTTCTCCTCGTACAGGAACACAAACTTAACCATACTCATGTCCCCTAACTATTGATCCTTTAACTTCTCTACACTCATGTTTTCATCTCGTGGCTTCATCTTTGATTTTCATAATTGAACTCGCCATGAGCCACACCCCTATCCCGTGTTGTGTTCACCTAAAGACTTATAAGAAAACATTTGTATTATTTTCAAAATGCTTCAAGATTACACTTGTGCATATGAGAATTTGTCCTTTATAGGTTGTAACTATGTCTAACACATCGAGACATTAATCAAGTACAAGTTATACTTGAACTTTTCCTTAGTAACTGACTTAGTCAATATATCAGTTGCATTGTTTAAAGTGTTAACCTTTTATTACAAAATCTAACCAAATGCAATGAATTCTCTAATCTTCTAAAATCTCATATTCTTTACTATAACACTTATCCATCAATATTTATCCTAATATGTTTTAGTCCCTAAAAGGTTGTTTGATCCTCATCATTAATGGTAAGAGTATATGTAACGCCCCAAAAATCTCGATTTTATGAACAATACTTTTTGATTCGTGAATAATATATCCCTTAGTGAATAGTGACACTCGGGACTCAAACTGCATTTTATTTTATTTAGCAAAGGAGAATATTGTTCAAGGACAGCCCAAGGATCAAATTAGAGCTCTAAATGAGTTCGTTTTGAGGGTTTGACTAAGAGTTGACCAATGGGCAAAGTTTGACCCAAAAAATGGTGAAAGTCAAACTCGAAAATATTAATGGAAATAAATGATATTAATTAAGGTCTCCATGTGAAGTTGATACTTTTCTTATGGGTATTTTTTATTGAGAAAAAGAAAGAATGGATTCAAAAAAGGTTAATTTTGAAAATAAAAAGAATTGGAAAACTTTTAATGAGGAACCACGTGACATTTTGGTCAATTTCCCGTTCTCTTCTTCTCCAAACCATTGCCAAGAATACCTCCGTCCTTTCTTCTCCATTTTTCTTTCATTTCTTACATTTTCAAGCCAATTTTCTCACCATATTAACAAAAAAAATTGGGAAAAGATGAAGAAAAGGTATATGGGTGTTCTTGATGAATAGTAAGTAAAAATTTATAAGGTGAGTTAACGAAATTTTAATTATTTTTAGTACATGATTTTGATGTAGTTGCATGCATTGATGAATAAAATGCATGAAATTGAATTTGTTATGCAATATTATGAAGATAAAGAAGATGAATTAAAGGAGGGAGAGAAAGAGAAAGAGAAGGAATAAGGAATTGATGAAAAAATTGAAGTTTATGGAAGTTTAATTTGAAGATTTGGACATTAATTTGGTATATGTTCTTGCAATTCTACTTTTTCCTAAAAATTGTGTATTAGGAAATTTAGGGTTCTTGAGTAAAATTAAGGGTTTATGAAATTATTGTTAAAAATATTTAATTAGATGTTAAATGAAGTAGTATATGTGATTAATTGAGATTTTAGACTTATAATTTATATTGTTCCCAATTGGCATACATTATGTTTGAATTGAGCAACTTGATATATATGTTATTTTTGACTAATTGTTGAAATGAATATGTCTTGAATGTTGAATAAATTAAATTAAAACCAAAAACGAAGAAAAAAATGACATTTACTTTGGCCGAATATGGAATAGCTTGAATTGGTTATTATGAGCTTTTAGTATGAAATTTCAATGGAATTTAGTTAGATTTGCCCCTAGTAAAATAGATAGGAATTGGAAGAATGTGATAAGGTTGGCATGTCAATTAGGGAGTTAGCAGTACTGTGTCATGATATATGTTACCAGACTATATGGCTCTAAGAGCTCGATTCTGGTTTAAGATATTTAATTTGGGTTATGAACTGCATGGCTCCAAGAGCTTAATTCCAATATGAATGTATATATAAAAAAATGGATCATATGGTTCTAAGAACCTAATCTTGTATTTTTTTTAAATCCTACTTATCTGGCTCAGTGATACAACTCTGATGGATTTTACTTTGGGGTAATTACAGAAAGTAGATAAATGCATGATTACTGATTAAAGAAATTCAAATGAAAGTAGTAATTGAATGTACAATTTGTTGATCATTGTATAATTAGATATGAATTATTTAAATAGATACATGCTTGTATTTAATAATTTGATTTTAAATGCCTATTTATGCTTAGAAATAAATAAAGATATTTATATGTGAAAAATATTATATATTATACATGTTATGGTTGAATGAATTGAATTGAATGTGAAATGGAATTACTTGAACACCCCTAAGCCTATAGCTTAGCGTGTGGATTTTCTTTCCGCGCGTAGGTTTTGAAGAGAATTAGAAGAAAGCTGTGGTGGATCCACTAAGCCTATAGCTAAGCGTGTGGATTTTCTTTCCGCGTGTAGGTTTTGAAGAGAATTAGAAGAAAGCTGTGGTGGATCTACTACAAGACGAGTCACACAAAGAATCTCAAAAGAATTGGAGGTGGGTGTACTAAAAAATTTTATTTTATTTTTGGTTAAGACATGTATATGGAAAGAAGTGAAGGATCTTACATGATTTTATTATGAATTATATATCAGTAAATGAAAGTTATGTATGAAATTTGGTTTAGATATGTTGAAATGTAATGGAGGATGTGTAAATTATTTTGTCAAAGAGTTTGACATAGAGATGGATAGTTGAGTAACATGCATGAGAAGTGAAGTAAAGTTTCTTGTAGGAGGTTTTAAGAATATATAGAGGAAACTCTGCCAATATTTTATAAAGTGAATAGTAATTACTAAAATAATGAGGTTTTCAGTAGAAAACGTTGTTGTTTGAAGTATTAGGTATTTAAGAATATGGTAACACTCGGTATGCCGATTTCATTATCTGTTATGGGGTGTTACAGTATATATGATCAAGTCTTCTTAACTGTATCTCCTTGGTAGCTAAATGGTTCGTTTGACTCTGTCCATAGCTATATTATCTTGATGCTTTCTCCTTGATATTATTTTATCTTCCAAGCTAGAATTTATAGTTTCTTTAACTTTTGTTCCAGATTATTCTAGTTCCACTTATACCACTTTACTACTGCCATTTCTTAATCCTATAATGTCTTTTCCGTATGTTTTACTTCTTAAACATTACATCATTAAAGGTTATACTAGACTTTTTACTGAACACATGAAACTTACAAATGTCTACTTTCTCACATGTCACCCTTTAATAAGCTCCCCTTATAAAATTTAACACCTCTCACTCGTCAAGACAACTTTTTTTTTGGAAAAAGTAAAGGATGAATAATTGAATTATAAGCAAAAGTGGCAGATTTACAATCTAACGTTCATCAAGCGACGACGTCGCATAGCCGTGTAACATAAGAAGTTAGACAAGAACAAACGGCAACGTTTAGGCCAAAAGGAAGCTCTTAATCGAATACCTGAGAAAGGTAAAATCGTTGTTTTCTTTTGCCCTCTGCTCCAAGTAGCTCCAAATTAGGGTTGAAGTCGTCGACCTTACTCCTCCATCATGCAGGGTAGTTCGTACCTTGTTAGTGCGTCTCCCTTCACTAACTGTGACAGTATCAGCTAATCTTCCCTCCTATTGGATTGTAAGCCCTATCAGTCCTTCTTCGTAGTGAGAGAAGAGATTCGTGATCATCTACCTCCTTTGCAAGGTAACTTCTTTCCAGCTCTTTTTGAATCCTCCGCTTTGTTGTTGAAACTGTGTGTATTACTCCTTCTGATCATCTCTATGGTTTCCTTGCAAGACGATGCTGACCCTCTATCACCTCTCAGTGGTCTATCCTGACTAGTTAGTGGATCCGTCTCCAGATAGGTCGAATCTCCTCTGCCTTTAACTTGCCCTTGTGTTACTGATTAATTCTCCATGTATTCGCTAGCGAATGAGGTAGTTGAGTTGAATATGTTGAATATAGAATCTTCTCTCTGATTCCTCTAATCAGAGAATTATAGACCTCCTGACTTGTGGAATTCATGTTCTGAAAACGTCGTAAGTTTCTCTCTCGCCATATTTCCTTGAGATAATAGGAGAGAGAGGTAATGTGAACAAACTCAGTAGATTTAGAAGTGGGATTCCGACCCAAGAGTCATTCCATTACTTCGGTAATGGTATTGCCTGCATTAGGACTAGCGTTGAGTAGTTTTATCTGCTCCCATATGTCCTTCGAGAAGGGGCATGTGAAAAATAAATGGTCCCGAGATTCCAATTCTGTCCGACAGAGAGGACAAGTAGGGTACATGGGTATGAAATGGAGTCTATCCATTGTACTCAATCTGTTAAGCATTGCTAGCCATAAAAGGATAGAGTAGCTTGGCATTAGATCCTTATGCCAGACAATATGAGCCCATTCTGGCCTTGTGCTATTTTCATTCTGCCTGTGCCTGAATTTTGCAATGCTGAAGATATTAGAAGGGAGATTTAGGCAATAATAGGCATCCTCCTGCTGTGGATCCGGTGTATATTGAGGGGTCAGATGTTGCAATTCATCTGGCACTGATTTCCTGTGAGTATATATTGAGCCTTCTCATTGATAGGAACATCATGCCATCTTTGGAGTGCTTGATGATTCCGAATGAGAGGCCCATGGCCTGTCCAATTATCAAACCAAAAGAGAGTCTTCTGTCCATTTCCAATTTTACAAGAGATTAGGGGTTCAAGAGTTGATCTAAGTTTAAGTAACTGAGTCAATGACCAAGAGAATGAGGGCTTGATAGGGAGGATCCATAAACTAGAGCCCTTTAATATATAGCTGTGTAACCATCGGATCCATATAGATTTCTTTTCAAGTAGTATATTCCAGAGGTTCTTTGCCAAGGCGGCTCTATTAAAAGCAGCAATAGGAATTACCCCAAGACCCCCTTCTTGCTTGCTTTTGCACACCTCTTTCCATTTAACTTTAGCAAAATGACTTTTTGAATTGAGATTTCCCCATAAGAAGCTTCTAAAGATTTTTTTCAATGGATTTGATTACTCCTTTTGCTAAAGAAATATTAGAGGACCAGTAAATATGAAGAGAATTCAGGACGACCTTAATGAGTTGCAGTCTACCCCCAATAGAAAGCACCCTATTAGACCATATACCCAATCTCCTCTGTATTCTGTCTATAAGAGCCTGGCATTCTGAAAATCGAATTCTTCTTGTAGTTATAGGGAGTCCCAGGTAGGTTAGGGGAGCAAATTTCCTTTGCATTCCAGTCAGCTGTGAAATTACGTGCTCCATATTTGTTGCCCCTTCTGATAGAAGAAACTGACTTTTATGAAGGTTTATCTCCAACCCAGATAGAGTCCGAAAGTCTTGCAAAATTT